>ML788118.1:162525-261259 GCA_009831015.1 Picea engelmannii
GTGGTTCACCTAGTGTGGGCTACGTCCACCAGAGAAATTGCCAGGTCCTTTCTTTATTATTATCCAGCAAAATGAAGGGATACAACCTACAACAAAACCCGCTGTAACTTCCTCTTCTTTCTCTCACAGTCTCCTCTCTCAGACTACAATATTTACCATCATCCATAGTCATGATACATTTCCCTCATAAAAGAGGGTTGCCTTCCAGGGCAAAAAACCTTAACATAATCTCTACCGTTAGATCTGTGACCTTATAATTAACGGTCCAGATTTACAATGAAATTACAATATAATTTTACAAGGAAATTTTTTCTTCGGGGGCTTCGCCCCCGAACCCCCGTTGGGGGCTTGCTTTCCCCCAGACCCCCCAGCCGGGGGGATAGCTCCCCAGGACCCTGCAGAGGGGGTACCCTCCCTCTGCACTCCCCCGCGTGGAAGAGTGTACATACTTCTGGGGTGTAAATACTTCATGGGGTATCAACACGACTGAAAACAAGGACCTTTGAATCAAGAAGATAATCAGGCTCCACAACCAATAGTGTGCACGCTGGCTGACTCAAAAAATCCCGTGTGTACCTAACAAAGCACGAAAAAAAGGAAAGTTGCCTACGGAACAAAAAGATATGGGTCAGTTAACTAAAACTCCTGGCCATGCATGACCGAGGGTTCGTCCAAAACCCTGGCTCCTTCTAGCCTATAAAAGAAGGGGTAGGGGTACCATTTGGAGGAGGAAAAAATATAGTGAAGAAACTCTGCCCATTTACATAATCCATTGTCCCAACCCTTTAGCCTTTCCTCATGCCAAAGGAGATTTAACGCAAAGCAGTTGAAGGACAGAAGAAGAGGAGCCCAAGATCAGATCCAAGGAGCAGTGGCCGGTCTCAGCTTTTTTGTAAGTTGATTCACTTTCAGTAATAAAAATAATACTTTTCGCATCCCAATGCATGAATTGTCTATGGTTTGATTAATTTATGCTTGATTTCTAACCCTTGAGTATAGAAGTAGCATGCATGCATAGTTGTTGTTTGTCTTGAGTGCAGGTCATCTGTGGAAGGAGCAGTGCAAGAAAGTAATCGAAGAGCAACAGAGGATCTACATCGAACGCCAATAATAAGGTTGGTGGTCCTTTTCCATGCATTTACTGTGAAAAAGGGGTTTAAATCTTGGGTGGTAGGTAAAAAAGTAGTTTCTATTCGGTCAAAATCTGCATGCAAGTCTAACCCTAGTTTGCTAGTCCGTAGGGTGTTTTTCCCAACAACACTATTGTTCTCTGTTATACATGTTGGTGGTTGTGTAACTGGAAGTTGGTGCTGGAACACTCAAGGAGTTGGTCCTTCCTTCTAGTAGGTGCTAGAGAAACCAGGGAGTTGGTGCTTCCTTCTAGTGGGTGCTAGAGAAACCAAAGAGTTGGTGCTCTCAACAAGTTACAGATTGTAAAACAGAGGTTGTATCCTCAAGAGGAGTTGGATCTCCCAAGAATGATAATGTACAGAAAATAAAGATTACATATCATATCAACAAGAAGAGGTTTTTCGCTTTATGGGTTTCCTCAGGAAATATCTGTCTTTGTATATTTCATGTGTGTGATTGATGTTGAATACTCTATTTCTTACCTCCCTGCATTATTATGATTATCATTGAGTTTTCTATAAAGATTTTAAAATAGGCATAATTGTTTAAGCACAGTAACAATTGATTCACCCCCCTCTTAGTTGTCCAACAAAAAGGTCATTTTGGCATTATTTCCCACCTTTATTCCATTTAGGAGGTTGAAACAACCTCTTTCTATCCTAAACTCCAATATATCCTCTCTCGAAACCAAGTTGGGTTTAAAACCCCCCAGGGACTTCCCCCTTCTTACAGTGTCCATGATCATTCCATTCCTCTAGTTTCTAGCAATATTCTCCAAAGTATTCACCCTTATCATCATCCTTTCTTCTAGAAGGATGAAATTGAGAAGATTGTTCAAGAATTGCTATAATCTGGTGTCATCCTCCCCAATACCAACCCTTATCCTTCTCTAGTAGTCATGGTACTCAAAAAAGAAGGTACTTGGCACATGTGTCATATTTTTCTCTCCCTAAACAAACTCACAATCAAAGAAAAAATTCCCATTCTTGTCATTGATGACCTCTTGGATGAATTGAGTAGTGATCATTATTTTACCAAACTTGATCTCCATTCTATCTACCACCATATTTGTATGAAAGAACAAGAAATTCCCAAGACTAGATTCAGAACTCATGAGGTTCACTATGAGTTCTTGGTTATGCCATTAAACCTTTGTAATGCTCCCTCAACTTTTCAAAGTCTCACGAATCATGTCTTCCATCCTTTCCTCTATCATTTTGTCTTGGTTTTCTTTGATGATATTCTCATTTATAGAAAAAATTGGCAAGCCCATCTTACCCATGTGGATCAAGTTCTTCAACTACTATCTCAGTACAAAACTTTTCTTAAGTAATCTAAATGTGCTTTTGGAGCCTTTGAAGTTGAGTACCTAGGATATATTTTTGGAAAGGATGGTATCGGGGTGGATCCAAAGAAAATTGAATCTATCCAGGACGAGTCGTGCCCAAAAAATATTAAACGTTTGTGTGACCTCCTATGTTTGATGGGCTATTATTGCAAGATTGTTCAGAATTATGGAAACATTGCAGCTCCCGTTGAATAGACAATGGTGCATCGTTGCATAGTTATTTAAAAAATAAATAAAACAACGGTGCACATAATATAGAAGTAGATCGAAAGCATCGGTGCGTCCTAAAAGGGCGCACCAATGCTCAACAAAAAGGTTCTTTGTCTTGATTTATTTCTTCCAAAATGCATACTGATGCACTGTTGTCCCCTTGCAACACCGAGGCGCAACAAACAACTCCATAGTCTATGTTTTTTTTAAATGCACAACAGTGTGACTTTGTCCTAGTGACGCACTGGTGCGTTCCATATGAGGCATTGTAACATGTTTTTTAAAATAAATGGTGTGTTATCTACATTGGTTAGCATTGTTTCACTTAACTCGCGTGCACCGTAAGAGGGTTTAAATAAAAAATCGTGATAAAAAATATCGTGGGCCTGGTGTGCATGCGATGGGCACACCAGTGCACAAAAAAAACTGCATAGACTGTGTTTTAAAAAAAACAGACCGATGCACATTTGTCATGAGGGCGCCTTGGTGAGCTACATATGGTGCACCATCACAATGTTTTAAAAAAGTAACGGGGCACTATATTCTATTGTGCGCACTAGTGTTCTTATCTCAAGCGCATCAGAACATGATTAAATAAAAATAAAAAAAATCGGCAGTAATTTTTTTTTTACCATTTCCAGTGGAGAGAAACTCTCAAGCACTGGTGCCTCCTTTTCCCAATTGAAGCGCACTGCCATTGGTTATTTCATTTCTTTCATTGTTTCTATTCGGTGCTTGGTTCGTGGGATTCCAATTTCTCCATACGGTGGGAAAAATTCATTTTTTTCACTACATCCCAACGATGCCTCCTTGACGAGAAAATGTCTGGGTAAATTCTTTATTTCTTTATACATTATCTTTTTAGCAAATTAAATTTTGAAATTGAGTTAAATTTGAATTGTTTTTCAAATTTACTTTTTTTTTCATAGTGCGTCGTGTAAATTTTACAGGGCGCACTGAGCATGTATAGTCTGTTTTCGACGGTGGGACATAATACGAAATTCACCAGTGCGTACTTACCAAGGAGGCACCGGTGCATCCAAGGTAACATACGCATTGTCCAAAATACATAGTTTCCACTTAATGGTACATCGTTTGTATGTACACACTGACGCGCTCATAAAACTATATGCACTGTTGAATGGAAGCTAATTATTTTCATCTGTTTGTGCTGAATAAATGCACCAGTGCGTTTCTAATAACGAACGTGTTAGAAAAACAGGATCGCGGAGAAATAAAATAAAACAAATGCAGAAATAAAAAACAAAATATACACAATACAATAGAGTCATAGATATATATGGTTCACCCAGTGTGGGCTACGTCCACCAAAGAAATTGTCAGGTCCTTCCTTTTTATTATCTAGCAAAATGAAGGGATACAACCTACAACACACCCGCATAAATTCCTCTTATTTCTCTCACAATCTCCTCTCTCAGAATACAATAATCACACACATACATAGCCACAATACAATTCCCTCATAAAAGAGGGTTTCCTTCTAGGGAAAAAAATCCCTAAAACAACTTTTGTTGTCAGATCTATGACCTTATAATGAATGATCCAGATTGACTACAAAATTACAATATACATTTACAAGGCAATTTTTCCTTCGCAAGGGCTCGCTAGACCCCATCCATTGCCCCCCCCCTACAACCCCTGCGTGGAGGGGTGTGCAGTATTCATGGGGGTATAAACACAACCGAAAACAAAGACCTCCGAATCAAGAAGATAATCAGGCTCCACAACTAACATAATGCGTCGATGTATTAATTTGATCGCATTGACATAAATAAATAATTTCTTTTCAATGGTGTGTTGGTTATAGGGAATAGAACGGTGATTTCATAAAAATATATGCATCCTTTAAAATAGAAAATTTACATATGAATGGTGCGTCCTTTATATGTACTCACCAGTGCGTTCATAAAGCTATATGCATCGGTAAATGAAAATTATCTATTTTCACTTGTGTGTTCTGAATAAATGCACATGTGCGTTGTTTATAATGAACACACCGTTGCATGTATTATGAACACATAGGTGAAGATAAATAATTTCCATTTAATGGTGCATTGGTTATATGGAACACACTAGCATGTTCATAATACTATACACATTGTTTAAAATAGATAGTTGTTTGAGCAGTGTGTCATTTATATGTAGTATAACGGTGCGTACATAATAATAGATGCACCATGGAAAATGGATAATGTTATAGCGGTGCGTTCGTGATATATAACGCACCGGTGCGTACACAAATTACTACGCACTGGCTAAAATAAATTTCACTTTTCATGCAGTGCATAAGATATGTAAGTTTTAAACCTGTGAAGTAAAGTAATGCATACAGATTCTTAAGAAAAATATAAGTTAATCAATGGCTCATACACAAAGTACACAAATATTTACGATGGAAACTCTTAACCAGGAGAAAACCAACCTTCCTTGGTGTCGCACCTTTCAACTCTTCATTGTATTAATTTCACCATTCACATTACAATATATACAATATTTTAGGTATTTTGTAGCTACAAAAACCTAATCCCTTAATCCGGGATTAATTTAGAAAACTGCTTAAAATAGCAAATTCTGCTAAAAATCCAAAAAAAAAATTCAAGGCGCTGCCTCGAAACTTTCCCCCCCTCGAGGACCCCCCGAGGAAAGTGCTCGGTGCACATGACACAAAGAGAAAAGGAAGTTGGGATCATCATACACAGTTGTCAAATCCGACATGCCCACACACACACATGCAAATAATATAACACATACCCAAAAATATATGTATGTGCACCATGGGCGGTGCATTACTGTTTTCAGGCGCACCCAAGATTTTATTTTTTTGAAAAAAATTATGTTTGCATATTTTGAAATAAATTTCTCATTTACTGAAAAAAAGTTATGTTTTAATGTATGATGATGATGTAATTTATATGTTAATTATGTAGAGACGTCAGAACATGGAGGAGCAACAACAAAGACTGGACCAGTACAATATGGTTTGAGAGTGGGAGGCTAGAGAGAGGGAGATATATTTTTACCCTCAACCTAGTACTACAACGACGCAGATCCTCTTGAGGAATGTAGGCCTCCTCAAGTACTACAAGGAGGATACATCCCTGAAGGGGAATTCCGCCTTTCTTGCGCAATTGATCCATCGATGGGATTCTCATCAACACGCATTAAGAGTCAGTCCTCATCAGTGGTATCATCCCACTGAGGATGATATTTATTTTATCACTAGGCTATCTAGAAGAGGGGAGTATTTTCCCCAATTTCCTGATGTCCCAGTGGGTGTTCCAGATGAGATTCAGCTTTCCTACTCTCTGAGGTATATTACACGTGATATACCTTTTCCTTGTGATTTGCAAGTGGCTGGTGTAAAATTATGGATCGCCTCATTTGGTGCAGAGAACGTTAGGTGCCTCTCACTGTTATTGTCGACCATTTCACACTTTATTAGTGATGGTCAATGCATTAGCTGTGTGATTTTATATTATGTGGATTCTTTGATACAAAGGCCACAACTTATTAGGTGGTGTACCATTTTCTTGAGGCAATTTTGTATAGCACTGGATAGATTACATGCTATGATATATGGGATGGAGAACTTCCCATTCACTTCAGAGTTATTTTGTTTGTTTTTTGATAGGTTTCCATAGACAAGACCTAGTTTTGTCCTTCAGCCTCCTAGGTCGATGACCAAGGTACAGATGCATATGTGGGGGGAGATGATGCCCAAGAGGGGCATGCCCAATTTTCAAGCTAGGATTTCCAAGGATGAACTTGATCTATTATCCAGTGAGGTAGATCATGTTTTCATGATGGTGTTGTACCCTTATGCAAGGATGTCTCAAAATCTTATTCATAGTGTATAAGCCACCAGATGATCTAGGTAAGATTTAAATTAATATTGTACTTTCATTTTATTGTCTTAATTAATTCGAATAAATTTTATTCTAGCATGTTCTTTAACATATTTTATTAAAATTTTGAATGAAATTGTTGACTAATTATTAACTTGTGCTATATTTTGTAGATGTTGGAAATTTTTTTGGGGACATGCCTCCTTCCCCATCATATGATGCAGATGAGGAGATGACTGAGGCTGCGGCGGGTCAGGGTTCTCAGCCGCATATACCACCTGACATGTGGCATAGGCCATATCTCAGATATAGTATGGAGGTGTGTGAAAGACTGAGTCTAGTTTTGGTTGGCGTGGGAGTCTGCCTTGTCCAGATGAGGGACATCGGGACTGACCCTGATCTCTTACAACTCTGGACGAAATTTTCGCATGATATGACGTCTCTTATGTGCCATATCATTGGAGTTGCCAGGTTAATAACAGGGATGAGGGATGGCACATCGTCCAACACTGATGATGATGATGGTGTTGATGATGATCATTAGGGTGGTGATCATGATGCTTATTCTTCAATAGTTCCTCCTAGTCCTCCTCCGGGTGATGGTGATTCTTCTTCTTCAATACCTCCTCCTTGTCCTCTGAGTTTTGATGTTGATCAGGGTGTAGGTGATCATGGCGATGTTGTAGATCAGGGTGGTGATGTTGCATATTAGGGTGGTAATGTTTCATATTAGGTTGGTGATGTTGATGAGGGTGGTGATTTCACTTCTTCTTCAGTACCTCCTCCTTGGCCTCCTCCTTCACCTCACCTGGATGAGTAGTGTGCATCACCTATTCTTCCACAGCATGCTTCACCTGAGTGACTACGACTAGATATTTAGTTATAGAAGTTATTTGTATTGTTGACCAGATATGTACATTATAGAAGTCATTTTACTTGTTCACTATATTTATCTTTCCCGGTTCCAAATGCTTCCCATACTTCTATTTAGTATAACATAAACTAATTTTCCCACGATCAAGTTACGAGGATGATATATATATATATATATAACATTTTTTTGTTCATGTTGATGTACTTAATTTAAATGTTGATGTTAATGCACTTAATATATATGTTGGTGTTGATGTTGATGTACTTAATTTATATGTTTATATTGATGTTTATGTTAGGTCATGTTAAATTATATTAATCTTCAACCTTAATTTTTCTCACAATTTTACAAACTAGTTTAATTGAAAGTAAGATGTGAGAATTGGTCTTTATTTCGAGAATATTTTTTTTGTACATAAGTTCATAATGAACAATTAAAAATAGTTATGATAAACTCAATTAGCATTTATAAAATATTTGTGATATTTTAACTTCCTCTTAAATGTAATTTGGTCATATTTTTTTTTTATTCCCATAATTAATACAAGTCTCAAAATCTCTAATTCAACATTTTTTTACTATACTATAAGGATGCATGAATATTAAAATTAACCAAGAAAAGAAAATAAGTTATAAAAAAGGGTAAATATATGTCTTATGTTATTAATTAAAGTTTGGGCAAGTTAAAAGTAAATTATATCAATCTTCAACCTTATTTTGAATCGCAATTTTATAAATTAGTTTACTTGAAAATACTATGTGAGAATTTGTCTTCATTTGGAGAATATTGCTTTTGTTCATAATCAATAATGAATAATTAAAAATAGTTATGTTAAGCTCAATTAACATTTATAAAATCTTTGTGATATTTTAACTTCCTCTTAATTTTAATTTGGTCATAATTAATTTTTTATATTTTTATTTTTTACCCACAAATAAAAAGAGGGGATAAAGTTAGGGGATAAGGGATAAAAAATTGTTATGATATACATGTTTAATTCAATTTTTAATTATATTTATTATTATTATTATATATTATATGTAACATAAAATTAATATATAACTTGATACATTATATTTTGTTATGTTATAATTAATATATAATATAACATATTAAATTATATTATATTATATTATATTATATATTATATTATTATATTTATAATATAAAATTAATATATAACATAATATATTATATTTATTATATTACATCATATATTATGTATTTTATTTTTATGTAATATCTTGAGTATATATTATTATATGGGTTTAGAGAGGGACATGTGCATTAGTTATTGAAGGTCAATTATGTTTTTCTGAAAAACTCACTTAAGAGACTCATTTTAGATTTGAATATTCCCCTAATTAGTATGTATGTACTCAAAATTAAAAACTAATACAATATAATACGATATGGTAATGATATTAAATGGTGGGTAACACAAATACATTTTAAAATTATGATATAAAATATTTGATATTTACAATACAATAATATATTGTTTTTTTAAGTAAAAGTTAGAATTAAAATACTAAAAGTTCAAATATCATCTAGATTTACAATGGAAAATTATTTATATCATTTACACATAACATTTAATTATATCATCCAATCAATAAATTAATAATATTTCATATCAAATATTAAATACTAAAAACATTATTTTTTTAATAATCAAATTATTAAATCCACTATAGTTTTGAAAACATAAAAGAAGTAATTAAAGAATAAAACATGTATAATATATCACTCTCCATTTTCATCGCCCTGATTATCTTCCTTGATTGGCATGATAACACTATTGTTCTCAAAAATATGTTTTGATATAGGGTCGTGTTTTAATACAAACCGCCAATCTCTATCCAACACATCTACGTAAAAGAACACTTGGTTGCAGTGTTTTGGTTGATACATATCATCCCACTATCACAATCTTCCTTTACATTATTCTGATCAAAGGTGTCCCACCACTTGCACCCATAAATAACACATTGGAAAGAAGAGAATTCCACTCGAATGATCTCTTCTATCTTTCCGATGTAACCTAACTTCCGTTGTATGGTGTTTTGATCGCAGTAGCTAGCACGACTAGATTGGTCGAACTCAAATTCCACTCTATAGTCTTGTGTCACGTGTCCATCATCAACATCCTTTGTGTGAAAATGATGTCCATATGCCCACATAGATGGGAACAAATGCACGTATAAAAAAGTGAACAAATTACAATGTCAATATGTGTCTAATAACTCGACCATTAAAATATAAAATAACATAGATGTATTTACAATTCAAATGTGCATTACGAAGTTAAAAATTATGTACACAATTATCTTATTACCGATTTGCTGCAACCAATCCCTATGTTTATTGCATCCTCTTCTTCATGTGGGTAACAAGCAGATGCACCATATTTCTCTCTGACTTGGTCAACAACCCAACTGTTGAGTCATATCATTAGCATATTTTCTTTTAAATGATCAGGATAAGGCGTGCTTCTACCATTCAACCGTCTGAATTTTTTCCTATCACTTTCCCATTTCCTCCTCTTCTATTCGTACAATGTGACCCATGGTTGTGTTGCCTCTGAATTGTAAAGAATGAATTTATTAATGGCATTAATTCCTAAATTCATTGTTTTATTCATGAAATGGAACCAACATATAGTACATATGAGATCATAATCAAAATATACATTATGAAGTTCAGTGTGAATAGTTACTGTGTAGAAATTTGACAAACGATAAGTCACTTACTCTTTATCAAGCGTCTTTTTCCATTCATTTGGAGAATCTCCCCTTCTCTTTTTTCTTCATCCCTCTCGTCATCCCAAATCACTCCACCTAGTGTGTTGTCAATCTGCCTGATGTGCTCACTGGCATAATAGAAAGACTCATATGATATGTAACCCTCTTCCATATACCCCTCGGGTTTTTCCCTTTGATGAACAAATCCTTTCAATCTCTCCACGTACCTATCTAAAAAAATATCCAACAATAGGAGACCACCCTAACTAATTCAAACTCATCTACTAGGTGAATTAGAAGATGAACTCGAAAGTCCATGAAACTCGAAGGTAGTTCCTTCTCAAACATAGAAACAATATCAGTTATCTCTTGATGCCACCATGGAATGCTAGCCATATGAATCTCCTTTGATGTGATACAACGTACAAATACAAATAATTTAAATATGGAACACCTTAGGTCATGGGGGAAGTCATGGTTCACACACCCACGCACGAGCAGAGGATAATGACACTACAAACACAAGACATACAAATTATTTATGCTTTATCCCATCACATAAAAATAAAAATTACAAATAATAAAAACATATTTTTGACATATGTCATACATATAGAAGGTTCAAATGGTCATATGATTTCAACCCTGACAAATGGTCTTGGCACAATGAAGCAACGTCATAAGGAAGACCCATATAAATAAGTCACCTTCACACCTAATACAACTTTATTTTCCAAATAAATATCTTCTTTCTTCAAAATCCATGGGACATCACCTTATATGAAAAACCAAGAAGGACCAGCCTCTCCTATACCTATTTTTCTTGGCCAATGTTTCTTTTTAGTTTTTGAAGAAATAACATCTCTCCTCATAGCCAATGTATCACTTTATTTCGGTCTCCATAAATAAGATGAAACATTTTTAAATATATGCATGGGATATAGTAAGTGAGAAATATTAAGATGCTCCCAATATGGGAGCTCTTAAAAGATAGATTTTCTTTTCATCCCAATAGGAAATTTCTCAACATAGGTGTCAAATAATTATGGATAATCGAACATAGGCTCCCCATTTGAATAGAATTTTTTTTTAATCACCTTCTCCTTCTCTCTCCCATATGCTCTAAGCCATTTTGTTGGTGTCATTATTGTAGGCCTTTGGGTTCTCTCTAGTTTACCATTCAAAGTGGATGTTGCTCTTCTATAAGGTTGTTCTTCTGGGAGGAATACCCTTGAGCAGTTGTACACTAGATTTTGTATGTGGTTGGACCACCTAGTCTTCCAAGAAGGTCCACAACATTTACATCCATGATAACCTTTAGTTACAAGACCTGGGAAATTATTGTATATATAGCACGCTAGTGTTTAATAATAAAACGTCAGTCACAACGAATTAAGTATGCAAATAAATATTGTTATTTATATAAGAAAATCAATAAACCTGTTAATTACGAGAGAAAACTCCTAATCATGGATAATCATGTGCAGTGTAATAAAATATGCCATACAACGTAAAAATCCTCTATGTTGTGATGGGTCTTGATACATCATATACATGTATCTCTTCCCATAATTCATTCAATTCATTTACCAATGGTTGTTGTTAGACATCCATACTCTTCACTTGTCTTCTACCAGGGAATATAAGAGCCAACATAAGATGTTAATTCTTCATGGATAAGCATGGGGGGATATAGCTATTGATCACTACTACATGCCAAACAAAATAGTTGGTGTTTTGGAGGGAACATGGGTTCACACCATCCATTGCTATGTTGAGTCGTAGACTTCGTACTTCATCCTTGAATATTTCTGGTCATGTATCCTCTATATGCTTCATGGCTATTGAATCTGTTGGGATTCACATAACTCCCGACTCACTTCTGTGTGAGGCATGTCATCCCTTCAACATAGCTAATTCTTTGCAATTAAAGAGCCTTTGAATATTTGGTATTATAGGCATGTGCCTCAATATCTTATGAGGAGAACCATGCAATTTACCAATTTTATTTGATTTATGGTACCTATCATGCCCACATTTTGGACACATCTCTTTGTCTACATATTATTCTCTATATAGAATAAAATCATTTGTACATGCATGATATGATATATACTCAACACACAACATTTTCAACAACTTATTTTCCTCTTCATAGCTACCGGGAAAAATGTGATCAGTAGGAAGAACCTTATCTTTGAATATCCTGCAATCAGTGGGAAATAGAAATTTACAAGGTAATTTAACGTTTATAAAAGAAACCATTTCTAATGTTGATTGTGTGACAACATTTCTCAAAATTAATATAAAGACTTGCTGGTCAATTACCTCAATATTTCCAAAAAACATGTGTTTGACATGCCAAACTTTTTTTTCATGTTGTATAGTAACATTGTTGTCCCAAGCTAGGTAGACATTGACCAGGCACTAGGTCCAAAGAGAGGGGTGGTGGAAGTATATTTTAGGCTTTGAAAAATGGTATCATTGATATGAGCATCATCCCCTAGCTCATCTATTTGGAATGCATCTAACAAAATTGTCTCCATGGCATTCATATCTCATAAGTAATCATCCGTACCACCCTCTTTTTGATTGTCTCCATTACCAACTTCTGAAGAACTACTAGTATTGTTGTAGTCATTCCTAATTAGTGAATCTAGACATAGTTGGAATTGAATAGGTGGTTGATTCAACCATTCTTGGTACGCTTCCTCTCCGATTTGTACTCTCATTGCATGCTTCTCTCAGGTTGACATTGTTGTTGGGTGCAACAGAAGATGGTAGGTAGGTCGATCATCATCAGAAGAATCCTAATTTCAAAAATATTGAACATTAGTACATAGATGATATTGGTAAGCACAATGCAATAATTTTTTTGTTCAAATTACATTATACGAAATAGTTATTACCATCACCAACCAAGGATTGCGGATGGAAGATGCAATGTCATAATTGGCAAGGTAAAGGGGTTGTCCATTTTCATCTACAAACTGCTTGTGGTATGTTTCTTATGATAATACCTTACGATGGTTTTGAACCTGTACTAGAATATTTTATGCATGTGAACTCGATTCTGAATTTGGATCCTGCAAATTTGGATACATTTTTATTCATATTGACATGGATGAAAAAAATTCAATGAGATAATCGAAACATAAGTAAAATAATTTAAACTTACTGGAGATGGAAAGGGAGAAATCCACGATGGACTTTGAGAAATATGGAATGGAATGGAATTTGAAGAATTGCCCATTTGATCATATAATAAGGTTTCCTCCCTACATTTCAACAAAATTAACAATAAATTTTCCTGTACATATCTAAAATAAATTTCAAGGACCATACCACAATCTGAGTTTGAATATAGTTTTGAAACCATTTTTTAAGAATAAGGTAACATAAAACGTAAAATGTATACTTAAGTATTGCAAGTCATGTGAATTCATCCTAAAAGATAATTTGAGATGAATATACTATTTTATGTGCAAATAAAAGTTCAAATAAATTTAAAATAATAATGGTTCACTTGTAAACCACAAACGCACTAGTGCGCATATTAATAATAAGCATCGGTGCGTTGAAAAATCAACCACACCGTGTTTCTAAATTTTGTTAATAAAAAACAATTATATGTCATCGGTGCATCAAATAATATGGACTCACCGGTGTGTAATGTAGTATGGCCTCATCAGATCATCTTACATAAGCGCATCATCATTCTGAAAAAAGTTAAAAAAAAAAACACGATTTTTTTAAACAATTAAAAAAAGAGTGAGAATCAAATTTCATAGAGTCATTTAAATACTAAAAGCTATTCACTATTTCATTATTTTGCAAAATTTTGCAGGGGAGAGACTTGCAAGAGAGACATATGGGGAAACATTGTGGAGGAGAAGAATACTTTGGAACCACAATATTATTCAGAATATGTGAATTTGAAGGGTATGGTGATTCACTCTAAACCCTTTTCATAAAGTTTTTTTAATATTAAGAAGGTATTCAATATTTTCATTATTTTGCCAAAATTTACAAGAGACAGATTTGAAAGAGAGACATACTTTGGAAGAGAAGAAATATTCAAAAAATCAGGATTTGAAGGGTATGGTGCTTCACTCAAAACCCTACATTCAGAAACAATAATATAAAAAAATTCTCACTTACCTTAAACCCTTATTTTTTTTTTCTTTTGTGAATGCAAAATTTCAAGCTAGGGTTTAACTCCCTCTATCACTTCAGAATTAAGGCTTTTCATTTTAGGTATTTTAGATCTAATCAGTTTGTTTTTCTATATATAAGTTTTTGGCATGTGATGCAAAGGGACCACTTATTGCATCGGATCCCAAATGTAGTCGTCCCTCTACCTTTTTGTTTTTTAAACGGTTTCCGATTTGACGTTTTTAAAAAAGACATTTTCCACTTTTTCGGTGTGCCTTTTCAACAGAAACACACCGATGCATTTATGTATAAGGAACACACTGATTAAACCAGATAAAAAAAAAATTAAAAATAATGTGCATAAAAAAAAATCACCGATGTTCTCATCTAAACGACACAGAAAATGTTACATAATTTTTTTGATTTTTCTTCTGATCGGTGTGTAATTTTTCTATTGTTTTTTTCATGAATATTTAATTTTTTTGCTATGTTTTTGTTTTCTACTGTAGTCATTGTGATCTGTCTTCTATATATTGCACTATTGTATTTCACAATATTTAAAAAAAGAAATTAAATTGTTCAGTGAGTTTTGGTATATGGAATGCACCGGTGCATTTTATGTAATTAACACATCGATGTTTTGAATATAAAAAGTGCATCGGATACAACAATTTTTTTTCTCTGAAAATTATGTGATTTATTTATAAAATATATTTAATAATTTATGTATTGAATGGTATAGGTTGTATACTAATAAAAATATGAGTGAGAAGATTTCAAATAAGAAAAGTTTTGGTTGACACAATGATGACACATCCAAAAAAACAAAAAAGATAGGTTCTCTGTAAATTATATACAAAATTAATATGGTTGATCTATATGTAAGTTTAACTAATATGTATTGGTTAGTGTGTGTCATGTAGGGCCACAAAATGAGGAAGCTCGATAGCATTAATTTTTATCTAAGTACAAAAGAGCGTAAAATCTTGATGGAAAAATTGCAAAGGGATGAATTGGGTGAATGAAAAAATACTATTCAATATGATTTTTTTTTTGAATTTTCATTAATAATATACTTAGGAATATTTGTTGGAATATTGGTTGTTGTCATTGATGTCAACCCTAGTCATTGGTTTTGGACCGCAAGATTGATGAAGGTATTTGGCCATGAAGGACAATGCACATGCAGATACAACACCCATGGATGGATAGTATACATCATGTTGTTTCTAGTGGTAGGTGGCACGTCACGTGGATCCTCATGGTTGAGGAGAAATGAATTTTTGAAGATGACAAAGTGAATTGAAGAAGGAAGTACATGTAGGCCCTGAAGATAATTAAAGAAATGAATTACAAAATAATAAAGTGTCAGGTCGACCCTAATGCTAAAAGGAAGTGACATAAATGGTATAAATAAATATCATTATACATTCATTTGATACACAAGTCGAATTTTAGAGGAAATCAGAAGTAAAGAAGGTCGGATTTCAAGGGAGGATGAAGTCTTTTGGTGATGTGTTATAAGGTATGTTATTTATAGGTCATCTTACCATTTTCGCTATATATTCTTTTCTAGAACGATTCCTATGGTGAAATTTCTATGGTATTGAGAATACATATCAAGGTACATGTGGTAAAAGTTTCATCTCTTGATTCTCTATAATTATGGAGATACACTCTGTGGAAGATAGGGTTTTTGACTAGTCTTGAAGCTACTCATAAACAAGTGTTACGGGTAAAATAGTCATAAATTCTTCATATAGAATCCAAATGAAGTGGAACCAATTTCATTGGGAATAGTACAGACTGAAGTTTCTTGTGTGCAATTTTCAGAATCTGATGTTAAATATTGAGCGTGGGGCATTCTGTACAAATTCGCTCCACTGAATAAACTAGAATTTAACAAGGTCTACCATTCTCTCTATAACTTATTTTTGGGGAGGATTCAAGGAGTGAAACTTGGAGAATTTTTAGAGAATACATTGAGTAATATTATCTACAGGATCTGAGTATTCCAAGAATTGAAGAATTGAATAAATTGATAAAGTCTCATGAAGCATTATCAAGTTCTATTTGATGGTTGGTTGATGGTGATGATTTAATGTAAAGTTTTATTATCTCTCATATATTATTGGGTGGAAGTAAGGGGCAAGGATGGAGAGTTCAAATCTCTCTTGATATTGGAGGATTGTATATTCCTCTTGGAGGTGTATCCCTTCCTTTACATTTGGAAGCTGTAGCTACCTTTGGAATTCATTACTTCCCTTGAACAATAACTATTGATTATTTATCATATATTGTGCATGGTGTATTGTGGTGTATTGGTGTAACTCTTATACTATTCTTCATTGCTCATTGGATATAATTGAATGGTGTAAGTATATTTTGAAAATGTTTTAAAATTGTACTTGATATTGATTCACCCCCCTCTCAGTATCAACAATTGGTTTCAGAGCGGGTTACCTTTAGTACAGTTTAACCACTGGATGGAAGATCCTAAGAAGAAATGGAAGAAAAAATTCCAAATGGGATTCCACCATTTTATGGAAGCAATTTTGAATACTAGAGTAATAGATTGGAATATTACTTGAAAGATCTTGGGACAAATGTTTGGTTCTCAATTTCTTTAGGATACAATGCTTTGAAGAAACCAAAGACTGTAGCTCAGAAGGAAGCAAAAAGGAACAACAATTTGGGAATAGATACCATCTTGGATGGATTGACACATTTAGTGAAATCCAAGGTGGGATCATGTGCATCATCAAAATAGATTTGGTACAAGCTACAAGACCTTTATGCAAGGGAAGAAGCAAAAGAAGAAGAAGAAGTTGAAGCAAATTACAACATCTTAGATTTCAGAGAAGCAAATAGAGGTCAGTTCTTTTGCTTTAATTATGAAGGAGTAGGACATGTTGAATTTGAATGTACTCGTCCAAGGATTGAAAGAGATGACACTGAAGAAGAAAAGTCCAATGAAGAAGAAGAAAATCATGAAGCATAAATTATTCAACAAGAAGATGAGAATATTAAAAAATTGAAGCATGTTGAGATTGAAAATAACAAGCTCAAAGACACGCATAGAAAAATAAGAAGTGAATTGGGTAGTTGTTAAAAGACAGTTGTAAACTTGAAGAAACAATTAGAAGACTTTGAGAAACTAAGATAAGAAAACATTTCCTTGAAAACTCTACTCGAAGAAGAAAGAAGAATAGGAGAAGAAAGGAATGTCCAAATGATGAAGAAAGAAGAAGATTGTGAGAAACTTGAACAAGAAGTTGTCTCATTGAGGAAGAGCTTAAGAAACTCTCAAGTGCCAAAATACTTAACACGTATTGGATGCATGGGTGAAAATTCATACAAAGAAGATGAAAATAACAACAAGAAGGTTGAAGAAAGAGCTACACAGACAGTTGATGAGAAGTGGACCAGGATACCAGAAAGAAGGAATGATTACAAAAGAGATGATTATCCAAGAAGACCTCCTACCTTCAGGAATAAAAAAAGCTTCAATTAGTATGAAGGAAACTACATAAGAGTATATCATGAACCCATATGGACTACATCACAAAGAAGGCCACTTACTCCAAGGTATCAAAACTTCTTTCTTGGTCATTGTTATACTTGCAAAAATTTTGGACATAAGGCAATTAATTGCATAATCAATTAAAGGAACAAATACGGAAGAAACATGAATGGTATAAATATAAGATATGGAAATAATCGTGGATTTGTCAACATAATTTATAATTCATTTTCCCCATTGATGGAAAAACATATCGTATGCTACAAATGTAATTATCTTGGTCACAAAGCACGAGATTCCAGATATATGAATGAATATGTCCCTATGCCAACCACAGTATGGAGAAGGAAAGAGATTCAAAACAACGAATATTGTCGAATAAAATTAACCGCTGAAGAATGTAAAGAAGAAGATAAATGGTACATAGACAGTGGACATTCTTCACACATGACCGGTGATCAAGACAAATTCATTAGCTTGAAGAGAAAGGGTGGAAATGTTGCATTTGGAGATGAATCATCTTCCAAAATACTTGGAGAAGGCGTAGTAGAGATTGGAAGAAAAAAAGTAAAAGAAAAGAATGTACTATTGGTTGAAGACTTCAAGCATAATCTACTCAGTGTTAGTAAAATGTGTGATCAAGGATACACTCTTACATTTGACTCCCGAAAATGTAAAATCAAAGAAAATAACTTAGGAAGATTGGTTGCAACTGTAACAAGAAGACCGAACAACATATACATCCTAGACATGAAGAAGAGAGAGAAGACATAAGCTACACAAAAGGATTCTAAGGAAGAAAATGTCCCAAAGACCAAAAATAAGGATGAAGTATTATTGAGTGCCACATGTTCAGGGGGAGAAACCCCAAAGAAGAGAATTACCTTTTGCCATTAAACTCAGGGAGAAAATCCCTACCCTTTTCCATTAATGTCAAAGGGGGAGATAAATTGGGATCATGATGATAGGGGGAGCATGAGTGTTGCCATCAATGACAAAGGGGGAGATTTTTGGAATATTGGTTGTTGTCATTGATGTCAACCATAGTAATTGGTTTTGGACCACAAGATTGATGAAGGTATTTGGCCATGAAGGAAAATGCACATGCAAATATGACACCCATGGATGGATAGTATACATCATGTTGTTTCTGGTGGTAGGTGGCATGTCACATGGATCCTCATGGTTGAGGAGAAAAGAATTTTTGAAGATGACAAAGTGAATTGAAGAAGGAAGTACATGTAGGCCCTGGAGATAATTAAAGAAAAGAATTACAAAATAAGAAAGTGTCAGAATATCATAAATGGTATAAATAAATATCATTATATATTCATTTGATACACAATTCGAATTTCATAGCAAATCAGAAGTAAAGAAGGCTGGATTTCAAGGGAGGATGAAGTCTTTTGGTGATGTGTTCTAAGGTATGTTATTTACAGGTCATCTTACCATTTTCTCTATAACTTTTTTTTCTAAAAATATTCAGATGGTGAAATTGCTATGGTATTGAGAATACATATCAAGGTACTTGTGGTAAAAATTTGAGCTCCTGATTCTCTATAATTATGGAGATACACTCTGTGGAATATAGGGTTTTTGGCCAGTCTTGAAGCTAGTCATAAACAGGTGTTCCAGGTAAAACAGTCATAACTTATTCATAGAGAATCAAAATGAAGTGGGACCAATTTCAATGGAAAGAGTACGAACTGTAGTTTCTTTTATGCAATTTTTAGAATATGATGTTAAATATTGAGCGTGGAGCATTCTGTACAAGTTCGCTCTCCTGAATAAACTAGAATTGAACAAGGTCTATCATTCTCTCTATAACTTCGTTTTGGGGAGGATTCATGGAGTGAAACTTGGAGAAGTTTCAGAGAATACATTCAGTAATATTATCTATAAGAACTGAGTATTCCAAGAATTGAAGAAGTCTCAGGAAGCATTATCAAGTTCTATGTGATGGTTGGTTGATGGTGATGATTTAATGTAAAGTTTTATTATCTCTCATATATTATTGGGTGGAAGGAAGGGGAAAGGATGGAGAGTTCAATTCTCTCTTTATATTGGAGGATTGTGTCTTCCTCTTGGAGGTTTATCCCTCCCTTTACATTTGGAATTTGTAGCTACCTTTGGAAGTCATTACTTCCCTTGAACAATAACTATTGATTATTTCTCATATATTGTGCATGGTGTATTGTGGTGTATTGATGTAAATATTATACTATTGTTCATTGCTCATTGGATATAATTGAATGGTGTAAGTATAAGTTGAAAATGTTTTTAAATTGTACTTTATATTGATTCACCCCCCTCTCAGTATCAACAATATTAAATGACATGTTTCAAACAATCTATTAATTCACATATGTTTAATGTTCTATAGGAACCAACAACAAGGGAACAAAATGTCATCATAAAAAACAAAATTAATTAATATAGAAGATGTAAATGATGTTGAATTGGTCCTCAAGTCATCTGGAGTGGTGTTGGAGATTAATCAAAGGGGGGGGAACTATTGTAGAACTATGAGGGATATAGTGGAATGAACATATAGACGTACTTTCATGTTACAATATAGAAATCAATCCAATGATTCCAAGAACCAAGTTATATTTAAACTACAAGAAGCATTTCCAGAGCAATAGTCAATGAGATCTGTCAGACTTGCAATAGAAAAAACACACAACAACAAAAAAGAATCATTCAAAAAGTAATATTCCTAAAAACACTTTTTAGGAATATATCTATATCTATATCTATATCTATCTATCTATCTATATATATATTGCAAAGTATTCATTTATTAATATATCAATTTTGCGATATTTAGTTTTCATATATCAATATAAAATTATTTTATTGTCATGTTATTTTTTCAGGAAAATTATGAAAAACTCAGAGGACCAACGAGATGATATCCGAAATATGCCAGTAGGAATGTCCAAAAGAGTGTACAAGGAGATGGTTAAAGAATTGGACATAATTTCATCGCAAGAGGAGCTATCCCAACAACAACGTGCTTCAAATGTATGTAATCATTGAATTTTTCTATTAGGTACAAATAATTAATTATACATTAAATATTAATTTTCAAATATTCTCTTACAGAAAAGAAAAGAAAATGGAACTCATTCTTCACATAAAACTGAGTGACAAGGAAGAAAAGGGTTGATAGAAAAGTTTGCGAGTAATTCTTATTTCATTATAAAAAATTAAGGTTTTCATTTTTTGTATATTTTAAGTTGTTTTACAACAACCATCATTGAATTTCTTCAAATAGATGCTAGCATACAAAGAAGAACCATCAAAAAAATTGATTGACATTGGGTTAATTAAGGGTTGTGAGTATATGTTGGCATATCAAAAATTAATTGTCAAATTTGTAAGTATTATCTATGTTGTTTTTGTAAATGTGTTGAACCTTGACATAATAGATCTAGCTAGAAAATACTACACACATTTGCAAAGAGAAATTGAGAAAGAAGAAGCAAGAGAGAAAGAATGGAAGAATTCTCATTAACCGTAATGAATAATGAATAATTTACACATGATATATTATGTATAACTAAACCAATGTGCACTGGAGGAGAATCCAATGCACCATAATGGTGGTCTAGAGTGATCTGGACACACACTAACAGTTACGGGAGTAAACTGCCACCTACTCTAGTCTCATGCAGTTACGAGAGTGAACTACCACCTAGCTACGTTAACTAGTCTACTAGTCTTTAGCTAACTGACTAAAACATAGTGAAGTGAGGAGGATATCATGGAATCATGGGTAATGCGCTAGTCTGGTGATGATACCAAGGATAATGCGCATTAGCTGGTGATGATCCCAATGTTGCATGGTGATAAAACCAATGCAACATCTAGACTCCACTCAAATAGTCAAACTGAAGTGAAAACTAAAGAGAATATTAGTCAAACTAAAGTGAAAACTGAAGAGAATATTCTCCCTAGAGGAATATTCTTCCTAGAGGAATATTCTTCCTAAAATCTAGGAGACTGGATAATTACTAATAAACAAGGAAAAAAACTAGGAAAAATAAATCCTAGGTGTGTGTGAAGTAACTCCAACATCCCCCATGAACATCACTATGGTGAAAATAAAAAGAATGGGTCCCAACAACGATGCCTTGTTAGGTACCCAGATAAAAAAGATACACTGAAATAAAGTGAGCAAAGACGAAAAAAATCATGGGAAACCCACCCCCCCCCTCTTCAAGGTACAATGTATGTTAAAAAGAAGAACTACAGTTGCTAGGCAACTATATCCTTCACTCCAAGATGAGTTCGCAGAGAATGGAAATTTTGCTCAGTGAATGCCTTGGTGAATATGTATGCCGTCTATTCTACTGAAGGAAATAATTTTAGGTCAATGATCCCCTCGTGTACTAAGTCTCAGATGTAGAGCATGTGGATCTCGATGTGCTTTGTCCGCTGCCTCTGAATTGGATCTCTACAGAACTTCAGAGTGTTATGGTTGTCATACCAGATGATGATCGACCGATGAAACTGAATGCCCAACTTAGTGAGAAAATGTTATAGCCACATAGCCTGAATGGTTATGTTAACTACCCCTCTGTACTCTTCCTCGATTGAATAAAGAGAAATAACAACCTGCTTCTTGCTCGACCAACAGATAGGCCCTGAACCAAGACTAAGTGAGTAACCAGATGTGGAATTGTGATTTTTGTTATCGCCATCCCAGTCAGAATTAGTGAACCTGATGAGATCTAATGTAGAGTCTATTTCATAATGAATCCCAAAGGTTATGGTGCCATGTATGTATCTAAGGATACACTTTGCAACCTTCCAATGTAGCTCATGCGACTCCTGCATGAACCTGGAAAATGTGCCAACTGTATAGGAGAGATTTGGTTTGGAGTGTGTGAGATACAACAATATCCCCACTAGTTGTTTGTATAGTGTGTTGTAAACTAGTGCAATGTCCCCGCCATCCTCAAGTTTGACTCTTTGTAGAAAAGGAGTCGGAGCAGACTTGTAGTCTGTCATGTGAAATCTCTCAAGGAGATCTCGTGCAAACTTGGCCTAATACAGTTTGATTCATGATGCATCCTGATTTGTCTTGAGTCCAAGGAATAAGTGTAGTGGACCCATGTCCATCATCAATAACATGTCATGTAAAATCCTCTTGACTGCAGCAATCATTGAATTCAAGCAATCGATGATCAACAAATCATCAACATACATAACTAAGAGTAGAAGTGAATCAGTCATCCTGAGCATGTAGACATTCAGGTTTGATTTACAATGTACAAAGTTCTGTGAAAGAAGGTAGGAGTCCATCTTGGAATACCATGCCCTCAGAGCCTGCCTGAGGCCATAAAGATATTTCTTCAGTAGACAGACTAAAGAGGAATCATGCATAAATCCCAGGGGTTTCTCCATATATATCTCCTCATAGATATCGATGTGAATAAATTCATTCTTCCCGTCCATATGATGGACTTCCCATACCTTGGCTGCCGTAATGGAAAGTACCAAACGTATGGAATAAAAATTCACTACTGGAGCGAAGGTCTCATCATAGACAATGCCATACACCTGCTGAAAGCCTTTGGAAACAAGCCTGGTTTTATATTTTCTAATCTACCCATCTTCTACGCTCTTGGTCCTATAGACCCATCTGCAGCTGACAAGTTTCCTTATAAAAGGAAGGGGAACTAGATCCCAAGTCTAGTTCTCAAGGAGGGAGTTGTACTCCTCCTGCATGGTGGATTCCCAAAAGGCATTTCTAGCAGCCTCACCATAAAATTTTGGATCTGAAGACTAAACCAAAAAAATATACCTGGGGGGAAATGGTTCAGTGGCAGTGAGTGCAGTAGGAGGCTCATAGAAATCAGATCGAGTCCTCCTAGTATCGGCTGGATCACCAACAAGATCCCCTGCATCCTAAAGAGTAGTCTGGGCCCACTTGGGCCTCTGCTCTATCTCTGCATCTGCATCTGGATGCACTGAATCTACAACTGACTTTACTGACTTTGTATCAAAATCCTCTGAAGAATATTTGGCATGTGCATGCTCATCATCTCAAACAGGTGGAAGAATGAAGGTATCTGCATGCGGCTATTGAGTTACATGCAAGACACTTTCCTCGGATTGGAAACTTCACTCAATGATGAGTCAGTTTGAGGAAAGATCAATAATTCTGTATCGCTTCACACCATCAGGGTATCCAACAAAGATAAACTCTGTTCTCTGTGGATAAAGTGCCTTCCTATTTTCAGAGGGAATCTGGGCCCATGCACGTGAACCAAAAATACGAAAGTGGGTCACTTTTGGTTTGAGGCCACTCCAAGCCTCATAGGGGGTCTTATCCTTGAAAAATATATGGGGGGGTATATTTTGGATGTATTTTACATAATTAAGTTCTTCGGCCCATAGTCTTTGTGGTAGTGACTTTTCATGTAGTATGCAAAATGCCATCTCTTTTAGAGATCTGTTTTTCCGCTCAACAACTCTGTTTTGTTGCGGAGTATAGGGAACTGTGTGATGGAACTGAATCCCTGCCTCATGAAAAATATTTGAATCTCATGATTGACATACTCTCCCCCGTTATTAGTTTAGAGGATTTTTATTTTCTTTCCAGACTGTGTCTCAACAAGATATTTGAAATCTTTGAGGTGTTGAAAGAAATCGATTTTTTTCCTGAGAAAGTAAATCCATGTGAAACGTGAGAAATCATCAACAAAAACGAGAACATACCTCTCTTTGTTGATTCATGGATGTGTAAAATAATCCACGAGGTCACTGTGGATGATATCTAAAGGAGAGGAATCTCTTTGAGTCTTTCCTTTGTTGAATTTCTCTTGATGGTGTTTTCCAAGAACACATCCCTCACAGATTCCTTTGGAGAAATAGATGTTTGGTAGACCATCAACAAATATTTTCTTTCTAAGTTGTTTAATATATCTAAAATTAAAATGCCTGAAACTTTCGTGTCATATCCTACTGCTTTCATCAGCATGGGTAAGCAGTAAAGCAGAATCTGGTTCAATAAATTCATAAAATGTATATAATCTAGATTGATGATTTACCTCACCGGTAGAAAACTTGGAATTGGTTTTCATGTCATATATGTCCACTTAATTAGGTGTGAATATGACTTTCTTTCCAGTGCCATAATTATTCATCTGATACACGAAGAGAAGATTGACGAAAAGTTTGGGAACCTGCAACACATTCTCGAAGCTTTTGTTGGTGAGTTCAATCCTTCCTTTTTCGGTGACCTCAACTGGAGAGTTGTCCCCCATCAGAACAAGAGGACCTTTGCAAGCATCCAATGAAAAATAGACTACTTTTGTGGAATCCATGTGATGTGATTCTACCGAATCTACGATCCAAGCAACGGGAGAGGAGTTGATGGCAATCAAGGCATGGCTAGAATTGTCTTTCTTGGGATTATGATCTTTTGGCTTCTTCTTCTTAGAACCCTTAAGGATTTGATATCCAAGGTTATTTATATGAAGTATTTTATTCATTATATCTATCTGTTTATGCATGCATGCATATTCTATATGGAATCCTTTATGGAAATATGTGCATTTCTCCCCTTTTCTTCTCTTTCCACCTTTGGATCTAGAAGCATCGGTGAAGGGTTTTGAGTACCCTTCCTTCTTTGGAATTGCATGAGATTTCCTTTTGTATTTATATTTATATTTCTAATATTGATGGATTCCATCTTGAAAATTAAGTGCATGCACCTTTGGGCCTTTGATTTTTCCCATGTTGACGAGCTTGGTTTGCTCTTGTGTCAGGGATTCAATAAATTCCTCAAGATAAGGCATCTTCCAGGTTGCTCCAGAGGAGAATTTGAATGAATGGAATGTGGATATGAACACAGAAAATTCAAGACCAAGTTTGGAGAGAATGGTGAGAACCATTTGTTTCTCCTCCTTATATTTATCAACCCCGCAAGCTTTGAGTTGCGACAGTAAATCCTTGTATTTTGTAAAGAAATCTTGGCGATTGTTGAAGATTTTTGGATCCAATGTGAGAAATTCCACCTCGAGCATGTGTCCCCTCATATAATCATGTTTTCCAAAGATCCCTTCTAAGTTTTTCCAAGCTTCATTGGGGGTTTTACAGGAAGATATGTGAAAAAGGAGATCGAGAGAGATGAGACTGTAAATTGTTCTGAATGCTTCATCCATTCGATTTAGATACTTGGATTTTTGTATGGATGATGTTGGTTCTATATCTGTATTCAAGTTTAACCTGTACAATCCTTTGGTTCATAGATGCATGCTTATTCTCTCCTTCCATGCAAAATAATTGTAAGGTGTAAGAATGCATTCTTTTGGGAATTGCATTTTTCCGATGTATTCAATCTTTGGTACCTGCAAAAAATAATTTGGTGTATATTTTCTTAGCAGTATGTCGACTATGATACCATGTAAATGTGTTGAACATGCACAAAATATATCTATCTAGAAAATGCCACACACATTTTCAAAGAGAAATTGAGAAAGAAGAAGCAAGAGAGAAAGAATGGAAGAATTCTCATTAACCGTAATGAATAATGAATAATTTACACATGATATACTCTGTATAACTCAACCAATGCACACTGGAGGAGAATCCGATGTGCCATAGTGGTGATATAGAGTGATCTGGACATAGACCATCAATCACGAGAGTAAACTGCCACCTAGTTTAGTCTCTCAGGCAGTTACGAGAGTGAACTGCCACCTAGCTGAGTTAACTAGTCTACCACTCTTCAGTTAACTGAATGAAACAAAGTCAAGTGAGGAGGAGATTGGGAATCATGGGTAATGCGCTAGTCTAGTGATGATACCAAGGCTAATGCGCATTAGCTTGTGATGATCCCAATGTTGCATGGTGACAAAACCAATGCAACATCTATACTCCACTCAACTAGTCAAACTAAAGTGAAAACTAAAGAGAATATTCTCCCTAGAGGAATATTATTCCTACAATATAAGAGACTGGATAATGACCAATAAACAAGGAAAAACCTTGGGAAAAATAAATCCTAGGTGTGTGTGAATTAACTCCAATAACTTTACTTCCCACATTTTATAATTAATAAAAACAAAAATAATACTGTATATTAAATCTATGATTTATTATGGGGTATAAAACTCACAGGAAACAAAGTATGGAACTGAGCCAATAGGCGAATTGCTGAAACAAGGCATGGGATTTGATTTTGAACATATGTGTATGATTCATGAGTCACTTCTTTCTTTGGAGGTATGTCACTTTTCAACTTACATTCATGTATATTGTTTATTTCAATTTTCATTATTCTCACCAATGTAGATAGACTCATTACAATCTATTTTTATGTTTGTAGATGGAACTTCAAGAAGAACAAAACAATCGAGACAATCAACCATAAATTCAAAAAAAAACCCAAGGCATGGAAGTAGCTCGAGCACTAACAACAGTTCTAGTGAAGAATGATGACCAATATATTTGGATATCAATGCAAGATGCAATTGTATTATTTTGAAAAAAAATTCTGTGAAAATCAGACATTTTTTTTTAATGTAATGGACATAGTGTCCGAATTGAAAGATAAAGGATTACCGATAAGTGTTTGATTTTCTATGACAACGACCCTCTTATTCATATAATAAAATATGTTTTAATTTATTCTATTGTGTTTTCCAATGTCATTGTGAAATGTTACATAGTTGATTAAATATATGGATGACTAAATATTATAATGAAGAGATGAAAAATATGATGATATAACAAAGTAATCCAAACATCATATCCAAATTCATTAATCAAACTATAAGATATATGTAATTTTTTTTATAAACAATAGAATTAAAAAATAACAATAATTGCACTATGACATGTTGATGTTTCTCAGTGTATTTCAATTATTAATCTCATTGACGTGTTTAATATTAAAACTCACCAATGCATTTCATATTAAATTCACATCGGTGCTTTTATGTAATCAATTAGCACTGGTTTCAATATTAATTTAATACCGAAAAATTATATTAAAAATTTGGTCATTGGTGCATTAATCTTATATGAAGCACCGATGCGTATGTGTTTTTGATATGCACTGGCGCTATTGTGTTATTGATAAGCATCGGGGCTTGTTTTTTACTGAAAATCATTGGTTCTTTTCGTCTTTAATGCACCGGGGCATTTTTCCATGTAATGCACCGGTGCATATTATTTGATACAACATTGATGCCTTCTTATTAATAATGAACTGATGTGTTCTATGCAGAAATCCCCGGTGCTTAATTATTTTTAATTCTCCTGGTGAATTTTGATGGTAATTCCCCGATGCTTAAACAAAAAATGCCCCGGTTCTTATACGACAAACACCTCAATGCTTAAATATTTTACTTCCCTGGTGCTTTCATATTTTATGACCCTGGTGCTTGAAGTTAAGTGTACAGTATTGGTGTTGTATGTGTATGTACGCACCAGTTCTTGTTCCTTATACAAACGCACCGATTTGTAAACATCTACTAACACCTCTGGACACCTATATATTTTTATTTATAATCAACTTCCATTATAGTATCCACAAAAACATCTGTTATTGAAAACAAATGTTGTATCAGAGTTTTTTTTAATAATTTTTTCCAATTTTTTACACTATAAACCTCTGCTAAAAGGTTTTTTCCTTGTAGTGCATTGAATTCAACAATATTTTTTTACTAGAATGTGATGCCCAAGGGAAAGGAATTGGGGTTGTCCTCATGCAGAATGGTCAGTTTTTGGATTTCACCAACAAACAATTTTCCGAGCACCATTTGGGCCAATCCACTTATGAAAAGGAAATGTTGGCTATTCTACATGTTGTGGATCTCTGGCATCCTTATCTCTTGGGGCAATGCTTCCAAATTAAAATTGATCATCAAAGCCTCAAGTATTTTTTGGAACAATGAATTTCTTCCCTAGAGAAACAAAAATGGGTAACCAATTTGTTTGGATATGATTATGAGATATTATACAAAAAAAGAAAAGAAAATGTGGTGGTTGATGCCCTTTCAAGGAAATATGAAGAAGATAGGTCCCTTTTTTACCTCCCATTCATTATCACATATTGGCTTTAGAAGGTTCACAGGGAATGGTTGCAAGACCCCAAACTTTCCAGACTCATCCAAACACTGTAGGAGGATCCTCAATATTCTCCAAGGTACTCATGGAACCATGATGAACTTCATTATAAAGGTTGCATATACTTAAGAAAACAATCAAACCTTAAATCCACCATGATCTCTGAGTTTCATGCTTCACCTACAACTGGGCATTCCAGTTTTACCAAAACCTATGAAAGGGTCAAACGTTCCTTTTTCTGTGATGGTATGAAATAGGACATCCAGACCTTTTTGGATAAATGTGATACATGTCAATGCAATAAGGGTGAGACAGTCAAATCTCGAGTTCACACACTCCAACCACTTCTGATTAGACCTACTATTTGGACAAATATTTCTATGGAATTAATTGTTGGCTTACCTAAATCAGGAAATAAGTTAGTCATATGGTAGTAGTGGATCATCTTTCCAAATATCCTCATTTCTATACTCTTCAACACATGTTCACAACATCCACTATGGATCAAATGTTTATGGAAACTTTCTTCAAACTCCAGGGCATGCATCATTCTATTATTTTTTACCGTGATCCAACTTTTACCAACACTTTCTGACAATAATTTATCATACTCCAAGGAACCCAATTGCATCTCAACAAAACATATCATCCTTGGACTAATGGACAAACTAAAGCAGTCAACAAGTGTTTGGAAACCTATTTGAGGTGTTTTGTGTCCAATAGATAAAATTAGTGGGTGCATTCATTATCCCTCATCGAATGGTGGTACAACACATCTTACCATACCACCACTTGCATGACTCCCTTCGGAGCATTCTATGGAAAAAAACCACCCTTAGTTCTATCATACATTCTTAGTATCTCCAAGGTTCAACAGGTGGATCAAACTCTTACATTTTGCATGTCCATTCTAAGTACTCTCAAAATTTTTTTGGTCATGGATCATAATCACATGAAACAACACAAATATCAAGGCCATTCCGAACGTTAATTTAATGAAGGGGACCAGGTGTTTCTTCATATGAAACATTATAAGCAGACTTCGCTCAAATCCCAACACTGTCAGAAAATCACCCCCAAATTTTATGGTCCTTATCGTATTCTCAAGAGAGGGGGGAAAATGGCATACGAGTTAGAGTTTCCTAGACACTCTAAGATCCATCCTATTTTTCATGTTTACTTCTTAAAGAAAGTGCTCGGAACTAGGTGATAGACTCAAGCCAGTCTACTTGAGTTGGATGAATAAGGTTCCATTTGGTTGCAACCATAAGCAGTCTTGGACCAACACAAATGTCGTCTTTGCTAGTGCACCATCAAGGAAGTTTTAGTTCAGTGGAAGGAAACACATCCAAAAGATGCCACTTGGGAGCAAAATACCATTCTACAACAATTTCCTCATCTAAATCCTTGAGGATAAGGTTATTTTTAAGGGGGAGGGTATGTCAGGTACCTAATCTCCCTAACCCCTCACATAGGTACAATAATATATTTTTCATGTAATAAAGGATGATATTAATAAATAAGGCCTAGTTAATAAGGTGAAAACGTCAAATGTAAGAATACCTAATAGAAGCTTCTACTTCTAGAAATATCTTCCTCTAGATTGTTTTTTGGTAGATAGATTTAGTATAAATAAGAGTCAAGGGAATGAGAAGTCTATGTCTTGAGGATTATTGTAATAGGGTTTTTCTCTGCTAGAGGTTTCCCCCTCAAAGAGGTAAGTGAACATTGCTCCAATTTCAATAAAGGTATCATTTTGGTGTTCTATTCTCTATATTATGTTGTTCCATTGGTAATTTATGTGATATTCATGTTTCTACTCAATATAACATAACCATGTGAATAACAAGTTTTCTTTATTTTTTGAACCTTTTGGTTAGTGGAATTAATATACACATAGAAATTATCCCTAGACACTATGTTAGGATATACATCAGAGTTAGTATCATTCTTATCCACTATATCATAGTTAAGATCAACAATCTGAGTGCAATGAAGGATTTTATATTGTGTGGATGACTGCACATAAGAAGAAATTCCAGTAGTGTTATTCTGAAAGAAAGAATCATAACTGTAATTTCCTAGAATTGAATGATTGAACATTATGGGCTCATTTGAATCATTTAAATCCATTTCCACTTGTTTCATATACCATTCTATGTATACCCTAATTTGAGTGGGTTTTCCATTCTAAGGTATCCATAAGTGTGACCAATCAGTAGCGAAATATCCATTCAACATAGAAAACAAATCCCTACTTAAAATTAAACCATATGTATTTGGGATATCAAGCACTATGATTTCAATAGTCTGGTGCACCTTTGGATTGGGTGATAAACTTACCAAAACATTCGTCAATTCCCCAATGACCTTGACTCTTGAATTGTCTAACTAGATGATTTGAATGTCATAATTTTCAGGTTTAGCACTGATTGTCTCACAAAATTTAAGTGGCATCACATTGGACGATGCTCCTGAATCAACCATACAATTACACACATTCTTGTTAAAAATTTCAAAGGTCAATAAGAAAGGAGGCGTATTGGATTTTGACCTTTGGCCATTTAGAGATGCATTAATAGTTGACTATTTCTTTGGTGTTGTCTTTTCAATAGTCTGACCAGCTTTACACTTTCCTTTATTTCCCCCCACATTAGCTTCTTTAGTGTTGCTTGGAGCATTACCTTGAATATTTTTAATGAAATTGTCTTGGATTTGAAGTAATTTCATAAGCTCAAAAAGGGAAATATTTTCCTTTGTTATTTTGAAATCTTCCAAGAAATCATAATCTAGTTTAGATGGAGGTGTTGAATGAGCAATTAGTTTGTCATTAGAGGGTTTCTTATGTGTATGGGATGTTGTTTTGGTAGGTTCAGAAGTTGAAGGAGAGTTTTAGGATGGATTCTTACTTGCAACCCTGGTGGTTAATGCATTTTGGGACATATGTATTCCTTTACATCTTCTCCTAGACAAAAATAAATATCCCAAAAATAATTGACCTCTTTTTCATTAGGTCCATAATCCTCTTAGGAATGATCTTGTTGTTCTTATTATCCCTCTTCTTCTTCCTTAGATTCAACAAGGGTATCACTTTCCTACGCCTTGAAGGATTGTATAAAATATTCTACATTTATTCCTTCTAAAGGAGGGGTTATCTTAGCAGTAGGGGGAGTGCTCTTTTTGGGTGGAACTATGAAACATTTCTTGGGGTTTGAAGAGCCTTCTCCACAATTATTTTTCATATCTATTATTTCATTGGAGAGTTTATTCACAATTATCTGGAGTGATTCCATATCTGTGGAGTCTATATATTTCTTATCATCAGGGGGCTTGGTCACTGTGGCCTTGGTTTTGTTACCGGTTTTATCTTTTGAAGTTTCAAATCTAGGGTTACCTTTCAGAATGAGCATGTCCTTTTCAAATTTAATGGCTTATTTAAAGGTATCTTCCAAATTCTTCTTCTCAACATTTTTAACAAACATAACCATTGAAACAGGGAGGGACAAGGTATAAAATTCAATTGAAACATCTTCAATATGTTTGGAAGCATGGGGGATTTTATTTATCAAGGTGAGAAACCTTTGATTGAAGTATTTAATATTTTCTTTAGATTCCATTTTAATCCTTCAAAGGTCAAGCACTAATTTTTTTTTGGTTTTTTCTTCACCAAATTTTTCAATGAAAGAGGTTTCAAAAGTGTTACGACTATTGATAGAAGCTTGAGCTAAAGAAAAGTACCAGGTTGAAGCTTTGTTTTCAAACATGTAAGGAAAGAGTTTGTAGACAACTTCTTCTTTTTCTACATTCATCAATATGATAGTAAGCATAATTTTTTTAATATGGTATTCAATAGAGTCTTTCTTATAAAGATAAATTTGGGTAAAAACTTCTCGAGATGTTTAGGCATGTCATGTACCACCCCAGGTACTACAACAAAATTGAGAAAAAACCAAGGTTGGTTTTTTTTTTGTTAACATTAACTCATTCCATTGGTTGAGGGTTTATAGGGATTCCCCCTTCTCTGTATCCTTCAATATCATCTTTGGGTTCATCTCTTGCTTGTCTGGGTGGAGATTCAGGAGGAATAGGAGGTCGACCACCCCCAATAAGTATGTAATTCTCTAGGCTGAAATATATGGGTTCTGAGACTCCTTGTAAGACTTGCAATAGGTGATACCTAGGTGTCCCAATGTTTAGGTTTCCTTTGTGGTTTAGGGAAATATCAAGAGAGTTTTATTCCCACGTGGGGATCCTATGTCCTTTGAGTAATGAAAATTCAATAGGGGGTTGGATAGTTTTCCTAAACCACTAGCGAGTTAGCACATGTTCATGGGTTTATTTTACTATTCCGTCAAGCTCTACATTGGAGATTATTTGAGATGTTAGAGATATAAGTTCAAATAGAGTAAAACCTTGTTGAGTGGTGGCCTGAGTAGGAGTATTCATAGAGTATGATAGCGGATGGAAAACTTGTTCAACGTTGGTTCAATGAGAATCAATTTGCCGAGTAGTATTTATTAGAGGGAGTGAATGCTTAGGATCTTGTAATTTTTTAGTAGCCATTTAGTTCAATGGCCCTCCTTTTAGCACCATTTCTATTGATGAGTCCAAATGGACTATCAAGAAATTAAGGGAGAACACCTGATGGTAGGTCCTAATTAGACCTACTCTCATTTGGTATAGCATTTTCAACCAGTGTGTGGACCTGGTTTCCACTCTAAAAGGTTATATAATATGAATATGAGGACATAATGTTCTCAAATGAATTAAAATATTAAATTAAATATAACTAACCCTATATAAAATTATTCTAAATGCATCCTATATCAATCTAACCTATCCTGATCAGGAGAAATCTAATGAAATGAGCATAGTGAAACATATTATTACCTTCAAAAGAATGAGTTCACATATGCAAGTGATGGATTAGCATAATAGTGAAATAGGAATAACAACAATAAATTTATTATCATACCTATGACATTGTTGTTGCACTCACAAGGAAATTCATGATGGTATAAATATCAAGAACATAGTAAAGAAGAAATTCATATGAATATTCTCGATACATTCACACAGTGGACATATGCACAAAGCAAAATATCATATACACATATCTGGATCATAAATCTCCATGGATATCTCTTTCTCTATTCATTCATGCAATACAAATATTGTCTCGATATACAACAAATTAAAAGCCGTTTTTCATTAATAGTTCCCTCTTTTATAAAACAAGAGGAATTGTTTACATTTCGTAACTTCCATGTTGTCAGAGTACAGTTCAAAATCATCTTTTCATATTCTACATTCAAATTGATACATGTGAGAATGGAAAAAATAAGAAGGATCGATTGCAAAATTGAGATAATCAGTATATCTTTTTAAATCCCATTTAATCTTTGTATTATTTCTATAGTGCATAGTATTCCATAATATTTTCCATCTTACATAACTTCATTTTCTCAAGATCTAGTTCACCATGACATATTTTGGTTCTGACTTCTAATTTTAGGTCCTCCTCGGTCTTCTTGATGAAACTTTTGGAAAATGTGATTAGATTTGTTGGCTTCATAAAATAGTCATTTAAGACCTCTTTATTATCTCCTTTAAGGTTCTCAATAAACTTCGATCTTTCTTCCCTCTTTTCCTCTACTACTTCTATTCTTAGTTCACCCAGGGTTGCATCATTAATGTTGGGCATGATTTCCATTCCGAATTCCTATAGGATCTCATCAGAGGCATTCAATAACCTCTTGGATGCATTTTTCAATGTATTCTAAATACTTCAGATGTCTTCTAGCATGGGCTTCCATCTAACAAACAAGACTTGATATTTTGTTTTTTGTTTATTGGTATAGAATGGAAGGGTATTTGGTGGGTTCTTTAACACACTTTGTTAATCCACAATTATATCAAAGGCATCTTGACCCTTTTGGTATTTATCTCTTATCTCCTCCGTCTGGTATTGAATCCTTGTATGATTATATATGTTCCTTTGGATGTCATTCAATATGTAGAAACAATTATTTTTCTTTGATTTTAGCTCTTCATTAATAGTTGTAGATTTTTCCTTCAGGGATTCTATGACAATATCTCATGTTTTACTTTCTTCTATGGTCTTCTCAAGTCTTTCCTTTTCTTGTTCCACCAAATGAATTTTATGTTCCAGTTATTCAATGAACTTGTTGGCTTCTATGTGTTCCGTTTGCAAGTTGTTCAACTCCTATGAGTAATTGATTTTTATCTATTCTATCTCTTTAGAATGTGCCATCTTGAGGGAATGTAGCTATTATTTATGTATATTCTCAGCTATGTGGAATTTATTCCCAAATTTTCCATTCATTTCATCCTTTTGGATTTATAAAACCTTTTCCACTTCCTCTTTGTGGAGATTCTCTACAATTCTAGCCACTTTTTCAAATTTAGTAGTGATGTCGTCTCTTTGTGTACTTAGTTTTTTCTCCATTTCAGTAATTTTGGTCTATGTTGTGTTTAATGGAGCAACCAAATCATACACATACATTGCATTTTCTCTTGCAAATGCATGAAAAATAGAGGCGGTCTTGATGGACTTGTCTTTGGGGTATGGCCTTGCTCTCCATTCAATAGTTCTTTTAGTTGATTCTTGGTTGAGATATGTGTCCCCTCTTTTCCTTCTTCTTGACATTTTCTCTATTCCTTTGGTTTTTTCCTTGTAGTAATATTCTCCCACTGCCACTACAACCTCATCCAATTTTATCACATGTGAGGAGAAGAAAAAATTACCTGGTATGGTCTTTAGAGGAGTACATTCTTGAGGAGGTATGTGAATTATCCCATTGCTTGGGGTATTTGGACTATTTTAAGCTTGATCCACTTTTTGTTACCTTTCCCTTTCTTCTTCCTCGTCGTATTTCTTCTTTGCTTCATCCTCATCAACCTTTTGTTGTTCTTCATATTATTTCTTTTTAATTTGCTCTGCTTCTGCAACCAGTCTTTGTCTCTCCTCTGATTTCTTTTTCTTTAGTGCATATTATTGAGCCTTTGCTTCCTTTTCTTTCTTTTTCTTCCTCTCATTAGCAATCCTCTTCAATTCAACTTATTTTTTCTTCTTCTTGTCCAATTTGGATCTCTTATTATCTTCATATTTTATCCTTCCTTTGGCTTCCTCTTGGCTCTTTTTATTTTCCTTTTCTACCTATGCCCATTTTATTTGATATTCCTCTTTTGATTTCAATGCCTTCTGATGTCTCTATTCTGTATTTCGTTTTTCTTCTTGTTCCTTTTCTTTTAGTTTTTCCAGGTCCTTCTCTAGAAGAAATATGAATTGTTCCTGAGTCATTTTCCTATTTTATTCTTCCTCCATCAGAAGCTTTTCTTTGGCCACATCATTTGGAAACCTGTGTAGAACTTATTTGAAAATTAATACCCCCTTGAAGAGATCTTATGCATAGTTTACTACATGGATTACAAGGTGAGTAAGGAAAAAAACTCTTACATGACTGAGTGCTAGGTCTTTTGGGTCATGCCCTCTAGGTTCTCTTGTACACAAGAATATCTCTTTTAGGGATTGAACTTATTTCCTAGCATGAAATCCATTTAATAATGTGTACCTTCCTATGTTTATAGGGAAGTGGGTCAGAGTTTCTTACTACTACCTGAAAGGAAAGAGGTTATGCTAGTTTCTATTGTTTGGTAAGCACTCTCCTGAATCAACATCCTATAGGGGACATATTTAGTTATGATATGTGGGGATTTAGAGTTCCCATATACTCCTATATATGTATAATACTTTACCATACACTAGTCTACAATTTATTTCAAGGTGGTCATGGCTTCCTTTGATATTTTATAGGGTGTATACCCAACAATAATGGTGTGCAGGAGAGCAAGGAAGTAGTTACAAATGTCATAAATGTAACTTTTGTAATTCACATCCCACAATTCAGAACAATATACATGGATAGGGGGTTGGATAGAGTCCCAGCTCCATAAAAAAATAGGAAAGTGTATTGCAAAACATATGGCATCTACCATGTATGCAGACATGTAGAAGCTAGGTTTTTTCATACCTAAGGGTTCTTGTACTTTTTGGAAGATTTTATAGACCATCATATCTTCCCATTTGAAGAGTTCCCCATTCTTGACTACTTTATATGCCATCGACATCCATTCCATTTGAAAGTGGGTGATCTTCTCCTCACCATATAATCTGCATATCATGGTATTCAACATTTGTATGGTTTCTTGAGTTCTTGGGAAAGGATCAATCGTTCCCCTGGATTGACCTTTCTTTCCTCATCACACCACCAATTGTAATGATCCCAAGCTAAAAAAAATTCTTGAGACCACTAACTAGCTCGGTTGTGTATGATGTGCATGTGTTTTATTGAAGTTTCCAGATATTAAGTATGTTCGTACAAGATTCATTCAACACATGAAGATCACAATATACTCAAGATATAAAACACAAGAAAAGATATGACCTTTATTATAGAAGCAGAAATCAGATACAATAGGAAGAGCAGATTTGGAATAATCTTCAGATGGCTCTAGTAGAGAACATGTATGAGCTGCTACAAAATGCTCCCATCATTACAGAGAAGCCTCCAAAGGTTGGATAAGAAATGAAGACCAATACCAAGAAGATCTTAATACAAACCCTCCAACTAAAGAAGCCATGCTCCAAGAGAAGACTGAAGCCCTCAATAATTCGGCCCTGATGGTAGATGACTCCAAACAATCCCAAACTTGGTCAGATGATAAATCAGGGTAGGGGGATCCTCCTCCTGAAGTCTCAAGCCCAACGTCCAAGGCCAACCTCTCCAAATGATGAATCTTCCAAGGGAGTTGCACCCTCCTGAATGGCAGAAACCCAGGGCAACTCGTCCTTGAAGAAATATACCTCCAAATGATGTGAAACTCTCCAAGAATGTAGATCGGGCTAAGAGAATCGGGTGGGAGAAGTTTCAGATCCGGATCTCAAGCAAATCTCTCTAGATCTGAGAAATACAGAAAAGTGGGACGTCCTCCTAACCTCCAAATTGTCCTAAACTGTTGCTGAAGATTGAGTGATGATAACACCTCAAAGAAATCCTCAAAATGATGATGGAGCACCTGCAAGTAAAACCCAACTGATGGAATGCCCAACGCTCCTCCTAATTGGCTAGATCGAACCCTCCTCAATGGTATGGTGTGCCCTTGCTGGAAACTCCCCCAAACAGTATGGCCCTACTATCTTTTGAAGCTCTAGAAGGAGATATGTTGAGAATAGAATGGTGTGGAAGAATCTTTCGTCCCTGAGACCAAGCTGTGGAACAAGGTGAGTGGATATTTCACCACTGAGTTGTTCACAAGGTTTTGTACAGCAAAACCCCCAAACTGAATGCTCAAGAGAAATAACAAGCAATACACCAAATTCAGAATGAATAATAGGTGTGCCCCAACTTCTTACTTATACTTTTCCTTCTAGTTCTCTGTTGAGTTAGGTTAACTCCTAGGGTTAACTTCTATTCTTCTGTTGAGTTATCTTTTACTCCTTTTATCCCTTTCCTTTCTCTAGTCAACTTAAAATTATAACTTTAGCCTGGTTGACTTCCCCCTTAGTGTGAGACTATGACCTAGTGGGGGTGCCCAGGCCACTGAGTCTCCTCATCACCTCTCTAAGAGGTGGGGACATTACACTCTCCCCTGCTCGAAATTGCTTATCCTCAAGCAATTCCAAACCTGCTTCTCTTACCATGTGCTCTTGTTCCCAAGTGGCATCCTCAATAGGTAAATATTTCCACCTAATTAGGTACTCCTTGATGCTTCGGTTTCTGAGCCTCTTCTCTTAGAATTCTAAGACCTCCTCCAGAATCAAAACAAGCTATCCCTCCTCATCCATGAGGGGTAATACCTCAATAGGCTTGATGTGTTGATCGAGGGATTTATTAAGACAGGAGACATGGAAGACGTTGTGTATCTTTCTGCCCTATGGAAGCTCCAGCTCGTAAGCTATGGCCCCTATCCTCCTGATGACTCTGTAGGGCCCAAAGAAATGTGGCTGCAGTTTCTTCGCTCCGCTTATTTTAATGGAAGCCTACCTGTATGGTTGTAGCCTCAGATAGACTAAATCACCAACCTCAAAAGTACGGTCCACTCTGTGGTTGTCTGCATGGACCTTCTGCTGGTTTTGTGCCCTCTGTAGATGATCCTTCAGTTCCCTAAGAATGTCTTGGCTATGTTGTATCCAATCTTGCACCATCAGCGCCCTACTGTCACCGAACGCAATCTCCACAAATGATAAAGGATCATAGCCATACAAGGCTCCGAATGGTGACATGCCAATGGACATATGCTAGGTGGTGTTGTAGCAATATTCTCCCAGATGCAACCATCTAACCCATGCTTTTTGTTGCCCTGCCACATAGTTTCTGAGATAACCCTCCACCCACTTGTTGACTATATCTGTCTGCCCATCTGTCTGAGGGTGATAGCTAGTGCTAAGGGTCAAGGCCGTACCAACCAACCTGAATAACTCCTACCAAAAAGTACTCATAAACCTGCTATCCCTATTGCTGACAATGGTCTTGGGTAGGCCGTGCAACCTAAAGATCTCCCTGAAGAATAGTTCAGCCACCTATGCTACACTGAAGTTAGTAGCTATGGAAAAGAAGTGTGCAAACTTTGTTAACCTGTCCACCACTACAAATATGCAGTCCTTCCCTTGCGTCTTTGGTAGCCCAGTGATGAAATCCATGGATATGCTTTCCCATTTGTACTCTGGAATGGGCAAGGGCTGCAACAGTCCCGTTGGGTGCGTGTGCTCATCCTTGTTTACCTGACATGTAGTACACTCTTTGACGTGCTTAATCACATCTTCCTTGAGCCCCTTCCAAGAGAATCTTTCTCTCACCTTTCGATATGTCTTGTTGATCACCTGATGTCCTTCCATTGGGGAGTCATGGCATGCCTGCAATACCTTGGCCTTGAAGGCCGATCCAGGAACCAAGAAGATTCAGTCCTTGTAGTACATGAGGTCATTAATAACCTTGAAATATTCATCTTGTACATGTCCGTCCAGTAGCTGGCACACAAACTGATCCTCTGTATACTCCATCACTAGCTGGTCTTTCCAATCAACTGTTACCCCTGTTATGGAAATGATGGATGGCCTCCTGGATAAGGCATCAACCACCACATTGTTCTTCCCTTTGACAAACTCAATGTCAAAGTCATAGGCATGTATTCTGCTTACCCATTTTTGTTGCCTCTCATTCAAGTCCTTCTGTTCCAATAGATATTTGAGGTTTTTATGATTTGACTTGACAACAAACCGAGCACCTACCAAGTATTGCCAGAATTTGGCTAGTGCATGCATGATAGCCAACATTTCTTTGTCATAAATGCTGTAAAGTAGCTCAGGCCCCCGAAGTTTCCGACTCTCGTAGGCAAGAGGGTGCCTCTTCTGCATTAGTATGACCCCTATTCCTTCCCTGGATGCGTCACACTCCAAGGTAAATGGGAGGCTGAAATCTGAAAGGGCTAAGACTGGGCACATACTCATCACCTTCTTCATCTTGTCCATCATTATTTGAGCCTCCTTGTCCCACTTGAATGCTCCCTTCTTAGTCAAATCGATCAAAGGTGCACAAAGTTGAGAGAACCCTTTGAAAAACTTCTTGTAATATGTGCACATTCCAAGGAATCCTCTCAATTCTGTGAGTGTGTTAGGAGTGGGTCATTTTATGATGGCTTCAATTTTCTCCTGATTCACCTGTACCCCCTTTGCTCTGATAATGTGTCCTAGATAAAGAACCTCCATCATTCCAAACTCACATTTGGACTCCTTATCATATAGTGATTGTTCCTCCATAATTGACAAAATCTGATCCAAATGCCTAAGATGCTCCTCCCATGTCTTGTTGTAGATAAGCAAGTCATCAAAGAATACCAACAGGTGCTTCCTCAGTTGCTTGTTGAATACATGATTCATACATGATTGGAATGTAGCAGGGGCATTGGTTAACCCAAAGGGCACCACCAGAAACTCATAATGGCCATAGTGACATCTAAAGGTTGTTTTTGATATGTCTTCCTCCATCATCTTGATTTGATGATAGCCAGAACGAAGGTCAATCTTGGTGAAGTAGATGGCCCCATGCAATTCGTCCATCAGCTCATCAATCCTTGGTATTGGGTATCTATTTTTGATGGTCTTTTTATTCAAGGCCTTGAAGTCAATGCACATCCTCATAGTGCCATCCTTCTTCTTCACCAGCACTACTGAAGAAGTAAAAGGGATACTGTTGGGCCTGATGTGCCCCATGTCCAGAAGTTCCTTGATAGCCTTCTCTATCTCATCCTTGTACTTCTTGGGGTGTCTGTATGGTGTGGTAATGACTGGCTTGGCCCCTTCTTCTAGCTCGATAATCTGCTCAAATACCCTATCTGGAGGTACCCTTGGAAGAATAGGACCGAACACCTTGTGGTGCCTATCAAGGATTTCTTTGATCTCTGGTGTGTAGTGGACCTTGCCCTTCTCATCCTTATGTGTTATAATCCTGCATTCAGCTGCGTATACTATCTCATCTCTCCGAAATATGGCCTCCATACTCTTGGTCGTGACTACCTTTGCAGCATTCCTTGTCATACCCCGAAGCACTACCTTTCGTCCACCCTCCTTTGTGAATGACATTTCCATGGTTTTGTAGTTGGTAGTAATAGGCCCCAATGTATTGAGCCACTACACTCCTAGGATGATGTTGGTATCCAGAAGGTCCATAACATAGATTTCCTGTGTCAACTCATGCCTGGCCAAGGTAAGCTTCAGGCCCAGAATGTATCTTTCGCAGGGCATAGTGCTTCCTCCTGCAACTTCCACCTTGAATCCTTCAAATTCTGTTGTGGGTATGTGCCTCCTTTGTAGTAATGCTGCATAAATGAAGTTGTGGGAAGCTCCTCCATCAATCAAGACTGACACCTTTTGTCCCTGCAAGACCCCCCTCATTCGAAAGGTGTTATACTTGAGCACTCCACTGATAGATGCCAAGGTGGCCATACTATCCTATCCTGTGATCTGTTCCTCCTCTACTACCTTAGTGGTTTCTGCCTCCATTTTCTGTATCTAGCCCATCTCATCGTCTTATTCGTTATCTGAAGTGACCTCGATGTAGTGCACTTGTCCACGTCCCATGCACTTGTGTGAGGTATTCCATGGTTCCTTGCATGTGAAGCAGAGTTGCTTCCTTCTCAGTTCTCTCCTGGTGTTGTCATCTATTATGCCACGACCCCTATCATATCCCTTAGGGTCATGTCCTCCTTGGTTTATTGGAGGCCTTTGATCTCTCCCTCGTCTTCCAAATGGCCTCCTATAGGTTGGTAGGCTTGAAGGCCTTTACCCAACCCTTCAAGGGTTCCATCAACCCTTCTGTGAAAAGCATCATGAGCCTGGTCGAGGACATGTCTTGTACCATCACTGCCAACCTCTGAAATTCATCAATGTATGCCTCATTCGTGCATGTTTGCTTGAGTTGGGTGAGTTCCTAGAGATGTAACTCGGGATCTCCTTGATCAAATCTATCAATGAGCCTCTGAGTGAATTTTGTATAGGATACAATCTGATTGTGGCCGAGTGTGGTGAGCTCATGATACCACCAGTCATGGGCCTTTCCATCCAAGTACATAGTGGAAAACTTGATGGCCTCCATCTCTCTCATGGGGTTAAGCTGTAGGTGAGTATCCAACTTTTTCACCCACGACTGTGCTGTCATCTTTCTCGTACCATCAAAGTATGGAATCTCTATCTTTTCGGCCCTTCATTCAAACTCAAAACTGCCCCTATGGTTTGTCCTAGGATGATTCCTAAACCTGAGTTGGCAATATTGATCTAGGGACATCTGTCTTTGAACCCTCATATCCAAGCTTTAGTATTCCTTGGTACTCCTTGCCAATTGTTCCACAAATTCTTCAACCTGTTCATGTTGCCCTTGCTCATCTGTGAATGTGGGGATGTATGGTCTGGGTTAGCTCTACTACCCGAGTGTCAGCCTAGCTATTCATCTATGAACACTGGCATGTATGGCCTAGGATTGGCCCTGCTACCTATCTGACCATGGGATGTGCCACCTCCCAGACTTCCTTCAGATCTCAATGCTTTGTCTGGGTTATATCTGATCTCCTCATGGGTTCCACCGGAACCACCAACCTCCTTATTCCCATACATGTCAGGGTCCTTCCCCTGATGGGTTACTTGCATCAGAAGGTTAGTTATCCGAGATTGGTTCTCATTCATCTTTTGCAGATTCTCGTCAACCTTCTTCAAGGTTTCAAAAATTTCAGCCTGTCCCCTTCTACTGGTTTCCTGGTACTCATCCAAGTGTTGGACCAATGTGCTTTCTGTGCGGTTCATGTTTTGCTGGAACTTACCAAATTTGGTTACTAAGAAAGCCAAGCCTTGAGGCTCATGGTAATCCCCTGACCCTTCCATTTCAGCCTCTGTTTCACTACTATTTTTCTTCCTCCGACCCATAACAATTCCACTATACCTATGCATGCACCGATCCTTCCACAAGTTTGGAGGATCGAAGCTCTGATACCACTGTAATGATCCCAAGACAAATTTTTCATTTGAGACCACTAACTAGCTTGATTGTGTATGTTGTGCAGGTGTTTTATTGAAGTTTCCAGATATTAAGTATGTTCATACAAGATTCATTCAACACATGAAGATCACAATATACTCAAGATATAAAACACAAGCAAAGATCTGACCTTTATTATAGAAGCAGAAATCATATACAATAGGAAGAGAAGATCTGAAATAATCTTTAGATGGCTCTAGTAGACAACATGTATGAGCTGCTACAAAATGCCCCCGTCAATATAAAGAAGCCTCCAAAGGCTGGATAAGAAATGAAGACCAATACCAAGCAGATCTGAATACAAACCCTCCAGCTGAAGAAGCCACACTCCAAGAGAAGACTGAAGCCCTCAATAATTCGGCCTTGATGGTAGATGACTCCAAACGATCCCAAACTTGGTCAGATGATAAATCAAGGTAGGGGGATCCTCCTCTTGAAGTCTCAAGCCCAATGTCCAAGGCCAACCTCTCCAAATGTTGAATCTTCCAAGGGAGTTGCGCCCTCCTGAATGGCATAAACCCTAAGCAACTCATCCTTGAATAAATATACCTCCAAATGATGTGAAACTCTCCAATAATGTAGATCAGGCTAAGAGAATCCGGTGGGAGAAGTTTTAGATCCAGATCTCAAGCAGATCTCTCTAGATCTGAGAAATATAAAAAAGTGGGACATCCTCCTAACCTCCAAATCATCCCAAACTGTTGCTGAAGATTGAGTGATGATAACTCCTCAAAGAAATCCTCAAAATGATGATGGAGCACCTGCAAGTAAAACCCAACTGATGGAATGCCCAACGCTCCTCCTGATTGGCTAGATCAAACCCTCTTCAATGGTATGGTGCACCCTTGCTGGAAATTCCCCCAAACAGTATGTCCCTGCTATCTTCTGAAGCTCTAGAAGGAGATATGCTGAGAATAGAATGGTGTGGAGGAATCTTTCATCCCCGAGACCAAGCTGTGGAACAAGGTGAGTGGATATTTCACCACTGAGTTGTTCACAAGGGTTTGTACAGCAAAACCCCCAAATTGAATTCTCAAGAGCAATAACAAACAATACACCAAATTCAGAATGAATAATAGGTGCGCCTCAACCTCTTACTTATACTTTTCCTTCTAATTCTCTGTTGAGTTAGGTTAACTCCCAGGGTTAACTTCTATTCTTCTGTTGAGTTATCTTTTACTCCTTTTATCCCTTTCCTTTCCCTAGTCAACTTAAAATTATAACTTTAGCCTGGTTGACCTCCCCCTCATTGTGAGACTATGACCTAGTGGGGGTGGCCAGGCCACTGAGTCTCCTCATCACCTCTCTAAGAGGTGGGGGACATTACACCAATATTCCATTATCTCTCCAAAATACTTGTTTCCCTTGTTGAATTTCCTTATAAATGACTCATTTAGTGTAACCATAGGTCATGGGAAGTGGTATCAGAGTCTTATGTCATTCGACCTTAAAGAGGCTATATATATTTTTGCTTTTCTCGTGATTGTAGATTCTTGTTTCTCAAGGTGTGCTAGGAACCATATTGTTATGTCATTTTAGGGGAAAAATATTGAGTGAGTAGCTATGAGGTGAATGAAAAATTTCTGAATGTTCTGGTAGACTTCCAACTTTTTGTCCTCAAGAGGGAAATATCCCATGTTGAAGATTCTATAAATTTAATCATATGAGGGACAATAATTACTCACCCCATTGTGATAATTGGTGTTTGTTTCTAGGATATCATCTGAATTGACTATGGGTACTAGTATATTCACCACAAGGTTCTTTCATCTCTTGTTTTGTGAAAGAGACATAGTGTTTTTCTGACTTTCTACAATAAAGGAAAACCCACATAAGTTTACCATCTTATTAAAATAATATGAATAAAGAAAAACAATTTTCCTAGATACATGTCGCTCAGGGATTCTGAAGAGGTATAAGGTTACCTTGAAATCGGTGTATGCGCAACAAAATTTTTATAAGTTTGTGGAATATGGATGAGCCATTATTTAAGGTAAAATGATTTTATTTATTCATAATTATCCCCAAACCTTATGTAATTAATGCTTTCTGGAAGATAGTTTGTGTCTTGGTGAAGGAATCCACGCTATTAATGTTTTTAATAGGTACATGTTACTTGATATTCATGTATCATATGTATAGCGATCGAGAGATTAAACATGAAAAATTTCCCCAATAGTGTTATTGAAAGGAGTTTCCATCAGAGAGGAGAATGTACATGGTTAGTCTTCATTTAGATGGGAAGGTATCAATGGAATATTCTCCTTTTTCATTGGGAAATTCACCAGGGAAGAAATGATATAAAGCATGCCAAGATTGTTCATTCTATGTTGTTCATCAATGCATTATCAGAAAGGGTGCTCATTGGAGAGGAGATTTATGCTAAAGATCTGACTCCAATAGAAGGCCTCCATATGGTGATATCAGAGAGAACTGCCATTGGAGAGGGAGGGTTGTGTTTTCTCTATGTTTCATTCAAGAGGTATCGACAAATAATATTCCATCCTCAAAAAATTGTGTCTACATGGAGAGAGTGTTACCCGTGGGGAGGTTAAGGCATTTGGATAAGACTGGGACACATAACTAATTATTCTCTGGAATGTAATGTTAGCAGTTAAATGTGGGACCCACTTCTATACATATATTCTTTACTACATATAATAGTTATTTGGGATCAATAACAGTTTGACACATAGAATCAGGTAAGTGTTCTATAGCATAGTGAATTACATGCATTGGAATAGGTCGATCAGAGAGACTCCATCAGAGTCATTAGCATGCAGGAATGTATGAATTTCTAAGGAAGAGGACTCTTATAGAACATTTTCCAACAATGTTTTTGAAAGTGTCCATCAAAAAGGAGATCGAGGTTACATGGTGTCTCACTCTAGGGAGTAGCATTCTTATAGAAAACAATCTGATATCCATCGAAAAAGGTTACATGGCATGAGCTCTGTGTTTGGGATTTAAAAGGACTTGCAGATCAATTATGGAGAGAGTAAATTAACAAATGTAGGGTGACAATTCACCAAAAACTCTGAGTGTCATAAGTGTCCTTGAGATAGGCTTAGGGATGCATAGGAAAAATCTTAGTTTCTTGTATTATTAGAAAATCAAGTTAGTACGGATTACATCCCTTGCAATATTTTGATAGGGGAGTACCCACTAAAATCCTCTAAAGTAGATAATTTTAGTGTGTGGTTGTAGGGGCACAACAAATGGATGAAAATAAAGTATAAATACAAAAACCCATGAAGTAATTGCAAAATTCCTTGTCTTCCATGATCTTCCAGGTTCTAGATGAGAGACCCCCTAAAGGAGATATCAAAATGCAAGGAAATCATGAAAATAAGGGCAGTATTCAAGCTGAACAACTTGTCGATAACAAGAATTTTTCTAGTGCATTTAAATCTAATAGTGGAGTTAATTATGATGGGGGTCCTAAAATCATCCTTCCCAAGATTGAATTAAATAATTTTGATGGAGAAGAGGTATTTACCTAGGTGAACCAAATAGAGAAATATTTTTAACAACATAATGTTATGGATGATAATAAAAGGATTCACATAGAAACCTTGAACTTTGAGATAAAAGCATACCAATTGTATAAATGGGTAGTAAAAGGAAGTCCCTTCTTTATCATTGTACTTGGGGTTTATTTACAAGAGACTTAGAATCACAATATGTGAAAGTGTGGGAATGGGACTTACGTGATATTGAATATTATAATTCAAAATTCCAGGTCTTTTCCACGAGAGTGCATGACATAAGTGAACAAAATTTGTTGTAATATTACATGGGTGGATTAAAACAAAACATTAAACATGAGATTTTCTTAAGACATCCTATAAATATTATGGAAGCTATGTAAATTTCTCATCATATTCAAGCTAAAAATAAGGCTACACACAAGCCTACCATTGGAGCATATATAGGAAGCATAGATTGTTTTGGGGTTCATAAGACAAGCATACCTCAACTGACAAGTTTGATACCTCAACAAATGGATGAAAGAAGAGAAAAATGACTATGATTCAATTGTGATAGAAAGTATAGTAAGGGGCATAAATGCAATGAGAAGAAATTATTCTACATAGATTATGAAGAGGAAGAAGATCATGAATTGGAACTACCACAAGATACATATCTAGAATTAACTACTCCAACAATATATTGTCATGCATTGCTCGATGTCAGTACTCCACAAACCCTCAAGATACAATGATACATCAAGAAGAAAAACGTAACAATATTGATTGATTCTAGTAGTACTCATAATTTCATCAATTACAAATTTGCAAAATATCTCAATTGCTTTATATATTCTGCAGTAGAGTTTCAAGTAATGATTGCAGATGGAGTTACCATAAATTGTTCAGGGAAATTCCATAGTATTAAGCTCAACATGGGGGAGTATTTTCTGGATAGCCCCATGATTTACTTCCAAATGGGTGGTGTTGATGTTGTATTAAGGGTCCAATGGTTACAATCAATGGGAATAACGACCTTTAATTTTCAAGATATTTTCCTTAGATGGAAAGGAAATTGAGCTTATAGGTATCCAAGGGAAACCCTCTAAAGTTATAAGCTCTAATAGAATGACAAAATTAATCAAAAAGGGACACCAGGGTGTAGTTTTACAATTGTGCTCACTTTATGTTCAAACATCTTTATCCTCTACTCCATTAGACCTCCAAATAGTTATCAACAATCATTCCAAGGTATTTGGTGAAATTCCTAAGGGTCTTCCACCTTCTTAATATCATGACCAAGCTATTCATTTGCAACCAGTAAGTGTAGCACATAACATTAGGGCTTACATGTATCCATATGCATAGAAGAGTGATATTGAGTGCATGAACTAGGAAAATTTAGAGGCTAGAATCATTCACCAAAATGATCATCAAAGATAAGTTTCTTATTCTTGTCATTGATGAATTATTAGATGAATTGCATGGAGAAAAATTATTTACTAAGCTAGATCTTTGTTCCAGAAATCATCAAATCAGAATGAGGTAGGAAGACATTCCTAAAATAGATTTTAGAACACATGAAGGTCATTATGAGTTTTTGGTTATTCCATTTGGACTTAATAATGCACCTTCAACATTTCAAAGCTTGATGAATTATGTTTTCAAGCCCTTCCTGAGAAAATTTGTGTTGGTATTTTTTGATGACATACTAATCTACAACAAATCGCGGGGTTCAATAAGTGGAATATTTGGGTCATATTGTATCTCATGAAGGTGTAAAAGTGGACTCTAAAAAAATTAAATCTATGAGGGAATGAACGATTCCCAAAACCTTAAAGAAACTTAGAGGATTCTTAGGGTTAACAAGATATTATCACAAGTTTTTCAAGAATTATAGTCAAATAACAACACCTCTTACATCATTATTAAATAAGGAAGCATTTTCTTGGACCTAAGAAGTAACCAAATATTCTGAAAAACTTAAGGAGGATATGTGTACTAATGTCCTGGCCACACCAAACTTTACAAAAACATTTATTGTAGAGTTTGATGCATTAGGCCATGGGATTGGTGCAGTTTTAATGTAAGAAGGAATGCCCCTTGACTTTGAAAGCATCCAACTTAAAGGAAAAAACTTTTTCAAACACATTTATGAAAAATAAATGTTGGCCATACTACATGCAGTTCAGAAATGGCGCCCTTACCTAATAGAAAGACACTTTAAAGTGAAAACAGATCATGATAGTTTGAAGTATTGCTTGGAGCAATGATTATATTTATAAGAACAACAAAATTTGGTTACAATATGCTAGGTTATGAATTTGAAATTATATACAAAAAAGGAAAACACAATGTTGTGGCATATGCCTTTTCAAGGAAAGAAGAAGTAATAAAAGGTTGAAAATGTGATATTTCTATTCCATAGTATGATTGGGTGGAAGAAGAAAGGATAGAGTGGAAGAAAGATAAAGAGGTATGCAATATCATTCAACATCTACATGAGGACCCCAATTCATTAGAAAATTTTGTATGGAAGAATGATTTGATATGGTATCATGATCACCTATATTTATGTAAGAATTTCCAACTCAAACATAAGGTCCTTATAGAATTGAACACTTCTCCTATAGGAGGAAATTCAGGATTCTTGAAAACATACCACAGGATCAAGAAGGATTTTTTCTAGGAAGGTATTAAAATTGATGTTCAAAAGTTTGTGTCTGAATGTTTAATCTTCCAACAGAATAAGGGAGAAACAATCAAGACACCATGTCTCTTACAACCATTAACTATACCAATTCAATGCTGGGAAGAATTTTCAATGGATTTTATTACAGGTTTGCCCAAATCCAAAGGAAAGACTGTCATCATGGTAGTAGTGGATCGACTAACAAAGTATGCCCATTTTTTGTCTCTTTATCATCCTTTTGAAGAAAGTACAGTAGCCACAACATTCATGGAAACAATTCAAAAGATACATGGAGTCCCCAAGGTTATTGTAAGTGAAAAAGATCCATTTTTCACAGAAAATTTGTGAACTAGATTATTTTCTTGTTTGGGTACTCAATTGGATCACATATTATCTTACGACCCTCAATTTGATGGGAAAACTGAGATTGTGAATAAATTTATGGAAGGATGTATTTTTTTTTTTTCATCCAATAAACAGACACAATGGGTCAAGTGGTTTCCTTTGGGGGAATGGTGGTACACCACATCCTTCCACACTTCATAAAAATGTCCCCATTTTCGGCACTTATGGATATCATCCTCCATCCATTACATCACCCTTGAAATGGAATACAAAGGTTCAAGAAGTGGAGGACCACATAGGGAACCAACAAGATGTTCTCAAACTATTGAAGGACAACTTGGTTATGGCAAAAAATAGGATGAAAAAAAAAGTATATCAACATCAGAGTGAGAGGGAATTTGAAGTGGGGTATTAGGTATTTATGAGGCTACAATCATATAAATAGATGTCCCTCAAGTAACAAAATAAGGACACTAAATTAGCACCCAAATATTATGGCCGCTATAAGGTGTTGCAAAGGATTGGAAGCATGGATTACAAATTTGAGTTTCCTCCATCTTCATGTGTACATCCATTCTTCCATGTTTATTTAAAGAATGTAATTAGCAACAAGATCCCAATCCAAATCATTTTTCCAGAGATTAATGAAGAAGGGAAAATGATACTAAAAAAAAAAAATCCTTGAAACAAGGATTAAGCAATTGAGGAATCGAGCAATCACGGAGTACCTAATCAAATGGAAGAACCTACCAGTTGAAGAGGCAACATGGGAAGATGAGTTCTTCATATAGAAACACCCGTAGTTAGTCAAGTGTTAAGGAAAACACTTTTTTGAAGGGGAGTGGCATGTTAAGACCTAAAAAAATACCCATTTTATGTGTAAAACCCCTTATTAATCCCTATATATTGAATTATTACATTTATAGTATTATAATTTTATGTTGGCTAGAACACTTCATGGTACCCTTTCATTATAATTGTACCCTTTATATCTTATATATATACCAAGGAGAACTAGTTTTAGGATCAACTTATCACATCTCATATTGTATTGTGAATTGGATATATTGTAAAAGGAGGTTTCCCCCTCTAAGTAGATCGTAATTCATTGGATTTTTATCATTTTTAAGGAATTGGATCATAACACTATGTATTTCATCAGAGATTTGGGAGGTGAGGCCCTGCATCCTCCATCGATTTAGTTTCAGATTGTTGCAGGTGTTAGCTGGTGGCTTTAGGTGAATTTTGCATCCTTATCTTTGATGATAGATTGTCCTCTATTCTTGACCAGGTCACTCTGGTTTTAAAGTCCCCCCCTTCTGATCTTGTTTTTGAAGGTTATTTCCTGGTTTTTTCTTTGCATGTTTGTTTTGTTTCTCTCCCCTATATTTATGTTTTCATTAAAGTTGGTAGGGATCAATTATATTGGGTTCATGTGGTGTGGATACCTTGGTTGTTGTTTTATAGGAGTGAGTATGGACTTCAACTGGATTGATGTTGTGTATGTGTTATATTCTTCGCACAAGTAGTAGTATCTGCGTTGTGCCAGGTGCGCAGGGGGGAAAACCCCCCCCCATGCAGGGGTTTGGGGGCAACGCCTCTGAGAAAAAAAAAATCCTCAGGAATCATGTCACATTTTTGCCTCATTTTTCATGTTGCCTCGATTTTCGTGTCTATTGTTGGGCAGTTTTTCAGCACATGGTTTTTTTTCCAATGATTTTCTATTTTTGGTTAAGGAATTAGGGTTTTTGACTAATCTAAGTCATTGGGTTATGGTTTTGGATGTCACTGGATCCTATATGTATATTATGTTGTAAACAATGTATCACTATGAATGGATATAGAATATGTTGGATTTTGCGGTTTGGGTTTCCAGGGGAAACTATATGTAATGTTTGTATTTTCCATTGTATCTTTTTTGTTCTTCTACTGAAAATTTGTTTGCAGTAAATATTGTACAAGGTTAAAATATACAATTGAGATTAATAAATTGCTATGTCGACACAAATAAATTTTGCAGGAAAATGGTGATGCACTTCCACAAATGATGGTAACAATTTTGGACTTTGACCATGCTGTGGAAAACATCATGAATTTGCTCACAATTCATACTTTGCAAATCGATGCCCTAGAAATTGATTGTCAACATATTTGGTCCCTGGTGATATCTCAACATTCAAACTCAACTTCAACCAACCAAGTGGCAACAAAATCACAACATGGACTCAGAAGATAGGGTTTTCTACTTAGCTCCAATGGAAGTTCAAGATGGATCTCTTCGGCATGATATAGTACAAGAAATATAGAATAATGAGTCTTTTTATCTGTAAATGTTTTTCAAAGTTGTTTTTTTTGCTGGGATAGTTTGTCAATAAGGTAGTTAGTCAATCTATTTGGAAGTGTCACAAAATTGTGTATTAGTAATAGAAGGGATCTTTCCTAAGTCTAATTTTGTACCTTGGTTTGACTTTGTTGTTTTCTATGGCACAACTTTTATCTTATAATATGAATTTCAGTTTCAGTTTTATGTGTGTGTGTGTGTGTGTGTGTGTGTGTGTGTGTGTGTGTGTGTGTACACACACACACACACAGATATATATATATATATATATATATATANAGAGAGAGAGAGAGAGAGAGAGAGAGAGAGAGAGAGAGACTTCATAAAACCATCAAGCATGAGACAATTGCAATAATTCCAAAGGAATTAACCCAAGAGAGCATTAATTGGGCACATATGGGTGACGACTATATGATCTTTCACCATAGGAATCCATTGACATGTATTCTCTCCTCTGTTTAAAAATCAACATGAGCATTAATTTTTCTCTCAACATATATATCCTTCAACTAGGATTCCCAACTATTCATTAATCAATCTTGTAGATGTTGAGACATTTCCATCATTATTACATATGAGAATATATCACAAATGTGAAAACAATGGTAGAAGTCTTTGTTATCTTGCTACACCAATCAAGGAAAGGTGAGCACAATTCCAAGCAAGAGACAAGTGATAATAAACCAAAATACATTGATAAGTTAAACTCCCAATGAAAGAATGTATGGGGAAAGTCACGTATAGAAAAGAGGTGGAATCCAAAATTGAAAGAATGTGGTTAGTAGGCATTTAATTATTTATTGAGCCATTCAATGATCATTTCCATCCAACCAAACAAGACAAGGTCAAAGAAGAAAATTCCAAGGTGAACTTTGTTGATTGGACAACCAATACAAGAGATTAAACGTGGAGTGTATCTTTCCCAAGAAAGGGATGCCCTCCCATAGGGTTTTTTATGACTCGTAACATCTCTATGAAGCTTGCAGGGATTGTAAATGGATTAATTATGATTAAAAATTCCCCAAAATCCATCAAAATCGAATAAACCAATTTAGAAACCTCCTACAGAATTGAAATGGATCTAAGGTTGTAGTCATTGATCTCTAATCATGGAAATGCATCCCACTTTGGTAGTAATAGAGCTACTATACTCTCTATTAGAAAAGGAAAACCAATAATGAAGTAAATCCACAAGTTTGATTACATATCCCTCCCATTTACGCTCCCAGTATTCATTGGAAACCATTTATATCAAGGAGAATCTCTAGTATATTGACACTTAAACAAGTTAACACAAAAAAATAATAACACATATAGAAAACATTGCACATAGATACATTTTTTACCCTAAAAAACCAAATGGGAAAACCAAAATTCAATAGTTTCTTAGTCTATTTTGACAATCTCTAGTTACAGTACAGTTCATGGATCCTATCCATTAAACATTTTCTTCTCTTGGACAAAAAAAAACACCCCGTATGAGAGTCTAATTACAAGTAGATATAGGTCAGTTAGGGTAATGATAAGTGAATGACTAGATCCTCTCACTGAGAGGGGGGGGGGTGAATCAGTGACACAACAATTTTATCAATTTTTATTTTAATGCAATCAATATTTTAACACAATATTTTATCGTGGAACCCAATTGGGAAAACCACAAACACTTTTCTATTAACTACAAAATTCTATTTTACAATTTACATAGAAGGAATATGTTCTTCCTGTTAGATCAACACTCACTGATCAGGATGCACCCACACCCCTATTCACTAGCTCCAACTGGTAGGAGGTTACAACCCCCTATTTAGTCAACTACAACTGACAAGGAAGCACCTACTCCCCTACAGGCTCCAACCTACCCTTGCACCTCCCAACCACCCTTAATTTAATCAATATAGAAATAGGATATGCACTCCAATAATGATCTTCTATGTTAAACAATGGATTGCATAACTGCCACTCTGTCTCCTTCTGTTTTTTATCTTCAATTAGACATTGACAGACACACTTTCTAATTCACATCTTAGTATATTTATAAGCCTTTAAACTTTTCACCACAACTCTTCATAAACAACATGTATGTTCATTACATAACCCTTGCTTTAAGTAAAACAGTCATTAACATGACTTTTCATAAACACACATCATTTTAACAATCATCTAACCTATTTTTCATAAATCGATCACATGTATGGATCGATTTCTTTTCAACTCAATTCCATATCTCTGAAAATATTGCAGAAACTAATTTATGCAGAGGCGCTTCCTTCAACCCATTTACATGTGACCACAAGCGCAGAACCACAAGCTTATTATTTAAGAAATGTCTCTTCTTTCTCCCTTTTTATTTTAGCCCCCATATGTCCAGTGTTGGGACCATGTTCTTCATTTTTCTTCCTTCGAAACTTCAGGCCTTTGCAACCATTCAAATCTCTCGAATCAGATTCCACCGAAATAGATCGGATGATCAACATTGTTTCTTCCGTTAGTCGGAATATCCTGTCTTGTCTAGAGGTTTCGAACAAATCGACGATCATGAATTAATATACAGGTGAGTGAACAGTTCATGTTTATTTTTGGAATTCAGGGCTTCAACAGTTTAGATAATCCCTGCTCCAATTTCCTTTGGAGTGATCACCTACCGAATAAGTCATAAAGCAGTGAAGACCTTTTGCTGTCAGATGACACTTCCACTTACGCTATCCTTCCACTGTACTTGATCAACAGTCAAGAACACTCCTGAAGTTTTCTTTAGATCAGATGACTCATGTCCACTTCAAGACTTCGGTGTTCAAGACTTCGAGTGTTTGTTGGTGATGAAACTCCCGAAGTGAAAAAATCTCGAAGTGACGTAACTTGCTGATGTCACTTGTTGATGTGTGTTGGCACAGGGGAAGACCCAGGGTTCACCACTACAACAACACACCAACAAAACCCTAACTACCGACCCTTTCAACAACACCTACGAAGCAGATGAAGTCTCACCCGAGGTAGAGGCAGGGGTGGTTGTAGGAATCATGTGTTTGCAACCTTAGTTGGGACCCAAATCTGTGATTGTAATACTTAAAAAAACACTTAGCACTGACAGTTCATCAATATTTAACCACTATCTACTCTGCAGATAACATAGAGCATCACATCATTCATTCAGATCTGATGTATCTAAGCACTTATCATAGAGACATAGGTTAGATCTAACAGATTCAGGCACTAACACATTCATATAATTCATATCTAACATCTATATACATCATTAGCACAAAGAATAAACAAATCTATCTATCTATATCAAATCACTTAGCAAGTAAAGACATAAACACATCAATACATTGCACAAAGTAGAGCAACACAACATATACGTGGTTCACCCCCACCCTGGGGCTACATCCACCAACTCTTCTTCTTTATTATCTTCTTCAATAGGTTACATGCACAGAGCCTCAAAACCCTACTCCACATAGGACATGATATCTGCGTAGCTCGCTAGATCCTCCTTCCCTGAGTAGATCTAAGCACACAACCTTCCACGACCTCTTACAATGACTTGCACTTAGCTCTGAAAGTCTCACAGAGTATTCTCAGAGCACTTACAATCCTTCAATCACATAGATCTAGCACTTATCCATTCATAACTGCCCTTTTCTTACATTGCCTAGATATCTATTTATACTATACAAAATAGGCCTAAACATGGGTAAACCCATGGGCCAACATCCCATACTCGTTACATAATCCCAAATCCCAAAAAGGACCCAAAAAGGGGCTGAGATCCTGCCATATATTCTTTGTCTTGTGCTCCTCCTTCGACAGGCTATCGAAGTCCCAAAATAGGTCAAACTTGACCAAGGATCTCCCAAAACTTGGTCAAGGGCCAACATGCCCCCAACACTCACCTGTGACTCATCTCGAGTCACTCTGATCTGGGTAGTTCTACTTCAAAAACCTTGAGCTTGGCTCAAGCTACTTCGACTTGTTGTTGTGCCACAACCTCTTGTGCAGTGAACTCTTGGATGACTACCTCGTTCACAGGTCCCTCCGGACATTTTTCACATGTCCCTCCAGGTGTTGTTCTGCTCCTCGGCCTTCAACCTCTGTGAAAAATTGGTAAGCCTTATCTTGTACAGGTTGGAGCCTCTGATTTACTTCCATAAATCTACTCTGGATAGTGTAGATCTACTGCTGGGCGGTGCATTTCTCTTGGAATCGCTTCATTCTTTCCACAACTGACAGGGGATTCTACTGTGCCTGTATCATTTTGGCTTGATACTTCGCCTCTTGGAGCTGCAACTCCAGTGCCTTTAGTTTTGTATTCTCAGTGAGTTGCTCATAGGTCTGGGCACTGTGATCAGTAAGTTTCTTACATTCCATAGCAAGGGATTTTATTCTCTCAACTTTGCTTTGAGCAATTGCTTCTCTTTGATCCCTTACATCCTGTGGAGTCTCGGGCACTGCGCGGAGCTCTAATTCTTCTATGAATTGTTGTAGCTGTTGGATAACTTCTATGAGTTTCTCTACTTGCTGCGTGACTCGATCCTCTGCCTTTATTTCTAAGACTGTCATAGAGCGAAGTACTCTACTGACCGCTTCTTTCACTTCAAGTTTCTCTGTGAGCAAGTATTATTTTCCTTGTTGTATCTGTGATCTTTCTTCATTGAAATTTTCTTGGAGAGAAATATTTTCCTGTTCTGCTGCTTGGAAATGTTCTACAAGTACTCCTTGTACTTGCACCAAAGCCTGGGTGGCTTGTTCTGTTTCCTCTTATGCTCATCGAAGGCGAGCTTCGATTGTGTCAGCTAGTCAGTGGAGTTGGTCCGGCTCATCTCCCAACTTTGGTTCTCCCAATGGCAGAGGTGCAAAGGAGACTATGCGGCTAGACTGAAGAGCCTATTGTACCCCTCAGAGTTCGAATTCAATCCTATCATACATTTCTTCCTGTTTCTCTGCTATCTCTAGTGAAGCATCGTTTAGGGCTGCTATGATGAAGTCAAAGTCATTGGAGGTGAGGATAGTCTACATCTTGGTCATGGTTTTGGGGGGGAACCCTTCCTCTTATTCAAGGGGTCAACCTTGTCTCTGGGTGGTGTTACTTCGCTAGGCATCTGTTAAGCTTCTACTTCATCATCACCCCCTCGGTCAGGTGACACTGAAGGAGTCTTTCCTGAGGTGCTTCTTAAGTTTTGGACCTCCTAGGTCTTCTTCTGTCTACTGGTTCTGGGTGTATTCTATTCTTTATGAGTTTCCTCTGGGATTTCAAGATTAGATATCTCTGGAGGGTTGGTGGGGATAAGGAGGTCAGCGGACCATTCCTTGGTGATCTCCTCAAGGTATTCTTCTGTGATTTTATAATATGACTGGAGTTGCTTTTGATGTTCATCTACTCATGCTGTAATGTAGATGAAGTGTCGATCTACGCTGAACTTCATCAGGGTTCAGAACCTCTGTAAGGTGTTCGTGGTCATGCGAGGTTCAACCTCTATGGCTCACTTTAGCTGGAGGTAGTATGTATGAAACATAACATTCGACTGCCATTTTTTGTTCATATTAGTTGAATACCAAAGGCTAGCAAACTTCACGGCAAGTGGTTCAAATGACTCGATGTCTAGGAAGTTCGCTCCTTCCGGCATCTCCAGGAAACAAATGTAATGAGGACCAGGAGCCAGATGAAATGAAATTCATAACCCTGATCCTGTGCTTCTCGAAAATCTAGTTCCAACTGGTTAACTAGGTACTTCGCCCAGTTCATATGTAGGCCTTCCGCGCACTTCCCTTCGAGGTTAATGACAAAGCCGGTGACTTGTGTAGATCGGTTCTTCCTTACTAATTTTCCAGCCATCAATTGACATGCTAGGAGCATTGTGCCACTCTGGATGGAAGCTACCTTGTAGCCTCTTATTCCCTTCTCAAAATTTCCATATGTATCCTTGATCCTCTGTGCAAGTGCATGATCTGTGGATTTTCATGGATAAAAGTCCTATGGGTCGGGTCCTTGCATACTCAGTCCTATGATCCTGTGGATCAACGTTGGGTCAACTATAATGCATAAATATATCCATAAGTAGCCACCATGGTAACACGACAGTAGCAACTTGACACAGGTGTTGACTTCCTGGTGTCTTCCGAAGTGTGGGAACTTCATGACATTCAACAGGGTGGACTGCGCGAGGTTCATCGTCCACGACTAGCAGATTATCTTTGAATTATTCCCCTTAGTTCTGGTTAGGTACTTGTATGGGGCAAGCATACCGTATATCTTGCGATCTCTGAGGTTGAATTCGTTGAACTTCAATGCTGTGATCTTATCCTACTCTGTTCGAACTGCGCGTATCCCCTTCGGGAGGTACGTAGTAACTATGGTGTATTCGAATTCTCTTGGCACACTATCATGATTCACTGTGCCAGCCAGAGGCAGGATGTAATTGGGCAATATGGTTGGAATCAATTTTGCATTTGCGAGGTCGTCTTTATGCTTGGTTCTCTTTTCTGTTGATGGCCTGGATGGTCCAGCTTCGCAAGCAGTTGACGAAGAATCTTGCACCGTTCTTGTCGATGAAGCTTGTATACCTACAAAGATCGACATGACTCTTTCAGTCATGAGGTCGATCAGAACTTCTTCTACAATTTTCTCTACAACACTAAACTCATCCGACATACACGCTCGGGGTTGGAAATCTTCGAGTTCAAGGAGTAACTTAGACACTGCAATGGGATAGAGGGAAATAGCACTATGATCACTATGTAAAATCAACAAGTTTGCAGGCTCATATTCATGATTAGAAAAAGTGTTATCGGTGCATGGTACAATGGGATAAATAGATAACTTGGCAACAGATTTCTTGCAATGGTCGAGAAGCCTTCACTAACTCTGTTATGTCCATTACAGCGCGGTCCAACGGTCTGGTGGCGAACCATAAATGCCTTTCTACCCGTTCGGGGGGGTTGACCGAATAGTTAGATTGGTCTCAATGGCTATATTGCTTCACCATGGCGAATTGCCATGTGACGATGTTCTGTTATCTCGGCGAAGCTCCAGTTTTGCAAATTTTTCTCTTGCAAAGTTCCCTCTAGAACCTTTTGTAACTTGTTGATCTTAGCTCTCTTCTTACTTAGCTTTCTAGCTTTCTTTCCAGTAAGCTTTGTCTCGCTATGCCATTTTCCATTCTAATTCTTATCTTCTTTTGGCATAGTTACATCGCACTATTGATATTCTTCCCTAAGATTCGAGGGTGGTACTTCTTCTTTAGCTGGAACAAGTACTTCAATCTTCTGTGGGTCGTCTAGTGTTCTTGCAACTTTGACATCCGAGTCTCTGGTGTTAAATAGATTCAATATGTTCCCCTGTTCTTCAATCAAGTGTGCGATCCTTCTAGTCATGAAATCTTTTAACTCTTGGTTCTTCTGCTCTAAAAATTCTTTTTCTTCTTGCCTTTTGGCTTAATTTCTTTCAATCCAAGGTTTTCCTAGTAACATGGTAAATGGGGCATCATTCTCAATAAATTTAATAATCTCAAAATCTTCCTCTGTCGAAGTTCCATTGGCATTCATAGATATTTGGGTGAGCTTTCCACATAGGTTTATCATCTTTCCTATAAATAGACCTATTCCTCCCAATGAAGGAGTCATAGCAGGCTTGCCTAAAAGTTCCCAAGTTCTTTCTGTCATGATATTCACCTGCGTTTCCTCATCTAGAACACAATCAATGTCAAAGTCTCATATTCTTGCTTCAAGGCATTCTTTTCCTTTGAAGATATATAATAAGCTCACATGTCGGTGGTCATTCAAGGTTTCTTTTATCTGTAGCAATATGTTCTCAGAGTCTTTCTAGTGTTCTGCCATTTCAGGATCTGCCTTAGGCTTTTCTTGTTTCGTGTTCATTCCTTCAAGCTTAGAAATCATTCTAGGGAAATCCAATACTTCATGGTCCATAGCTTTGCAACAAAGACAACTATGTCTTCTCCCAGGGCATTCCTTAGCAACATGTCCTAGTTTTCTACAACTGTAATAGAGGGTTAATCCTCTCTTTGTTTTAAATGATCCCCATCCTTTCCTGTACTGTTCTCTAGAATCATGGTAGCTAACCTGTAAACATTTATTTCTAGGATCCTGCATCCACTTATTAGTCCAAACATTCTTTCTATGCATAGGTATAACATATCTTTCACTATTCTTATCATATATATGCATATCAAACCTTCTTTCATCTATTAGTGCCCTAGTTTTCAATCTAGGACAAAATCTATCAAACATACCTAGATCCATACTTTTGAAACAAAAATTTCCACTTATCTTACTTCTACAGAGCACAAAGCTTTCAGATCTATAACTTTTCACTATTCTTACCTTTATCAGAGTAAAAAGAATTTAGATCTGACCTCTTTTCTTCAGATTTGACCTATTTTCTTGGCACAAAGCTTCACAAACTAAGCAGAGTACTGTGTACTAGGGTGACAGATCTACGCACAGAGCTTTCACAGTTTCAAGTTGGATATTTGCACAAAGCATCTTCTTCCTTAGTTCCTAGCAATCAGAGTTTCAGGTCCCGACAACGGAACCATTTGTTGGCTCAGGGGCAGACCCAGGGTTCAACGCTACAACAACACACCAACAAAACCCTAACTACCAGCCCTTTCAGCAACACCTGCGAAACATATGAAGTTTCACCCGAGGTAGAGGCAGGAGCGGTTGCAGGACTCAGGTGTCTGCAACCTTAGCTAGGATACAGGTCTGTGATTGTAATACTTAACATATCACTTAGCACCGACAATTCATCAATATTTAACGACTATCTACTCCACAGATAACATAGAGCATCACATCATTCATTCAGATCTGATGTATCCAAGCAATTATCATAGATAAGTAGGTTATATCTAATAGATTCAGGCACTAGCACATTCATATAAGTTAGATATAACATCTATATACATCATTAGCACAAAGCATAAACAGATCTATCTATCTATATCAAAGCACTTAGCAAGTAAAGATATAAACACATCAACACATTGCATAAAGCAGAGAAACATAGCATATACGTGGTTCACCCCCACCCAGGGGCTATGTCCACCAACTCTTCTTCTTTATTATCTTCTTCAATAGGTTACATGCACAGAGCCTCAAAACCCTACTTCGCATAGGAAAGGAGATCCGCGCAACTCGCTAGATCCTCCTTCCCTGTGTAGATATAAGCATGCAACCTTCCACAACCTCTTACAATGACTTGCACTTATCTCTGCAAGTCTCACACAGTATGCACATAACACTTACAATCCTTCAATCACATAGATCTAGCACTTAGCCATTCATAACTGCCCTTTTCTTACATTGCCTAGACATCTATTTATACTTTACAAAATAGGCCTAAACATGGGTAAACCCATGGGCCGACATCCCATAACCGTTACATAATCCCAAATCCCAAAAAGGACCAAAAAAGGGGTTGATATCCTGTGATAGCTACTTCGTCTTGCACTCCTCCTTCGATAGGTTGTCGAAGTCCCAAAATAGGTCAAAATTGACCAAGGATCTCTCAAAACTTGGTTAAGGGCCAAAAATGTGGTTGCCACATGTCACTTAGATTCATGGCTTACATATGCCTAAAGTACCTATGAGACCTTGACACTTGTCATCATCTGATTACACCACGTTTCCTTGCTGACATAGATCTCTTCATTTGGCACATGTTCTTCTCCTTGATCTAATGGTCAGGATACTTCCCGAAGTGTTCATCTGATTGGACAACTCATGTCTACTTCGGGAGTTTGGCCTTCAGTACTTCAGGTAATTTGATTGCTCCACTTCCCAATTCTCCCAAAGTGATATTCCCCGAAGTGTAAACCTCGAGTAAATTGACTTAATCTAATGGCCATTCTTTAATGCGAAAAGGCTTAACACGATCCAATGGTTGTCGGGAATTCGACTATTCGGGATCTTGGGCCTTTGGCCTTGCTTATCTTATCCTTCTACTTTCCTCGATCTAACGGTCAGGATATCTCTCGAAGTGTTTCCTTAGATTAGACAACTTCTGTCTATTTTGAGAAATTTGTGGCTTACTTAGTCCTTCCACTAAACATGATATGATGGTCCTGATATCTCTCGAAGTGTTATTCAGATCAGATGGTACTCATTTAATTCAGGACTTCGGCCTTCGGGTGATCTTACTTTTTCTCAATCCTTTTTCTCCCGAAGTGGTTAGCATCGAAGTTGACCACTTCTACCTTGGTGCACTCTGAATAGATCAATGGTCGAGGGGTTTTCCATATCCAATGGTTGACAGGAGTTCATGACTCTGGGCCTTTAGTCTTGGTATTAAAGTTGATTCTAACCGTATATCTATTGGTGGGTGACCATCGACGGTCAGTGTGGATTGAGGAACCGTAACTTTCACGTGGTTTTATCCTGTCACCTAATATCCACAATTGAAGTTGTGAAATTGTTGGTGGATCAACCACAATCGTCGATCTTTGAATTGATGAGATATGATGGTCTAGAATAATTGTGAGATTGGAAATAACACATTGTTTAATTCTCCCTTCATGCTTCACAATCAATCCCCTCCCTTGATTTGGCGCTTGCGTATCCAACGATTCTGGTTTTTCTTGTGGGGATTTCGATCTCGATCACATTTTTGCACTGTGCTTTCCCTTCTGATCTTCATGTGCATCATCAACTGTTGACATCAATGACAATACATTAATGATAGTATTTCCAACAATCTCCCCCTTTTTCATTGAGGTTAACACTCTAAGTTCATACAAAATCCCCCTGTGATGATGCTTTTCTTTATGAAGTTACTCTCCCCCTTTGACATCAATGGCAAAGGGTTGCTCCCCCTATGGTAATTCTCTGTCTGTCTGTATGTTGCTGACTAGAATCTAAACTTAGGTAACTCCTCCTACAATCATACTTTCCCTGTCATAATTGAATGACTCCTCTTGTCTTTTATCGCTGACTCACCCTGAATTGATGCCAATTGATTAATTATTTTCTTGAGAGATTAGATTGGAAGAGAGACTACTCCCAATATTTTCCTGAGATATTCAAATACATATCTTCTTAAGGGTTTAGTGAAAATGTTTGTAACATGTTCTTGTGTTGGGACATATTTCAATTTAATGTTCTTATTTTCATCCCAATCTCTTAGATAGTGGTATTTTATTGCAATGTGTTTTGATTTTGAGTGTTGGACAGGGTTCTTAGAGAGACTTATAGCACTTGCATTATCACAGTAGATAGTAGTAGGTTCTTCAAACACTATTTTGATGTCTTGTAAGGTTTGTTTAATCCATTCAACTTGTGTGAAACATTCTAATGCTGCAATATACTCAGCTTCAGTGGTAATAGAGAAATTGAGAACCGTTTCTTTCTTATCCAAGCTACTAGTGATTCTCCCAAGAATAATTCTCCTCCACTTCTACTTTTTTTGTCATCTATACAACCTGCCCAATCTACATCTAAATAGGCCTTTAAAGTGAATGAATCATTGCTAGGGTACCACAAACCAATATCTATGGTTCCTTTCAAATACCTAAAGATTATTTTCATAGATTGAACATGATGCTCTTTTGGTGTTGCTTGGAATCTAACCACCATCCCAACATCTTGCTTGACATCAGGTCTAGAAGCTGTTACATAGAGTAAACTCCCAATCATTTATTTGTAGTTTTTTGGATCTACAACTTTGGACTCATCTTCATTGCTTAGTTTGCATCCAACTGTACTAACAGGTTTGGAATACTCTAACTAGAATTTCTTAATCATATCTTTAACATACTTGGAGTGATGGATAAAGAATCCTCTTTTGGATTGTACTATTTGTAAACCTAGAAATAAATTCAGTTCACCAAGCAAGGACATTTCAAATTCTTGTTGCATTCTCCTAGGAAATTCCTTACTCATTTTTTCATCATCACTCTATGTTAACACACAATATTGTATTATAATTTGAGATAATTTCCCAAAATACAATTTCTATAGGAGGGTTCTTGTACGTTTGGAAAACTTGACTTCAAGTCAGTTTTTCAGGGGTTTTGAGAAGGCGTTTGCAGTACTTGATGATTCCATTGTGTATCAGACATCATAATATTTCCAACCATATATCTCTCATCCCAAAACTCTTCTGGGAAGGCCTCCAAACACCCTCTCAAATACCACACTATGTTTCTGCTGAGAGCACGCTGCGTTTCTATAATTTTTGAGTGACTAACTTAAAAATTGGATTATGAACAAATGAGAAGGTGTTTTTGAAAATTGGAGGAGGTTTTTGTTCATCACATACCAAACAACAAAAACCTCTCTCAATTTTGAAAAAAGTGTTATGTTTAGAGAGATATTAGATACAAAAAAGGCGCTATAGAATCACCTAGCCAGACACACAAAGGGCGCTTGTTGGAACAGGGGAAAACCCAGGGTTCACTCCAAACCCGAACCAACAAGCCCTAGCTACTGGCCCTTTCGGCAACACCTGCGAAGAAGATGCAGTCTCACCTGAAGAAGCTATGAGGGGGTTGCAGGATAGAGATTTCTACAACCAGGGGAATATCAAGTGGATCAAATCACAGGAACAACACAACATTCATTCATCACTTATCATATTGATCTACTCCATGCATCTATCAGATCTACCTTAGCAATGCAATAACAATATATGAAGACAAATACAAATTACCAATCACACACGACACAAAATATACGTGGTTCACCCTCTCTCTAGGGCTATGTCCACAGAATTGTGCTATATTATATTGATGTAAAGCATACAGTTCTTGTCTACGCACTTAGCTAGTAGATCTTCTCTCTTCTCCTCTCTTTCTCTCACCTCCCTGTGCACCCAGCTGCAGGACTTGACCTTTGCACACAACTGAAGATCTTACAATACCAGAAGGCTCTCTCTCTCAACACTTCCCTCTCTCAAAAAAATAATATCTCACCACAACAATAGAGCTAGATTGACAACAATATCCTACCAACCCAAAGTACCACCCCAACCTAGGCCCTTTAGACCTTTATTTATACATTAAAATCATTCACCAACAAACCTAGGATGAAACCTAAGTGTCCAAAACCCTAGATACCAAAACCCTAGGTGTTTAAACCCTAGGTCAACTTGACCTGTTTTTTTCGGGCTTCGCCAGCCTGTCTTTCCTTTCCTCTCGCGTGGTGCTCCAAAGCATCCAACAATGGATTTTTCCACTTGTTGAGTTGTCCTTGATCCCTCTTCCTTGCTGATTTTTCATCCTTCATCTCCTCATCCAATGGCTTGCTTTTCCGTACTTCACTCCATATTTTTTGTTGGTCTGCTTACTTCGACCCAGTGACAGTTACTGTGTCTTCCGTGAAGTTTGCTTTTCACCTTTTATTCCTTGTTCTTCACTTCCTTCCATAATCAAGGGCCAATAGGCCCCTAACACTCACCTGTGACTCATCCCGAGGCACTTCAGATCTGATCCTTCTATTTTACTTCGACTTTGGACTGTGCAGGGTAGCCTTTGCTTTCTTCTCTATGCCTCCTTCTCATCCTTGTGCAGACTGTCTTTTATGTGTCGGGTACCCAGTTTCAACTGCACCTGGTACCTAGACCCTTTTCTTCTTGCTCTTACTGAGGTGTGTGAGGAAGCTAGTTGTCGTAGTACAACTTCAGCCGACTCCCATTTACTAATCCTTCCATCCATTCTCCCTTCAGTGTTTTCAGTTGCACAACTCCCCCTTTGGTAACATAAGCAATATCATATGGTCCAAGCCAATGTGTTCTAAACTTCCCAGGATGTTTTAGAAACTTACTGTCGTACACCAGTACTAAGTCACCTTGCTTGAATGCCTTCTTTTTGATGTTCCTGTCATGATAAGCCTTCTCTCTTTCCTTCTGAACCTATTGTTGGAATCCTGTAATAAATCTGTCTTCTTCCAGTTAGACCAACTGTGCAAGCCTCTCTTGAACTACTCCAGTATCATCCATGTGTGTAAAAGAAACAATTCCTAGGATTGGTACTAAATACTCCATCGGAACAATAACTTCAAGACCATAAACCAATTTGAAAGGGGTTTGTAGTGTTAATTTCTTTCAAGTGGTTCTATAGGCCCATAGTACTGTAGGTACTTTTAAATCCCAATCATCTTTGTTCACACTGCATATATTCGTTAATGATGTCTCCAAAATCTTGTTGAATGCTTCGACTGTTCCATTTTCTTGTGGATGGTACGGTGTAATCTTCTGATGGTGGACTTCAAATTCTTCAGTCAGGGCTTCGACTATTTTATTGATGAAATGTGTGCCTTGATCACTCATAAGGGTTTTGGGGCTTCCAAACCTTGTTATTATCTCATCAAATATAAAATGTGCAGCTGTAGTTGCACTACAATCCTTTACTACTCTTTCTTTAGCCCATCTAGTCAGGTATTCTGTCACAGTAATGATATACCTCGCTCCCGTGCGCTTCCCTAGTGAGTTTATAGGTCCCACGAAGTCAATGGCCCACTTTTCAAATGCTTGTAGGGTCATCTACAGTGCTAATGGAATTACATCTCTTCGGGATGGTTTTCCAACTCTCTGGCATACATCACAAGCTCTGGAAAAATATTTAGCATCTTTGTGTAAGGTAGGCCACCAAAGGCTAGCTCTCAGAACCTTCTACGCAATTTCTCTCCCTACATAATGTCCTCCTACGATGCCTTCGTGAGCTTCTGTGAGGATCAATGGTCAGTCTGTCTCCATAACACACCTCCTTAATATCTCATCAGGTCCCATCTTGTATAGCTAATCGACTATAATTGAAAAGTCTGCAATGCGCACCAGTAATTGTTTCTTCTAGGGAATTGTGTACTCACTAGGTGCCATTCCTATTGATAGGAACTGGAATATGTTTGTGAAGTGGTCGTAAATATTTCTAATGGTGGTCATTTGTGCATCCAGTAGTGTATCCTTCAAACTGGTGGGTTCTTCGCCATGTTCCAACCTCGACAAGTGGTCAGGGCCCTTGTTCATTCTTCCTGGCTTAACTATGATTACAAAATCATATTCTTGAAACAACAGAAGCCATCTACATATTTGTCCCCCCAACACTGGCTTGTTGACTAGGTACTTCAACGCAGAGTGATCTGTGAACATTTTAAAGTGTCCTCCCAACAAGTAGTGGCAGAATTTTCGCAGCGCATACACCATGGATAGTCCTTCTCTTTTAGTGGTGGTGTAAATAATTTTAGCTGTAGATAGCTTCCTGCTAGCAAAAGCTAACGGATGGTCAATATCCCCCTCTCCAGGTTGTACTAGCACTTCTCCCAATGCAATAGAAGATGCATCGACGTGCACATGAAACTCGTTTCTCCAATATTGAAAAACCAGAATGGGCACAGTAACCATCTTATGCTTAAGTGTGTCGAAGCTCTGTTGGCATTCGTTTGTCTAGCCAAACTGACAATCTTTCTTCAACAACTTCTCCATTGGTAATATAATTTGGGCATATCCTTTAATGAATTTCCTGTAATATCCAGTATGTCCTAGCGCAGTGCACAGTTGTTTGACTAAAGTAGGAGGCAACAAATCAACTATAATTGCAATTTTAGATGGGTTGACCATAAGTCCATGCTTGCATACAAAATGACCTAATAGAACTCCAAAGGGTGAGAAGAAAATGCACTTATTCAGATTTAAAGCAATTTGACACTGCCTACATTTATCCAACATTATCCTTAGACATTCAATATGGTTTTTCAACAAACTAAACACAGTCCAATCATCAAAATATGATTCTAAATATTTATGAAAGAACTCTTTGAAGGCTTCTACCACCACCCTGGAAACGATGGCTTGGGCATTCTTCAGTCCAAATGGCATCACTGTATATTGGTAGGATCTCCATTTTGTGGCAAATGTGGTCTTGTGGTGGTCCTCCTTGGAAATATGGATCTGATGGTATCCTAAAAATCCATCTGTAAAAGAATATACCTCATGGCCTCCCACATTGTCTAGCACTTCGTCAGTGAATGGTGTAGGGAAGGGGTCATGCAAACAAGCATCATTAAAATTCCTGAGATCCACACATATCCTGATCTCACCTGTCTTTTTTTCTTGTACCATCATAGGGTTAATCCACTCCGACTCTTGGACAGGTTCTATAATCCCTGCTTCCAACATTCTGTTGAGCTCAATCTTCACTTTTTCCTTATATTTCGGGTTCAATATGTAGGGTATTTGCTTGAATGGCTTCCCATAGGACCTTTGATACCTTTCATATCAGTGAACTTGGTCAGAAACAAGTCCTGATATTCATTCAACAACTCTGTAATCTTGTCAATTGTAGCAGCATCCCAATAATCTCTGACATTGGCAATCTTTGGTGTCTCCTTCATCCCTATATTGACTTTTTTAATCTTGATTGGTTGAATAATAAATGGTATCTCCACTCCTGGTCCTTCCACATCTCTTTGTCCTTCTATTTCAATGATTTTTACCTTCTTGGGATCATCATCATCAGCATTGTTGTTGTAGCAATTCTGCAATTTTTGGAGATGCCCAACCCATTCGTCCTCTTCTTGTTCCATAGAGAGGCTAGATGCCTCCTCAAATAACTTATTTCTCACAATATGTAATGCTTGGTATACTGAAGGATATTCACTTTCAAATAAAAAGGTGGCTACAAAATTATGAATCATACCTTCCCAGTCTGCAGTGATGAGGCGCAACTCTGCTTGAAGGTACCAGTTGATAGGGGCCGTATCCAACATGTTAATGAATCTGTGTACCCATTGTTCTTAGGGAATGTCACTCCAGGCCTCTTCATAGCTTCGCACATGGTCCTTTGGAAAGCTTTGACCTGTGTATATCACTTCGCAGCTTTCTACTTGGGCTGAGAACCGCGTTGTCATCAAGGTTCGACATTGTGCCCAGTCTATAATATTACTTTTGTGTGTCCGCCACCATCTTGCTGGTGTGGCTTTTAGGGCCTCATCCATTGCTAAAACCCTCTGTTGTGTTGGTACATTTGCTTCAAAATATGATAGGAAGGCTTCTAAAGGGTTTAGACCATCAAAGGTGGGTAAGTTACTTATTGTTGTGTCGATCTAGCGGACTTCTCTGGTTAATCTAGCACATCTTCTAGTGGATACTTCGTACATCTGGTTCTGTCAGTTTTCTAGCGCTTCTTTTTAATTTGATGAACACGCGTTGTCACTTCTCTAGCTCAGATTCCCATCGACTGTAGGGTTGATGTAATCTTGTTGTCTAGCTATCAGTTTGTATATGTTTTCTAGTGCATATGTGTAGTCTTCTTCTGTGATGGGATCTGTGTATCGTTGACCTTCATATGGATATAAAGGTGCAATGACCCTAAGGCCACCCTTTTCAAAAGTCATGAATCTCTTCTTTAAGTCAACAATAGTGGAGTTATCAAAGTCCCAATCAATTCCTAACAGTGCAGGGTAACGACAACTATTGTCAACAATTTCAATTACCTCAAAATCTGCGAACATTATCACTCCATCGATGTCCATAGGGACATGCTCCAATCGTCCAAATGGGTTGATAACTTGCTGGTTAGCCATCCTAAGCCTGATAGGGAGATCAACTTTGTTTTTCCCATTTGTACCCAAGTTTGCTTCGTCATGACATTGACCTCCGACCCTAAGTCGAGGACTACATAGTCTATCTCATACTCTCCTATTTGAGCATTCAAGTATAATTCTTTATTTGTCCTTCTCCTTTTTCTGATTTGATGTACTGCCCTATTTAGTAAGGGGTCTATCTTTCCTAGTTCATATTGTCTGATTAAGTTCTGTAGCTCTTGCACAACATTCTCATCTTGAATTAACTTAATACAAGTGTATAAAAAGTCCATGAGTTTGCTTACCTCTTTTCCCTCTTTTGGCAAAGCCGACTAATCAAATGACTGACACATTCAATATTATCTTATTTATGGTTGTTTCTTTGATGAGGAACCTTGATCTACTTTGAATTCTTACCTTGCTTCCTCAAATATTTGTCTTTCTTTCTTCGCATCAAAATTTTGGGTCTTCTCTACAGCTTTCCTGATACCTGAGTCTTCTGCAATCTTCCCTTGAGTCATTCTATCCTCTCCTGTAGAAGTGTCTCCTCGAGTGATAACAATGAATTTATGGTCTGCTCCATGAGGTTCAACATATATCAGTTGCACTTGTGGATTCTGTTGAGGTCCTCGTCTTTCCTGCAGCTTAGCTAGCAGCACAGGACAATCTTCTATAACATGATCAAATGAGTTGCAGTAGCTGTGAGTAATGAAAGGATTTTGAAAATCCATTTCAAGGTGTCTTGGTTGCGCACATTTGTAAAAGATGATCTGTCCTTGGCCTCGAATCATTCCTCCTCCTCTTCCTCTTCCTATGAATCCACCACGAGGATTGAAGTTTCCTCTCCCAGGAGAGTTGTACTGCGTAGCATTTCCCTCTTTCTGTACTTCACCTTGGATCTTATATATGTTTCTTGACCTTTCGTGCATGAGATCATAAGCCCTACAATATCTATCATCATTTCCTATAGACTTACAGAATGCACAATATAAATTTGTAGGTGTTTGGACATACTTCTTTATGTAATAGCACTCACCTGTGCGATGCCTATTCCTGCATACTTCACACCAGGGAAGGTTGACCTGCTTCAAGGGGATCGGTGCTCCTGAGGCCACATATTCATGGAATAAAGGAAAATGTTCCTTATCATGGCCTTCTGATCTGCATCATATCTTCGTCTGTCAAATACGATTCTTCTCCGCTGTAGAAACCCTCTTCCCCGTAGTTCTACTTAAACAAGTTCGCAATATGGACTTCTCTGAACACTTTCCCACTGTGCATATGTCCAGCTTCTGTGTCACTGTCACTATCTGATTTCTTGAACATTAGCCTCTTCAGATCTAACCGATCTACTGTATCTTCAAGATGTTCTTTTCATGGTTGCATGACAGATATGTCTACAACCAGGGGAATATCAAGTGGATCAAATCACAGGAACAACACATCATTCATTCATCACCTATTAGCTTGATCTACTCCATGCATCTATCAGATCTACCTTAGCAATGAAATAACAATATATGAAGACAAATACAAATTACCAGTCACACATGACACAAAATATACGTGGTTCACCCTCTCTCTAGGGCTACGTCCACAGAACTGTGCTATATTATATTGATGTAAAGCATACAGTTCATGTCTACGCACTTAGCTAGAAGATCTTCTCTCTTCTCCTCTCTTTCTCCTACCTCCCTGCACACCCAGCTACAGGACTTGACCTTTGCACACAACTAAAGATCTTACAATACCAGAAGGATCTCTCTCTCATCACTTCCCTCTCTCCATACAATAATATCTCACCACAACAATAGAGCTAGATCGACAACAATATCCTACCAACCCAAAGTACCGCCCCAACCTAGGCCCTTTAGACCTCTATTTATACATTACAATCATTCACCGACATCCCTAGGTTGAAACCTAAGTGTCCAAAACCCTAGATATCAAAACCCTAGGTGTCTAAACCCTAGGTCAACTTGACCCGCATTTTCCGGGTTTCGCCAGCCTGTCTTTCTTTTCCTCTCACGCGGTGCTCCAAAGCATCCAACAGTGGATTTTTCCACTTTATGAGTTGTCCTCAATCCCTCTTCCTTTTTGATTTTTCATCCTCGATCTCCTCGTCCAACAGCGTGCTTTTTTGTACTTCGCTCCATATTTTCTGCTCGTCTGCGTACTTCGACCTAATGAGAGTTACTGTGTCTTCCACAAAGTTCAATTTTCACATTTTATTCCTTTTTATTCGATTCCTTCCATAAACAAGGGCCAACAGTGCTACTTAATCACCTATCCAGACACACAAAGGGCGCTATGGAATGTGTAGAACTGTTTTACAATGACGCTACAAAATTTCCTGTAGCGGTTACTCTTTGGATATTCGCCTTGTTGGGAGGCTTCCACCTGTCAAGGAAGGTTCAAATGGTATCCTAGGAGTTTTTTGGAAATGAGAGACACGTGTTCCATCTCCAGATCAATCAAGATGACCTGTTTCAAAAAGAATTTATCACCATAGACAAAATCCCCCCAAAATGGGAATTTGTCACGGTTTTGTTGGAATCTTTTGTAACAAGACTTCTAAATGGAGGAGGATCCTATGTAACTCCTTGGTTTAGAACTCCTTAGGGTAGATAGATATTATTCACTATAAATAAAAGGGTCTTTGACGAGAAAAGGGTTGGATTCATGAGCCAAGAGAGGAGAGAGTTGGAGGAGCAGTTTTAGTTGCTCATTTGTAAGCCTAAGGGCCTGTTTGCAACGACATTTTATGCCATTAAAGATTCATGAGAGTTGTTATCAGATTGTCTTCTTTGTTTTCCCACTTCTTTGTTATCTTCTTGCTTGAACATATTGCAGTTTTTGAGGATCATAGTTTCCATTTCTTGATGGATTCATGAACAACAGAGGATCGGTTGTAGCTTTCCCATTAAATCATTGTTCATTGTTTAAACAAATATTTATCTATTGCAAAAAGGATCTCTGTATAATGGATGTTCTTCCTTTTTTCATATTCACCATGATTCTACTCATCATTATATATCTCTTTGTTTGATATACAATTTGATTGCCTTTGATTTGTAGGATCTTATGATTCCATGCCCAATGGAATGCAACTGCAAACATTTTTTTCCCCTCTCCCTTTCTTTCCTAGTCTTGCTGATCCACCTACTCAAACCATTTAGTCCATTTATATTTTGATGGGTACCGGGCTTGCATTTAAAATAGTATAAGTGTGACTCTCAGTGCTAAAAATCCCAAATATAATATCATTAGCATGTACTTCCACAATAATAATGTTATCACCAAAAAATTTACAATAAAGATTGATGTATGTTGATCCTCTTTTGAGGCCTTGTACTTGTAAATAAGAATCTAGCCTTGCATACCATGCTTTGAGTGCTTGTTTTATCCCATAGAGTGATTTATTTAGTTTACATACATAGTCTCCTTTGTTAGTTAATTGAAATCCTTTTGGTTGCTCAATATAGTCTTCCTTTTCTAAGTTTCCATTGAGAAATGTTGATTTGACATCCATCTAGTATACTTAAATTTTTTTGTAGCTCATAAAGTCTAAGAAAATCCTAATTGCCTCTAATCTGGCCACATGTGCAAAGGTTTCTTCAAATTCTACCCCTTCAACCCGAGCATACCCTTTACATACCAATCTGGCTTTGTTCCTGATTACTTGCCCATTCTCATCCACTTTATTTTTATACACCCATTTAGTTCCAATGACATTCTTATGTTTTGGTCTTGGAACTAGTTCCCAAGTTTGATTTTTTTTAAATCTGGTCCAATTCTTCATTCACAGAATTGACCCAATTCTCATCTTTGCATGCCAGTTTGATTGAGATGGGCTCAATATGTGAAAAGAGTGTTATTTCTATCTGATACAACACTTGTCTTCTTTTCTGCACTCCATCGATTTTATTTCCAATAATCAATTCTTCAGGATGATTCTTTTTGAGTCATTCTTGAGGGTTTCTTTGTGTCTCTTCTTGGAGATTCTTATCTTATCTCTTCTTCTCGAATATATTCCTCATCTTCACTAGTGTCCATATCATCCTCTTTTTTTTTTCTTTATTCTCTTCTACTTCTTCTGCTTGTGTACCAACTGACTCATCATCATCTTCATCTTCATTGTCAAGTATAATATCTTGATGTTTGATCCTTATTGTTTTTAAATAATACACGTTGACATTTGCACTCTCAACAATCTTATGTAAGCTAAGATTGTAGCATCTGTATGATTTCTTGTTAGAAGCATATCCAATAAAGATACCTTCATCAGATCTAGCATCAATTTTTTTGAGATTCTCATCAAGCCTTTTGATGTAACACTTACTTCCAAAGACCTTGAAGTATTTTACCGAAGGAGCTCTCCCAAACCATAGTTCATAACGAGTCTTATCACTATTAATCCCGAGCTGACCTCTGTTTAATATGTATAATGTTGTGCTTACAACTTCCCTCCAATATCCATCAGATATTTTTTCTTCATTAAGCATAGTCCTTGCAACCTCCTGGACTGTTCTATTCCTTCTTTCAACAATCCCATTTTGTTGAGGTGTTCTGGCAACAGATAATTGTCTCTTAATTCCATGAGTTTCATAGAAGAGGTCAAACTCTTTTGAGGTGAACTCACCAACATTTTTTGATCTAAGACATTTGATTTTTGTCTCATTTTCTTTTTCAACAAGGGTCTTAAAAGATTTAAATTTGTTAAATGCTTATGATTTTACTTTGATAAAACATACCTAACCCATTCTAGTAAAATAATCAATGAACAACATAAAGTAGGACTCTCCTTGCAGACTCTTGGTCCTTGTAGGTCCATAGAGGTCGGTGTGAATAAGATCTAAAGGTTTTGAGGTTGAGTATTCTTTTGTTTTTAACCTTATTCTAGTTTTCTTCCCTAGTTGACAGTGTCTACACATAGGATTTGAGGGCTTTGTGATCTTTGGAAAGTTTCTTATTTCCCCAAGATTGCTGAATTTCACTAAATTGTCAAAGTTAATGTTCCCCAACCTTCTATTCCATATCCAACTTTCATCTACTAAATTTATATGACACTCCTCCTTAAATTTTGTATTTAGTATATATACATTCTCTGGAGTTCTAGGAGCAGTACCAACCAATTTTCTTGAGTCCTCTCTCCTAATATCACATTTCTGGGAATCAAAGATGCAAATGTGCCCCTGATCACAGGTTTGGTTGACACTTAATAGGCTAGGTTTTAGTTTTTCAACAAGCAACACATTCTTGGCTTTGTCTTTTCCCAAACTCACAGTGCCTTTCCCAAGTATGTTACCTGAAGCATTGTCACCAAATGTAACTTTACCCTTTTGTTTCTCTAAGTTCAAAAACCTGTCCTTGTTTCATGTCATATGTTTTGAACACCCACTGTCAACATACCAGAGATCTTCTTTATCTTAGGCTTTCAAGGAAATAAGACATTCCTCTTTTGATGTTTTTTCTTTCCAAAGCTTTTTTTTTCTCTCTAATGAACTTTGTTTTTTTTTAGACTTCCATTAATATGAAACTACTTGCTTTATGTCCATAATTATGACATCTGAAGCATTCTAGGTTACCTTCTTGTATAGGTGAAAAGGAGTTATATTTCGGATTTTAACTTGATTTAATGTTTGGTTATCATTAAGGTTATAGTTCTTAACCCTCAAGTTTTTCCTTCCATATGCTCTACAATTCATAGCTTTGTGTCCGAAATTAGAGCATGCAAAGCAATAACCAAATAAAATGTGAGGATACTTGTTTTGATAAAGCTTCTTTGGTGTTTTCTTATATTCCTTCTCGATGGGTGGAAGTAGTCCTCTTGAGTTCTGATCATGACTTGTCTTTTCTTCATTTTTCTTCTTGAATGTACTGAGGAGAGAAGATGCATAATATTTTGAGTTAACTTGGTTTTATTCTTCAGAATAACCTACTCCATTTTTGTTACATAAATCCATTTGTGTGGTAATAATCTTATCTAATATTTTAGAGCTATTTTCATATCTTGTTTGAATGAGTTTTGTATCAAGTTCTTTTCTTAGGTGAACTAATTATGCCTCCATTCTTCAACAGGTCATTTGTTTCTCTTTAAGAGTCATTTCCAGACTTTCTTCCATCCTATTTGCTTCTAGGATTTGGTTTTTCAGATTTCTCATGGGTTTCTCCATCTCTTTTTTCTTTCTATTCATGTTTTTCCTTTTGTTCAACTACAAAAAATTTCAGTTGTCTATATCTGGTTTTGTATCTTCTTAATTCATCCAAGGCATTGAGAATTTCTTCTTCCATATTAACCCTTGCTTCATCTTCTAACTCTTCCTCATTCTCAATTTCTTCTATCTAATTAGGATATTCAATACCTAGAAAAAGGACTTCATCATCATCACTGTCACTAGACTTTGATGAATTGTTGTTTACTTCTTTTGAGTAAAAAATATTTTTCCCTTTGTAAAATGTTTTCTTGTAGTTGGGTTTTCCCTTCTTCTTGTATTGATTAATTGTGTCTTCTTCATCTTTAGGGTCCTCCTTGGGATAGGGAAAATTGGATGCAAAGTGGCCAACCTTGCCACAATTAAAACATTTGAAAGGCAGCTTGCCTTTGTACCTCCCTGATCCTTTCTGAAGTTTTTTAATAAAATTGGCTTCTTCTACATCAAATTCTCTATGATGGTTGGGTTCAGGTTTTTGCTTCTAATTTTTTTTTTCTTGAGCACCTTGAAAGATGCCTCTCCTTTTGGGAGGCTCTCATGACCTAATATTAACTCATAGGTTGTGAGGATTCCATACAATTCATCCATGATGAGTTGATATATATTTTCTCGATCTTCAAGAGTGGACACTTTAGGATTATACAACATAGGAAGTATTCTTAGTATCTTTTCAACTAACTCATTGTCTGACACTTCTACTCCCAAACCTATGATTTCATTAACAACATTATCAACTCTTTCGAAGTACTCTGAGATATTTTCTTCATCCTTCATTTTTAGACCTTCATATTGTACTTTGAGAGTCTGAAGTTTGTCCCTCCTTAACTTGGAATTTCCTGCATATATAGATTCCAATTTATCCCAGAGTTGTTTTGCAGTTTTATAGTTTAGTACTTTAGAAATGATCTTCTTACTCAATCCAGCTTGTAGTGTGTTTAAAGCCTTTGCATGTTCCCAAAATTTCTTCTTGTCATCTGCTTCTGTGGGAGTGACTTTTGGAACATCATATCCTTTTTCAGATAATGTCCATACTTCCATTCCAATGGACATCATATATATTTTCATTCTAACACTCCAAAAGACATAGTCTTCACCATTAATAGGAGGACTTTTAAGGACATATTCAACTGTTGATCCATTTTGATGTATATTTCTCTTCAAGTGATTTAAAATTTTAGTGAAGAGACCCGTTCTGATACCAATTGAAGGACCAAATCATGTCAGTGGGAGGCGGGGGGGTGAATCAGTGACACAACAATTTTATCAATTTTTCTTTTAATGTAATCAATATTTTAACACAATATTTTATCGTGGAACCCAATTGGGAAAACAACAAATACTTTTCTATTAACAACAAAATTCTATTTTATAAGTTACATAAAAGGAAGATGTTATTCCTATTAGATCAACACCCACTGAACATGATGCACCCACACCCCTGTTCACTAGCTCCAACTGGTAGGAGGTTACAACCCCCTATTTATCCAACTACAACTGACAAGGAAGAACCTACTCCCCTATAGGTTCCAACCTGCCCTTGCACATCCCAACCACCCTTAATTTCATCAATCTAGAAATATGATATGCAGTCCAATAATGATCTTCTATGTTAAACACTGGATTGCATAACTGCTACTCTGTCTCCTTTTATTTTTTATCTTCAATTAGACATTGACAGACACACTTTCTAATTCACATCTCAATATATTTATAATCCTTTAAAATTTTCAACAAAACTCTTCATAAACAACATGTTTGTTCATTAGATAACCCTTGTTTTAAGTAAAACAATCATTAACATGAATTTTCATAAGCACACATCATTTTAACAATCATATGACATATTTTTCATAAATCGATCACAGGTATGGATCGATTTCTTTTTAACTCAATTCCATATCTCTGCAAATATTGTAGAAACCGAGTTATGTAGAGGCGCTTCCTTCAACCCATTTACATGTGATCATAGGCGCAAAACCACATTCTTATTAATTTAATAATTGCTCTTCTTTTTCCATTTTCCTTTTAGCCACCATATTTCTAGTGTTGGGACCGTGTTCTTTGATACTTCTTCCTTCGAAATGTTAGGCCTTTGCAACCTTTCAAATCTCATGAATCGGATTCCACCGAAACAGATTGGACGATCAACATTCATTCTTCCGTTAGTCGGGCGATCCTGGCTTGTACAGAGGTTTCGAACAAATCTACGATCATGACTTAATCTATAGGTGAGTCAACATTTTTCATTTATTTCGGGAGTTCATGGCTTCGGGGGTTCGAATAATTGCTACTCCAATTTCCTTCGTAGTGATCACTCGCCGAATATGTCATAAAGCGGTGGAGACCTTTTGCTGTCAGTTGACACTTCCAATTACGCTATCCTTCCACTATACTTGATCAACAGTCGAGAATGCTCCCGAAGTGTTCTTAAAATAGGAGGGCTCATATCCACTTCGAGACTTCTGTCTTCGGGACTTTGGGTGTTTTCTGGTGGTGAAACTCCCAAAGTGAAAAACTCTCGAAGTGACATAATTTGCTAACATCACTTGTTGACATGGAACTAACTGAGTGGTTGCCACATGTCACTTAGATTCATGGCTTACGTATGCCTAAAGTACCTATGAGACCTTGCCACTTGTCATCATCTGATTACGACACGTGTCCTTCCTGACGTAGATCTTTTTATGTGGCACATGTTCTTCTCCTTGATCTAATGGTCAGGATACTTCCCAAAGTGTTCCTCTGATCGGACGACTCATGTCTACTTTGGGACTTCGACCTTCAGGACTTTGGGTAATTTGATTTCTCCACTTCCCAATTCTTTCGAAGTGAGATTCCCCGAAGTGTAAACCTCAAGTAACTTGACTTCATCCAATGGTCATTCTTTAACCTGAAAAGTCTTAACACGATCCAATGACTATCGGGAATTTGACTATTTGGGATCTCGAGCCTTTGGCCTTGCTTATCCTATCCTTCTACTTTCCTCGATTAAATGGTTAGGATATCTCTCGAAGTGTTTCCTCAGATTAGAAGACTTGCGTCTATTTCGGGACATTTGTGGCTTACTTTGTCCTTCCACTAAACATGATCTGACGGTCTTGATACCTCCTGAAGTGTTCTTCAGATCGGAGGGTCCTCATTTAATTCGGTACTTCAGCCTTCGGGTGATCTTACTTGTTCTCAACCCTTTTTCTCCCGAAGTGGTCAGTGCCGAATTTGACCACTGCTACCTTGGTGCGCTCTGAATAGATCAATGGTCGAGAGGTTTTCCAGATTCGACGGTTGACAAGATTTTGTGACTCTGGGGCTTCGGCCTTGGTAGTAAAATTGATGCTAACTGTAGATCTATTGGCGGGTGACCATCGACGGTCGGTGTGGATTGCAGAATCGTAACTTGTGCATGGTTTTATCTCATCACCCAATCTCCACAATTGAAGTTGTGTGATTGTTGGTGGATCAACCAAAGTCGTCGATCTTTGAATCGATGAGATCTGATGGTCTAGATTAATTGTGGGATTGGAAATAACGTGTTGTTTAATTCTCCCTTCACGCTTTGCAATCAATCCCTGCCCTTGATCTAGTGCTTGAGTATCCAACGGTCTTCGTTTGTCCTGTGGGGATTTTGATCCCGATCACGTTTATGCACTTATCTTTCCCTTCTAAGCTTCACGTGTGTCATCGATTGTTGACATCAATGATAATACATTAATGACAATATGTTCAACAATACCATCTCTATGAAGCTTGCAGGGATTGTAAATGGATTAGAGGATGCATACAATGTATTGGACAGCCAAGGTTAACCTAAAATTCACCCATCATGTAAGAATAATGTTGAGGAGAGTGGTATGACCCAGGAAAAGAGAAAAATGACTAGTTATGATTAAAAATTCCCAAAATTCCATCAAAATCAAATAAACCAATTTAGAAACCTCCTACAGAATCGCAATGGCTCTAAGGTTGTAGTCATTGATCTCTGGGAATAGAAATGCATCCCACTGTGGTAGTAATAGAGCTATTATACTCCCTATTAGACAAGGAAAACCAATAATATAGTAAATCCACAAGTTTGATTACATATCCCTCCCATTTACGCTCCCACTATTCATTGGAAACCATTTATATCAAGGAGAATCTCTAGTATCTTGACACTTAAACAAGTTAACACAACAAAACAATAACACATAGAGAAAACATTGCACGTAGATAAATTTTTTACCCTAAAAACCCAAATGGGAAAACCAACATTCAATAGTTGCTTAGTCTATTTTGACAATATTTGGTTATAGTAGAGTTCACGGCTCCTATACATTAAAAATTTTCTTCTCTTGGACAAACCCCCCCCCCCCCTATGATAGTCTAATTACAAGTATATATAGGTTAGTTAGGGTAATGGGAAGGTCAAGGGATTGGAATTTCATTTCCCATTCATCTCTCTCTTTTCCTCTTCTATTCTATGCTTATTTTATTTTAATTAATTCATTCTTTTATTCTCCTTTATCTTATTCCACTTTACTTTGCATTGTATTTTACATAGTTTATAAACTTCCTTAATTGTTGAATTTCTTTGGATACTAAGCCTTACAATCATTGTTTTTTGTTTAGATACATTTCATATCAAGATAGGAATTGAGAAATAATTTAGATAATATGTATTATATATCTATAAAGAGTATAAAGGGCATACTTCAACATAAATCCAAATATATAATTAACTTGAAATATGATCAGAGTCTGTGAAGGCCATCAAGGTGAAGCCATACAATGTATATGTTAGAAATAATAGATGTGCTCGTTTAACCATAGACAATATAGAAATATTGTCACCCAACCATAGGCCGAAGCCACCCCCGAGAACCTTAACATTGGCAAAGAATGATTTCGGAAGAAAACCCTAGGCCTAATAGACAATCAATGTAGCGTACCTCTCTCTAGAGCTAACACACAAGGCAGAAATTCCAAACCATAACCAATAGAAAGTTCAAGCCTAAACTGAGAATACATATTGCAGTAGTTGCAGCTGCAGCTACTCCCCAGACTTGCGTACTTACCCAGTTTCTGCATTGTGCACTTCTACATTTCTGTAGTTTTGAGCTGTGTCTTCAAAATGATCTCTGAAGTCCTGTATTTATACTATTTTTCCTGAGCTGTCTGGGCTGAATTCTCATTCTAGAGGCTAAACACTTAAAATTAAATATTTCTTTTAGTCGACATGTCTTATAGGGTTATGTCCAATGCTTTATGGTTTCTTCTTGCTTCCCAGAATATTCTATTCTCGTCGGGGTTAAACATGGAGGTTTAAAACCTCCCGCAGCTACCATAATATCAACACTCCCTCCTAGCTAGGGAGGTATTGAAGGAAATGGTCTTGAGCAAAAACATACCATTCAATGGATAACATCATCATAGCCATATAGGATATCTCATGATTAGATCATGAGAACCATCATCACTATCAATATCATTTGATAGAATCAATTGCATCATCTCTTGAAGCCATACTCCATTTGAGTAATCAGGCATGATTCTGAATAAGTCACTCACTCCACAGAGTGATACAAGGACCATTCTTCTAATCTCGACATATGTCTCAGAAGAATGACTATCCCAACAAATGCTAAAAGTTACGCCATGGGCTACAGAGACTATTCCTATAGGAGTGTCAATCTAGGACTATTTTCTAATTGGTTCATATGTACCATAGAGATCCGTCTCAACCTATATGCCTTAGAAAATGTCGGTCCTCAACTATTTTCCTAATCAGGCCACAATATGTTCCTTAGGAAAATACTAGTTCATGACATGTCAACAAATTGTCAACCTGGACCATTCTCCATAGAGAGAATACATGTCCACCAACAATATGTTCTATCTGGACCATTCTCTACCTAGAGAATGTTTGTCCATGAGCACACTGACTATCCATCTAGTTGATAATCATTTTCAACACTATTGATAGTCTACATGGAAATCAGAACATTGACATTCAATAGAACACAACTGTGTCTATCCATAGTAGTACACAAATACTATCCAATGGTACACAACCACACCAAGTAGCACACAACTACTTAATCAGTGACACATAGTCACAACCAGTGGAACACATTCACCTCAGTAGAATACATTTGTTGTCTAGAGTCATACAATCTCCATAACAATCATATCATCTGATATCAACCTGCATAGAAACAATATCATGATATAAAATGAGTCATCTAGGCCATTCTTCCACTCACATATGTGAGATCTGGAAGAGCATATGCCCTCATATAGTAAAACATAGACCATGGGCTATCTGGACTATTGTTCCCAAGCATGGAAGAATAATTGTCCATGATTTCTAAGCCTGGACCATTCACCTAACTGGGCCATTCCTCCAACACTAAACATAGTGAAACCTGGATAGAATGAGTCTACCCTAGGGAATGTATGTCCCTGATTGTTGAACCTGGATGATTCTCCTAACTGGGCCATTCCTCTGGCACTAAACATAGTGCAACCTAGATAGAATGAGTCTTCCCTAGGGAATGACTGTCGAGACCATTTCCTAATGGAAATGACTGTCCTGCACCAACCTCCAAAACAAACCATTCTTTGAAACTGCTCACAACTGTGAACTTTGAAAGAATGACTGCCTGACGAGGTGGACCATTCCACTTGACCACTACTCAGAGTGACTGCCAAGAAGAATGACTGTCCTAGACCATCCCCCCACACTGGCCACAAGGGGAAACGATGTCTATGGTACATAATCAATCCATCAGACCATTTTCATTACGAAAATGACTATCTAATATGGAACATTTTACGAACTGGAAAATGCCTGTCCGTCAGAAATATCAAACCACTTTCCGAACTGGAAAGGAACTGCTCATCCTGGAGCATTTTTCGAACTGAAAAATGATTGTCCATAAATCAATAACACATCAGTGCTCCCTCCCAACCTGGGAGTAATATATTCCTTTTTCAATAAGGAAGTCGTCTCCACTAGCCCCAGCTTGCAAACTTTTCATCTTGGGCAGGGGTTTTGCCAAAATATCTGCTATCTGCTCATCTATGGAGATAGATTGGAGAACCACTTCTCTTTTCTGGATTTCATCACGAAGAATGTAATGCTTGATGTTAATGTACTTCGGTCTGTCATGGAACATTGGTTTTCTCCGAAGGCTTCATATAGCTCTGATCATTACAATACATCATGGTCGAATTCAACATTTATTTTTCCTGCTAGCTCATGACATCGTGGAAACGGTCAAAATGAAACACATACAAGTAGCACTTCTTCTGTCATCATGAGAGTTTTCCATGGATTAGTAATCCATCATCCCAAACTTCTGAGTAACTATTTCAATACACTGTCTCTGTCATAGAAATTTTTCACCATGCTTCTGTTGTATATGAGATACTTTGCATTAAGTTGTTTGAATCCGTACAAGGTCTTCTTATATCTGCATACATGGGTGTCTTTCTGGTTTACCTAAAAAAATTGAGATTGCTTTACATAAGATTCTTCCTCAAATTCTCTTATTGGGAAGAACAATATTTTACAACCAAATGATGTAAACTTCAATCCATGGATACTGCAAGAGATATAATAGCTCAGATAGAGGTATATCGAGTTTACGAGAACAAGTTGTTATCATAGTCTTCTCCTCCTTCTGGAAGAACCTCTAGTTCTGAATCTCACAATGCTTCCATTCATAATCCTTTTTCACAATTTCTTACATATATTGTTCTTCATCATATCTTTCATTACTTCTACTTGATTGCCTCTAGTGGGTTCAAACCAAGCTGGTAGTCTTGTGATTCTAGGTATAATGACTGGTTTTTTCTGGATTTTCTTTCTTTCTCGGAATCGTCATGTTCTTCCTCATGTTTCACTTTAGCTCTTGGGTCCATGGATTCTTCTATAGATTCCATGCCCTGAAGATTCCAACTTCTTCCTTTCATCACAGGATCATGGATGTAGATGGACAACCAAATATACTTCAAGGCTTCTTTTCGAAGAAGACTTCTTCTGGAGTCAAACTAAACACGTATTGTTTTTCATGGTTGCTACTTTCAATGGGAATAAGAACATATTCTTCATAATCCTTAATGGATCATATCATTTAGATTTATCTCCCTCCCAATCCTTGCTTCATGCATGAATGCATGCTCTTATTTTTGGAATTTTGTAATCATCTCCCTCCATCTAAGAGAGTCCATGGTTCCGTCTGCATCCTTATTGCCTTCTGCAAAGTGTCACATGTCTTTTTCTAATTTCCTCTTGATTGCTAACTTCTTTCTGTTTTGACTTCTTCTGGGTCTCTTCAAGTTTGATTCTTATTTCGGCTTGTCTGGCAGTTGTTACTTATATACTAGCTTAACTTGTAGTCAATGTGGTAGAAATCCTTATCTTGTTATTCTTCCATAGGTATTTGTTTCACTTGAACATCTTGTCTTCTAGGAAATAGATATGCAAGATATATACAAAAACTATGCAAACATGGTATGGACAAGAACTATGAAGAATATTATTACCTTGACTTAGAAGAAGAAGTTTGTTTTATCCTGCTTGGCCTTCTTTGAGGGTTCCCTTTCTTCGGCAACTATTGCTTCATCTGTTTCCTTCCTTTTTCTTAACTTAGGACAGTGGCTTCTGTAGTGACCATATTTTCGACAGTTGAAGCATTGTATCTTTTTCATATCCTCTTCTTGATTTGGTTTCTTCCTTGAGCAAAACATTTTTCTTATTTATGAAATTCTTGAACCTTACTTTGAGATATTGAACATCGTATTTCTTTTGGGTTTCTCTTTTGCATTAATCCTTGATTCTTCTTGTGCACAACAAGTCCATAGTTATTTGAATGTGGGATAATACTTTCTTGTGTTCATTCTTGCGGAAAATACATCCCATGTCTTGGGAAGACCATTGACGAATAAAGGATTTGCAAAATAGTAGAATAAGGCTAGAATTATTAAAGTTGTAATCATTATTATCATCACCCATTGGAAAATGATTGCAAGCATACTGTATTATTTAGCACCATAAGCTTGTGCATCGACAATCTTTACTATGCTTGAAAGAGCAAGGGTTCTCTATAGTATCACAACCCTATGGTAATTAGCTAGAAGCCTCCCACTGGCATACACCATATCACCAACAACGAATGCAAGGCATTGCAAAAAAAAAAAAAAAAAAATTTACTCGACAATGATTCAATTCCTTCTTCTGTCAACAATTTCAAGGATATAAGGCTTCTAAAGTTGATATTGAAGAAAGAAACATTGACATGCACTTTTGGCTCTTTAAGTTCACATGGGTTGTTGTACACGATAGAATTATTCATATTCATGCATTCAAAGGCCAGCTCACTTTGTACCAAACAAAATTATTCATGCATTCAAGCAAACTCACTCATGATAGACCTAGGCACTAAGTTCTTTGAAATATTTATTTTTATTTTAAAATATTCGTTAATGAAAAAACTAAGACTTTCATCCCAAATGCATTTAGAAAATCCTTATAATTTCTTGTACACACATGATTATGTTATAATTATTTTAATAAAAAAAATAGTAATAAGTACACTAACAAAAGACATGGAAATAAAAGCCTCTTCTAGCCAAAGAAACTCATAACATTAGTTTATACCTCGCTTTACTATTCGACTCACGCGCAATGGTTTAAAATATTTAAAAATCTTTTAAAAATTTTCAATCTTGATAAATAATTTTATTTTAATTATTTTAATTTTTAGTTCTAACATCATTTTTTTTATTATTTATTTAAAATATAAAAAAAAATATTTTTATTATTTACTAGCACAGCCACATAATTGTGGCTGATCAGCCACATAATTGTGGCTGATCAACGCAGAAAGGATGAAAAGAATCCTTAAAAGAATATATTAAATTTTATTATTGATTAACAAATAAACATTTGAGCGTCATTTGTCTGGTGTTAATATTTTAATTTCTGTTAATCACTTAGGTGGCAATCAATTAGCTATCAAAGTAATTTTTAAATATGATTAGGTAAATGTAAAAAAGTAAACACATAAACGGATGTCTTTATAATAGCTAGGAAGTTAATGATTGAAATCACACCCATTTATTTTGTGTGACTACTAAAAATATTCCAGCCATATTTAATCCTATCCATAAAAAACTTATTAAGCACTAAACCCCTATTAAATCTGTCCATTGTCAATAATATAGGCCTTTCGGCGTAATTAATATAATATTAATTTATAGTGTAAATTTTTATATAAAAATATAAAATAGTGTATATTATTTTTAATAACTACAGATAATTATATTAAGTATTAGTATTAAGAATAGTTAAGTATTTTTACATATAATTATATTAAGTATTAGCATTAAGAACGATTGAGTATTTTACAATTTAGTATGATATCTAATGGTTAAGAACATGTGTTTCTTCCTAAAAACTCATAAGTTCAAATCCAGATGGAGTAGGGTATGTATACTTCAGTAGACTTTATCAGTTAGTTGGGTGGAGGGGATCTCATAAACTAATTTGATGTGTTTGACACTGACCTTAAAAATAAATTATTATTATTATTATATAAATGTTGAGTGGGCCTAATGATTAAGAACATATGTTTACTCATAAAAAATTACAAGTTCAAATCCAAAAAATATCTCATACACCAATTTAAAAAATAAAAAACATAAATGATTTTTGTTAATAATATATATATATATATTTTAAAAAATTTAAATTGTAATATTCTTTTGAAACTAAAAGACAACACCATTCTCCACAAATTAACATAGAAAATGACAATATGACATAAATGTTGTAAGGGGTATTATATATAATGCATTTAATAACATTAAAACAAATTAAATCAGCTCAAATTATAATATTCCTTTTATATTATAATACAACACCATTCTTCACGTATTGGCGTACAATAGAACATCCCATCCACCTTTGTCAACCTTTACTCAGTATCTCTCTTTTCATTTATATAAATATTTTCAGTAACGTGCTTCTCACGTCAAATGCTAGAGCACATGCTCACTTGAACCAAGTTAGGTGTAGAATATAAGATGGAGAAGATTTCAAAAGATAAAAAGAGTAGTTTAACTTTGCTTTGACTCGTAGGTAGGTTTGCGTTCATGAGCTCTATAAACTTCTTCCCACTCAACTCCTTCAATCCGTCCGTTGCAACAATATTGAGAGGGAACGACCTGTAGCAAGCAGGAAGATAGGAGTAGAAACTTCCCACTCAACTCCTTCAGTCGCTGCAAAAAACCTGAGAGGGAACGATCTGTAGTAAGCTGGAAGAGAGGAGTAGAAACTTCCCACTCAACTCCTTCAGTCTGCTGCAAAAATCTTGAGAGGGAACGACCTGTAGTAACCAGGAAGAGAGGAGTTACTCCTTCAGTCCGTTGCAACAATCTTGAGAGGGAACGACTTGTAGTAAGCAGGAAGAGAGGAGTACAATGGCGATTTCTATGCAGAAAATGGAGAAATTCAAACCCCATATTGCACAGGTAGCAGTTCAGGTGGCGTATGCAGGCATGAATATCATCACTAGAGTTGCACTAGTCGATGGAATGAATAACTTCGTCTTTGTGACATACAGACAGATTGTTGCTACATTGGTCATTGCTCCTTTGGCTTATGTTCTTGAACGGTATGTACTATTCATATACTAATTATATGTACTATTCATATATTGTTTTGGTCTATGTAGTTGAACAGTATGTATTATTCATATACTATTGTTTTGGTTTATATAGTTGAACAGTATGTATTATTCATATACTGTTTGAGTGGGCTTAATTGGATTTAATGGTTAAGAACATGTGTTTCCTCTTAAAAAATTACAACTTCAAATTCAAAAAGAAGGGTAGATATACCTTTGTAGATTAGACCAGTCAAATAGCTAAACCATTTTATCATATGTATTCTTCGCGTACACAAATCATTCTCACTTTAAAGTAAAGCAGTTGAGATGTAGCATTGTTATTATTGCAGAGAGCAGAGGCCACCTTTGACTCGGTCCATCTTTCTTCAGATTTTCTTGCTTGCACTCTGTGGGTAAGTATAGATTGTGATGACTTTATAATTGTTAATACCTTTTACTTCCAGATCAAGCACAGGACTTAACTGGTGAGTTTTATTTTTGTTTTTCATCTTGCAGAATTACAGTTAATCAGAACCTTTACTTCGCGGGTTTGTACTACACCAATTCTACATTTGCTTCAGCCACCACCAATTTAATCCCCGTCGTCACATTTGTGATGGCAACTGTGCTAAGGTAGAAGTCTGATTGCAATATGCAGTAAAAGAAATCGAAGGAATTCTAGGAGAAAATAGGAATATTTTGAGGTTGACTGAGTTGGGTTTATTTTTTCCATCATATCTTCAATCAAATGCTCATGGTGGCATTGTTATTTGTTCAGATATGAAAAAGTCGAGATCAGGAAGATGAGGGGGAAAGCAAAGGTTGTGGGTACCACTATTTGTGTAGGTGGTGCAATGGTGATAACCTTATACAAGGGCCCTGTCATTAAATTGCTAACTGCATACAATTCCACAGCTAATTATAACAACATATTGGGCTCCAAACGGGTATTGGGCTGCATACTGCTTTTTGCGAGCGTTTTCACATGGTCATCGTGGATTACATTTCAGGTGATATTTACCATGATTTTGGGGGAAAATTTCACTTCCCCATATTAATGAAAATCCAAGGACACTTTCCCATATTAATGAATAACATTTCTGGAACTGAACATCTTAGGAAATTAATCAAATACCCAACAGCCAGTAAAACTAACCCTAACCCTTGGATTATATTCACTGTGATCTTATCTGATTCCTTGAAATATTAATCAAATTATTGATTGTTCATTCAACTTGAATTTTGAGATTTGTACTGGTTCAATGCAGGTTCCGGTTGCAAAGAAGTATCCAGCTGAATTATCATTGACTGCATTGATGTGCATGCTTGGAGCAGTGCAGTCTGGTGTACTTGCTTTTATCTGTGAATATAAGACACCAAGTGTCTGGTCCATAAGCTGGAATATTGAGCTTCTCAGCTATGTGTATACGGTACAATGAAATAGAACATATTTAATGGTTTTTCTCTCTATATAGGCTGATCCAAGCCAAAGAATGATGGTAGAAATTGCTGTTTTTTTCAGGGAGTGTTGTGTTCAGCGTTTGCGTTCTTTGTGCAAACGTGGTGTGTACACACAAAAGGACCGGTATTCGCAGCAATTTTCAATCCATTGAGTACTATATTAGTAGCACTCTTGGAATGTCTCGTTTTTCATGATAATCTTCATGCGGGAAGGTTAGTATTGAACAGTAATTCCTTCACCGATCAGCCAGCGTTGTCTGATCTTAATTTTGAAGGCAGCTCACTGCGATTTTATATAACATTTATGAAGCTAATTCACAGTTGTTATCATGTTTTGTGTGTGCAGTGTGGTGGGCGCAGTTTTGATTGTGGGGGGTCTGTATTCAGTGCTGTGGGGTAAAGCAAAAGACAATGAGATCGATCAGCGGGGTGAGAGTGAAGCAGAATATTCCAATAATATTAATATTGTTGGAGATGTCGATGATCAGCAAACCGCCGTTGACATCAAACGGCCACTATTACAGACTGGGTCACATGATTAAATGAATGCTGGACACTGGACAGTTAGCCTAATGGCTGACCCTGTTGCATCTACCCTTTCCAAAATAGGGGAATTTCTCTCAAAAGAGGAAGGATGGTAACAGTGAAATGAATTTTACAATCCAGTGATTGGGATACTCAGCTATATATTGTCCATAGTTTCAGATATTATATTGTAAATAGTTAAGTTAATATAATGAAAAAATGCAGAGTTAAGCTTCAGATATCACATATTGTATTGTAAATAATAAGTTAATACAATAAAATTGTTTTGAATTTAAAACAATTTTATAAGTTAAAATTTAAATAATAATAATAATTTAATTTTAAGTGAGAATATTTATGTAACTTTGTTGTCATAAATAAATTTGGGGAATTTGAACTAGAATCTCATCAAATATTTTTTTGGAAATTAGGAATGATTGCTATCCTTTTTATGTATGTTCAATTCTAATAAGTGATATGTTTAACTCTTAATTGTAATGACTTCAAGCATTTTAAGATTTTAGATAAATTTCACATGGAAGATTTGATCAATATCATAACTGAGTGTTAGATGTTGTTTCTTTAAATACTACTACTATTATTTACATTTTACTTTTTATTAAAATTAAATAAATGTAAAAATACCAACTTAAATCATACTACAAGATTAAGTCCCTTTAATACAAAAATCTTTTTTTGTTTTCAATAAATTTATTTTGGCATACAAATTGTTTTGATAGTGACAAAATTTTAAGAAAAAGTGGTTAAGATCAAATCCTTCAAAGACACACTTCACACTCAGTTCACACTTATGTTTTTGATACTGACAAAATTTGAATAAATGTTTGTATTAAAAGGGATTTGATTCTTGAACTACATTTGATAAGTGGGGAATTAAATGTATTTATTATTAGTTTATGTTTATAAGAGAAAGCTTTAGTCTAAATGCTATAAGAAATAGTGATTTTTTTGGGGAACATTTGCTGGAAATCCAACTAAAAATTGTTAAATTTACAGATTTGAATGATTTTTCAGCATGATGAATTTATTTCATCATTCATAAATAAATTTTGAACAACAAAAAATGATTTAGTGAAATTTACCAAAAAAACATTTCAATCTCACAAAGAGTTTTCACTCATATTTCTCACCAAATTAAAAAAATACTATCCAAAATTGACTAAATATTGTAATGTATGTAAAATAATATTTATTTAATAATGGTTGATAGTAAGACATATGTGGAATGTTATGTCACACATGAATGTCTTAAAATATTTAAAGGAGGGAATATGAAGTGAAATTATCTAGAAAAAAAATTAAAAACTTAAATTGAATAGATTAAATATATTTAAAATGTAAAATTAAAATAATAATAATAATAAAATTGAAGATAATTTATCAATATATTAATATTATAATATTAAATTTATGATAGAGATATCCATGATATTTTATGGAGGATGAAAGAATGTCACCACATATGTTTTGTAAAGGAAAATATGTATATTATTAATATAAAGAATACTAAAGTCTGTCCAATAATAATAATATTATTAATATGATATGATGTTTATTTTTTATTTTAATATTTAATATATATATTTTATTAAATTTGTAATTATTTATAAATTTAATATTTTTTCATTTTTATTTTATGAAAAAAAATTAAACTAATTTTTATAATTTTGTTTGGTTAAAAATAAAAAAATCATAATAAATATTATTTCAAAATTTTGTTATTTAAATATTTTTTATTTTAATTTTATGAAAAAATAAATTTTAATAATTGGTTTGGTTAAAAATAAAAAATTATGATGAATATTATTTCAAAACTTTATTATTTAATTGTATTCATTATATCAAATTGCATTTACCCTTTTGGGTGGTATGTTTTTAGGCTCTTCTCTCTATCTCTATAGAAAATATTTCTATTGATGTTTCTTCTCTTTAGTACACCCCTCGAGGGATGCCTTTACTCTTATCCAACTCTTATCCACTCATCCTCAGTCCAGTTTTCTCTTAAGAAAAGTAAAACTTATTTCTTAGTTGGCTTGGTTTGCAATTAGTAGTGAGATCTTTGACTTTCCTCTATGTGTGTTAATTAAGTAGGAATTCCTATCCTTGATTAGTGAGTAGTGGTTTKCTCTCTACATGAATATTTTATCCCTCATATACATGTAGGAGATTTCAAACACTACTCCACATATGTCAAGGGATACTACGTCCAATTCAACTTCATCAATAAAATAAACACTTGCAACAAATTTAATCTTATATTGTTTTGTTACCTTGATCTTTGCATCCTTGTTTACCCATCCCAATGGATATGGGCTAGGATGCTCACAAACCTCCAATCCAAGTTTGCTGACCAAATCCACTGCTATGAGATTAGCCTACGAACCAAAGTCAAATAGAGTGTTTATATTGGTCTTCTTGACCTAAATCTTGATGTGGAAGAATTTGGCCATCTCCTTTTATTCCTAGTGATGAACGCTACTCAAATTAACCTCCTTCTACATAGATGTGCAAACAATATTCTCATCCACATCAGAGTTTCTTTCAACATGGCTTCTTGAATTTGTGGCTAGAAGATAATTTTTCTTTGCATCCTTCTTGTGGTTCTTCACGTTCAACTCTAGATGTAGTTTCCAACACTTTCCCTCAATGTTCCCATCAATATTGCAATGGTTACAATGGTTACTAGGATCCTTTCATTGATGTGCAATGGCTTCCATCTTCTTATCCTTTCACCCTTTCCACTTCTTCTTTCCCTCCTTGGAAGATTCCTAATGCTCTTTCCTCGAATCGCTTGGATGCCCTTTCTTGTGTCCTATGTTTTCCATATATTATGATTATGCACATGCCTTGTCCACTATCCTTGGCTTGAAAAACATCACTTGTGTTCATAGATGGCTATGAAAACCCCCTAGATACTTGAGGAGTACATCTGGGTTCTTGGGAGAGATACCCAACATGAAGGTCATCTTTCTTAACTTGGTGGTGTACTCATGTACACTCTGCCTTTACTTCTTCCTAAAGTAGTGCCACTGATCCATTAGTCCTCTACATACCCGATAGGATAGAATTGGAACTTGATGAGGGTTTTGAATTCGTCCCACCTAGTTACTGGAGGATCACTCTCCAGCCTAAATGTTTTTGTATGGATTTCCTGCCGGGTCAAAGAATGGCCATCTAACTTCAATCTAGAAGATGATATCTTTTGTTCTTCATCTATATGGTGAATGTTGAAATAAAATTCTAGTTGCTACAACCATCGATATCACCTCAGTATGACTTTATGTCCAACTTTTCTTCCATATTGAATAAAGAATGTGAAGAGTTTATGGTACTGGAACTCGAATACTCTTTCTTGGGTTATTTACACTACTGATTTTCCGGGTCTTCGTTATCCCCTAGTTTTCCTTATGATTTAATCTCTAAGATCAAGCCTCCACCTTCTATAAATGGTGCAATATTTATTGCTAGATCTACCATTAGAAGGGACATATTGTGAGATATGTCAATGAATTTCTTTTACAACCTCATGAATCTCTCCTCTACCATATTTCAAGGATTGTTATGAATAAACTTGTTGGCCATGGCTAGGGTTCTAAGACTTTCTTCTTAAACTGATTCCTGTATCCCTACAACTTTCCACAAATACCTCGAGAAAACCTAAGATGATACCAATATGGTTTGTAAACTACCATAGATATTCCACTAGATAGTTCATCACAACAGATCTAATAAAATACTCAAATATTTACTGTGAAGGTTAATTTCCTTTAGATCTCAAATTCTTTAATTATTGGTTTTCTAATTAAAATGTATGAAATAGATGAAATGCAAAAAGTAGAGAATGTAAATAAATACTCATGCTCCATCCACAAATAAACACAAGATATAACCTTGGAAACCCAATATGAGATAAAACCTAGCTAGAAGGTGAAGTCATCCTGCTATCTTTTCTTCAAATGAAAATACATAGTAAGAGGCACTCTCTGTGTATTTTTTTTGACACTGTTTCCTGTATGGTTGTTACAATATCTCTCCTCCTCTATTGTTCTCTCAAAATACCACTCCTAGGTGATTTTCTCAAATATGGAACAAATACAATGCTAAATAATGGAGCTCCTTATCCTATTAGCGGATCAGTATTTAACATCGGCTGATAGTCATCTAGGGGTAGGGTTTTGACTTCCTCAACCCTCAATTGTGATAATGTTTTAGACCTTTTAGAATATTGTTTTGGACCAATCCTCAACTTTCAATTTACTTTGCATCATCTTCCATTTGTTGGAGTGTACATACCTTATTATTTTTTCTTTTTGATATATTTCTATAGTGTGCATAAGTTTTCTAATCATTCTTTATGGTTAACTCCTCACTTGGATTTATTCACATTCCTCCATCTAGATCCTTCACAAAAAATATCCTCAAGGCTTCAAATTACTTGGGGCTATCTTAGAACATTCATCCTTAGTTATCATACGCCCATTATATCCTCAACTAACCTAATGTTGTTTGGAACAAAATACAATGGGGCTCTTCATTTCTTGATCTTACACACTTTTTCAAGTCATCAGTCATTAAAACTATTTTTTCAACAAATTTGAGCCTATCCCTTTGGTATATTTTTTGAAACTACCAAAAAGTATCAAATTATGATTTAATTTGTGTAATGGGTGAAGATGAAATTATAACTATATTTTATTTTTTCATGGTCCATGCATTTTTAGAATAAGTGCACCTCCTCTCTTCTTTCATCTTTTCCAACTACCTTTGAGGATTGGACACTTTGTTTTATTTGGCTACTAATTATTTTCATAGTTTAATTACATCTTAGTGATGCCATTCCTTTAGATGTTTCTCATGAATTTATAGAGTCTTATGTAGGTCTTCATTTTCCTTCTCCAACTGTTATAACTGTTATACTACGTTCCTTGGATTCTTGTTATCCTCTTAGATTTGTTCATTGATCTTCCATAGTTTCTAGAGTCATTCTATCTTATGATATTTTCCGATGGATGCCTTATTACTACAACTCATTGAATCATAAATATTTTCTTTTGATACCAAAGAAAATTTTAATCCATTGGGTGAGTTAAAATCTCTAAATGACACTCAAATCAAATTTTTAAAAATAACGAAAACAAATGCATTATGTGATTATTCTAGCCGAGATTCATTTCCTCACTAAGATTCCAACTAAATAAGAAATAAATAATCATACAGAGATGTTCATACACAATTTAACCATGTTTTAAAGGATAACCTTCATAGGGAAGAAAACCCAATATATATAAGATATGTTGATTAAAAAATGCTGACACATGTAATGTTTCATGGCTATTAGGATTCTATATCGTGTTAAAAATTACTTGATTATACTCATCTTGAGATACCATTTTTGGGATTAGTCGTGTAGATTAAATCATCAATATATTACCTATTTCTATGATAAATTTAGTAGTGGTGACTAATACTCATGGACATGGGTTATATATTAATGACTTACTCTATGTAGATAATCCCAAAAATAATATTTCACTACTCATCTTCATATAAATTGCTTGGTTGTCAATTTCTTCTCATTTGTAAATATTTCCTTCTCGTTGTGGCTCTCTACATAATGATGTGACATTTACAATGTTGAACAATTACAACAAATGAGTTGAAGTCTATCTTTCCTCAAGGATATGTTCTTCTCCATAACAAATCTCATTGTCAGTTGTGACCCCTCAATTGACTTTCTCAGTTGGATTTTCTAATATTCAACTAGGCTTATGGTTTCTTATATTGGTTTCTTCATGAACTACACAATCTTACCATTTATAAAAAACCATCAATCAAATTTTTAGATAATTGGTCTCTACTTATGGATCTTCCTTTCCCAAAAATTCTACCAATGATTAACTATTGGTTGAAAAAAGGTTATTGGGTATGGCCTCCACATTATTCTAACTTCTCTCTACTCACCTTCAGTAACTTGTTTCTCTATGTGTCTCCATGACTACAAATATTTTATCCTTCTCATATATCTTACTAATAAAGTAATATACTATTGCAAGTGTGGATTTTCTAATAAATTCCTATTGTTCTTGGTATATCTGTGTCTTCACAACTACAAAGCTTGACTCATTTACAACTACTTCATTTTTCTTCAACTCATCTTTATCTTGCAATCAAAATTCTTATGGGCCATATCCAAGAATCGATTTCACTATCTTTGCAATTAACCAACAATTTTCCTTCCACATGTAACAGATTCCAATTGTCCAAATGGAAAACAAAATTTTAGCAGTTATTACTGATGTGACACACACATGGAATTCATGTGATTCTTTAGATAAAGTATTCACCCATCCACTTGGTATTTCTTTTGAGGCTTGGTGAAATTCCCTTAAATAAACCATTGTGATCATTCAAGCTCCATGATAATTGTGAGTTGCATGCTAGTTGATCAACACCTCCATTTGACATAGTTCTTAATTGTTCGACTACTTGTTGAACATACTCTCTTCTACAAATTCTCATGAAAATTTTCCTTGAACCATCCAAATATTTGTTGGAATGCTCCGTCAACATGAAACCATTTTTTCCATTCCCTAATCATCAATGTGCCTTTCCAGCTAACTCTACTCAGTGAAATATATCCTATCAATTTTAACTCTAGTTGATTCTTGGCCTGGTTGGTTTCTTCTATCAGTTTATCCTTAGTCAATCATCCTTATAATTGATCATCCAACCACTTAACTTGTGCACTATACACTTTCTCTACTCAAATTATCTTCATTTGAAGTATTTCCATGTTTGGATCAGACTAAAAACCTTGATCGACTTTCCAAAAAATCCTTGGTAACAGTTTGTCAATACCATTCTCATCATACACTCTTGTTAGAGAGTATAACCCATATTTATGAAATGACCGCTATGTCTGCTAAAATGTAGAAAACACCTTAATTTATATTTTCTCTATGTGAAGTCATATGGGTTTAAATCCATTAAAATACATCCTGAAATGGGGGTCCCTAGGGTCCCACCTTTAGCATTTAATGTTAGAATTTTAAGTTCATGAAAATAAGGTAAATATAAAAAATAATTCTAAGAGTTTAAGTAATGTTCATTGCTTATTCTTTTTTAAAATGTAACCTTAAAATGGTAATTTAAGGATTGTTTCCAATTTCTTTTAAAAATATAGGGGTGAAATCACGAAGGTGGGTTACACTTTCGTGACAATCGGGTCTACAAATTTTCAAAAAACAAATTTTCGGTCGAACTAAATAAATTTTTCGGCCGAAAGATATTATTTTCGGCCGAACTATTGTTCGGCCGAAAACATAAACGTCAAATCGAACGGAGCCATAACCGGGCCCTCGATTTGCGTGTAAAAATTTGGTCGGCCGGATATTTGTTTTCCAGCAATATTTTTTCGGCCGAATAATAGTTCGGCCGAATGATTGTTCGGCCGAACAATATTTCGGCCGAACAATCTTTCGGCCGAAAGATGTTTTATATAATTCCCACACATCGAAGTGGGATGGTTAGAATCTTTTTTGGTTGAGGCTCATTTGCGAGAGTGTGTGTTGCCGAGAGTTTGTCGCCGAGAGTGTGTGGAGCCGAGGTCTGTCGCTGAGAGTGTGGAGAGCCGAGGTCTATCGCCGAGAGTGTGTGGAGCCGAGGTCCATCGCCGAGAGTCTGTCGTCGAGAGTGTGGAGAGCGGAGGTCTGTCGCCGAGTGTGTGGAGAGACGAGGTCTGTCGCCGAGTGTGTGTAGCCGAGCAGTGGTCGCGGGAGCGTTTTCGAGTGGTCGTGGGAGCAGTGGACGCGGGAGCGTTTTCGAGTGGTTGCGGGAGCGTTTTCGAGGTATTTCACATTCGTTTTTATTGTTTGTATGTTTTATTGTATGTTTTTGTTTGTATTGTTTGATTGTTATACCGCGTTTGTATGTTGCGTTTGCGTTTGCATTATAATGTTATATTTTGTAATGTATGTTTTATATATAACAGAGTTATATATATTATATGTATGTTTTATATTGTTATATGTATATAGAGTTATATACATTGTTAGTTTTATGTATGTTTTATATTGTTATATTGTTATATAGAGTTATATATATAACAGAGTTATCACACAGTTATATTGTTATATGTATGTTTTATATATGTACGTTTAAATGTAACAGATTAATAATGTTATATGTATGTTTTATATATGTACGTTTAAATGTAACATAGTTAATAACAGAGTTATAATGTTATAACAGAGTTAATGTTTAAATGTAACAGAGTTATAACAGAGTTAATAACAGAGTTATAATGTTTAAATGAGACAGAGTTATAACAGAGTTAATAACAGAGTTATAACAGAGTTAATAACAGAGTTATCACACAGAGTTATCACACAGTTATATTGTTATATGTATCACACAGTTATCACACAGAGTTATATGTATCACACAGTTATCACACAGTTATATGTATCACACAGTTATAACACAGAGTTATATGTATCACACAGTTATCACACAGAGTTATATGTATCACACAGTTATATTGTTATATGTATCGCACAGTTATCACACAGAGTTATATGTATCACACAGTTATATTGTTATATGTATCACACAGTTATCACACAGTTATCACACAGAGTTAATAACAGAGTTATCACACAGAGTTAATAACAGAGTTATCACACAGAGTTAATAACAGAGTTATCACACAGAGTTATCACACAGAGTTATCACACAGTTATATTGTTATCACACAGAGTTATAACAAAGTTAATAATAGAGTTATCACATAGAGTTATCACACAGTTATATTGTTATATAGAGTTATATATATAACAGAGTTATCACACAGTTATATTGTTATATGTATGTTTTATATATGTACGTTTAAATGTAACAGAGTTATAATGTTATATGTATGTTTTATATATGTA
>ML788118.1:261309-274437 GCA_009831015.1 Picea engelmannii
GATAGTTATTAACCTTTGATCAAATATATTTAGATTTTTTTTAGAAATAGTCAGCTATTATCACCAAAACTTTTTTTTTATCCGGATTGTTTTCTACAAAAAATGAGGGCGGATATATAACACAAAAATATACAGAGATATTGCAAGAGAGACAATAATATAACAAAGATATATTGGATATATAACAAGAGGAACACATATACAATAATACACAATTTCTATTAATGAGAGAAATCTACAACACTGTAGAAATACATAGTGGAAGACTCGCTAGAATGGTGGCATCTTATCTCTGAGAAGAGATGTGATGACTACTCACATTCACAAGAAGATGATTTTACAATGAGGCTCCAAAGGCCATTTTATCATAATGAAAATACAAAACCATAACCTCGGAAGACGAAAAGCCAACAATTTTGTGAACCCTATTTTAGGTAGTTTGGTGTATCAACTTCTCGGGGGCATAAATTTGGCATACAATCTCCATTTGGGGCGCATAATAGATCGTTAAAAAAGTATTGAAGAGGAGACTCATTTTGGGGGCTCAATCAAAGCCTCAAACTCTCATTTAGATGATTGATCATGAAAAAATGTTTTTTAGGCCCTCAAAATGTCCCTCAAAGTTTAAGAACCAAAAGGTTGTTAAAAATAATAAGTTGCCAAAAAACTATTTTGAGCTAGTTGGAATAGGAGGGTGGCCACCGATATCCACCTGGATCGATGCTCTCTCATTACAAATAAATGGTCTACATTGCGTTGAGTTCTTGGGGGAAAGGGGAAAGCGCTTCCTGAATTTGAACCTTGGTGAGTTGCTTACCTTGTTGGAGAAGTTGTGTTGCTTGGTTTGTGGGAGGTTGTTGAGAATTTGATGAGATGACTGTGTGCAGAAGGAGTCTTTGCATTTTTATTCAACATTTTCAACCTTATTTTGCTGGATAGAAGGTGCTTGCACTGAGGCTACAATGGTTACAGTGTCCTTCTTTTCACCTTTTGAACAGATTGTGAAGAAGTTGAATTCTATAGTATGAGATACTACCTTGCGGTACTGTTTAGGTGGGAAAATAGTTGGAACTACCTCTGGTATCTTGTAGATATGATCCCCTAGAGTAACAATGACACTACGGGGTTGAGAATCATAAATATCATGGTGATTCCACATATATGGTTGGCCCAAAAGAACATCACAGACATCCAACAGGGAAACATCACATAATACCTCATCCTTGAAGGGATGGATGCCATATGGCAATCGACACTGCTTGCTGACATGGAGATATCATCCATGGTGAAGCCACCCAATGTTGTATGAATGTAGGTGTAGTCTTGTCGACAATACAAACTATTTGACGACCTCTATCAAGATGAGGTTCTTTTGGCTTCTGCTATCAACAATTAAATGCAATGGGGTCCACTTCACTGAGATCTGTGCATAAAAGAGACACTCCCCCTCTTCATGATCTGTTGGTTCTTCTAGATGAATTGTTGTGGTCGTGACAATAGCAGTGGGGTATGCGTCGTTGATATGTATTCTCCCATTATTTTCTGAATCGGGGTTCGACTCCTTGTCTTTGATATCACCCACCAATGATTGTTTTGAGTGATATTCATCAATTTTGTGCGAGGGGATTTTAATGGACATGGCACCACTTTTTGATGTCCTTCTTCATCTTCCCGTGATACTTCTTTTCCTATGGCTTGGAATGGTTTTCAGGAGTATGTTTGTTAGTGTCTTCTTTATCATACTTTGGTTATTGCGGATTTGCATACCCAAACTCTCATTTATTCTGGTGCCTAAATTTCTTCTCGATTTTGAAAGCATATCGATAGGAAACTCACAGTGATGAGATGTCCAAGAAATCAATTTTTTTTTGTATGTACCTATTCATAGCCTCGTGGTATTTTAGAACTAGATGTCACTCAGAGTCATTGATAACCATATTGGTGCACAAGGTATGAAAATCATTTGTAAAGTTAGGCACTGTTTGCCCCTCTCTTTCCACAGTGTGGTCCATCTCATGTATTGGTTGTCATATTTACCAACAGGGTAATATTGTTCATAGACCGCATCCATAAAAATATCCAGCTCAACCCCATATATTCCAGACCCTTTTGTCGAACTTTTCTCCTAGTAAGTTTCCCACCAATGTTTGACATGGGGGAGAACCTTAAGGAGTGAGAAGGTGATATTTTCCCTGTCTAAAACTTATGAACAGAGAAATAACCTTCTAGAAGATTTAACCATTTTTGTAGGGCATTCACATCTATTTGACCTTCAAATACAGGAATATCAAAATTAACTTGTACCTTGAAAGGAGAGGTGTTTCGAAAGTGGCCTCTTGATGAAGATGTTCCTATTGTTATCGAAAAGCGTTGAAGGATGTGGGAAAAATGCTCCATCAATTCATCCCTTTGTCGCATGAGAGCTTGCTCAAACAATATATTTATAGAATCGTATTCTCTGTCTTTTTTTTTTCTTCCACCATGGAGGGTTTCTTGGGAGTGAAAGAGAGACAAGATAGAGACCCAACTTTCTATACTCGGACCTCATCGGGGACATGCACCGAAAAACGATCAAGAGAAGCCTTATCTGATGCCACTGATCCAGAATATTTTTGGCACGAAATGAGGGCGGATAGAGAACACATAAATATAAAGAGTTATTGAAAGAGAGAGAATGATATAAAAAATATATAGGATATATAACAAGAGTCACATATATACAGTAATACATAATTTCTATCAATGAGAAAAATGTACAAAACTATAGAAATACAGAGTGGAAGACTCACTAGAATGGTGGCAACTTATCTCTAAGAATATATGTGATAGATACTCAGATTCACAAGAAGATTATTTTACAATGAGGCTCCAATTTCCTTTTTATCATAGAGAAAATCCAAAAACCTAACCCTAGAAGATGAAAAGCCAACAATTTTGTGGACCTCATTTTGGGTAGTTTGGTGTATCAATTTCTCAGGGGCATAACTTTGGCATACCATCTTTATTTGGGGTGCACGATAGCTCGTTGGAAAGGTATTGACGAGGAGATTCATATTGGGGGCTCAATTAGAGCCTTAGTATATCATTGTGTTTCTTTATCATGAAAAAACGTTTTTTAGGCCCTCAAAATGGCCCCAGAAGTTTAGGAACCAAAAAACTGCTAAAAATAGTAAGTTGTCAACAAACTGTATTGATCCAGTTGGAATAGCTAGGTGGCCAACGATATCCACCTGGATCAATCCTCCCTCATTTGGAAGCAATGGTCTACATTCCTTTCATTTCCTGGGGGAGAGGGGAAAACACTTGCTGAATGTGAACCTTTGTGAGTTGCTTGCCTTGCTGGAGAAGTTGCTCTGTGTGGTTTGTGGGAGGTTGTTGAGAACCCGATGAGATGAATGTGTGCAGAAGGAATTCTTGTGATTTGTTTCAATCTTCTTGACCTGATTCTATTGGATATAAGGTTCTTGGACTGAGGATGTAGTGGTTGTAGTGTCCTTTTGTTCACCTTTTGAACACATTGTGAAGAAGTTGAATTTTGTAGTATGAGATACTACCTTGAAGGACTGTTTAGGTGGGACAATAGTTTGAACTTCCTATGGTATCTTGTAGAAATAACCCCCCAGAGTAAGAATGATAGTATAGGGTCAGGACTCATAAATAACATGGTGCTTCCACATATATGGATGGCCCAAAAGAACAGCATAGACATCCAATGGGAAAAACATCACATAATACCTCATCCTAAAAGGGATGGATGTCGTATGACAATCGACACTGATGGAAAACACAAAGATATCATCCCTGGAGAAGCCACCCGATGTTGTATGGCTACGGGTGTGGTGTTTTCGACAATCCCAAGTGTTTGATGACCTCTGGTGAGATGAATTTCTTCTGTCTTCCGCTATCAACAATGAAATGCAACGGGGTCCCATTCACCCACATATGTGAATGAAAGAGGCAACCCCCTCTTCGGGATCTGTTGGTTCTTCTGGTTGAATTGTAGTGGTCACAGAAGTAGTAGTGGGGTTTGTGTCGATCATTTGTCTTATCTCGTTATTTTCTGAATTACATTATGAATCGGGGTTCAACTCGGCTTCTCTTTTATCTCAGCCACTAATAATTGTTTTGAGCGACATTCATCAATGTTGTTCCAGGGGATTTTTTGGAAATCACACCACTTTCCAGTGTCCTTCATGTTCCCATGACCCTTCATTTCCTATGTCTTGAACTAGTTTTCAAGAGGTTGTTTGTTGGGGTTGTGTTTATCATAATTTGGTTGTTGATTATTTGCAAACCTGAACTCCCATTTGTTCTGGTGCCTAAATTTCTTCTTCATTTTGACATCATATCAATAGGGATATCCCAGTGATGAGATGTCTAGGAAATCCATTTCGGTTTGGATGTACCTCTGTAGAACAGTATGGTATTTAAGAACCAGATGTCGCTCAGAGTCTTTGATACCCATCTTGGTTCTCAAGGTATGGAAATTATTTGTGAACTCCGACACTTTATTTCCTCTCTCTTGTCGTAGTGTGGTCCATCTCATGTATTAGTCATCATAGTTACAAATAGGGTAATATTTTTCCATGAACGTATCCACAAAAAATTCCCAAATGGGGTTGTCCCCATATATTCCAAACTCCACTGTGGAACTTTAGTCCCAGTAAGTTTCTCACTGCTATAGTGAGAAAACCCCCCTACAGACTACACTAAGGTTCTAAAGTGCAGGCAGAGATAACCGTCTAAAGTCTCCTACTTTTAACCACTATCCCAAAAACAACCCACATTCATATATAAAGTACAAAGTATAGGGATCCGATAGTATTACCTTGAACTCTGTGTCTGGTGTTGATCCCAATGCGTTTGGTTGCTTCTCGACTGCAAATATCCTCCCAAGGATGACCTGCATTCACCAAAAGACAAACAAGAAACTACGAACATGCATTCTATATATGGATTAATGGGCTAGATGTCATAACAAAATGTAAATCAATTATACAGATTAAACACATCATATGGCGGGATGAAAAAAGTATTTCTTTATATTAATCTCATAATGTCACTTACAAAATGAGATCGATGACTGCTCCTCGAACCCGGTCCTGGGATCCTCTTCACCAAGCTCCAACTACTTCCACATATCCTTCTTCTCTCACACTTCTCTCTAGAGAATAGGCATAGGTTTATGGATGAGGAAAAAGGGAAAGAATGGGGAATTCTAGCTCAAACTCACAATGTAGCTGCAAATTCTTGGGGCAAGGGGGCATTAGGAAATGGGCAGAGTTTCATTGCTTTCATGATTCTCCTTAGAATGGGACCCCAAAACCTTCTTTTATATGCCAAAAAGATATTTATTTGGTTGGTTGATAGGCTATGGGTGGTCAATTGGTTAGGAAACTACCCAAAAGCCCGTATTCCCTTGCAACCTTTTTATTTTTTACAACTTATGTGGGTATACACGGGTTGTAATGGTACAACTAGCATACATACATGGGCATTAATGGTGCATCTAGTGTACATACACAGGCAATAATGGTGAAGGGTACGTATATCTTCAAAAATTTGTTTTTTAAGAAGAGCTATTCAATATTGGCTTGGAAAAAATAGTAAGTAAGATGTCCTGTTGCTAGGTATGCATGCCTGGTGAAAATTAGAGTTATAAAAGATGCCCCTTAATGTGTGAGGTTAGAAGAGCATCTGATGGCTGGAATACATTACAAATATTTACCAATGTACGAAGTGAGTGAGTCCGAGACCATAGTTCAGGAGGTGCCATCTGCAAAATAACAATTGTCTCATCGAGGCGGGCATACCCATGCTCGGTATGAAATAAATCATGGTTGCCAATAAAGTACACTGTAGATCCATGTCATATAACTATATAAAGTGTAGTTGCAAACAGTACACAATGGATCTACATCTCAAAATCAAAAGATATACATGAATAGTATCCATCTTGAAGAAGCTAATGACGCTTGATGGCTGGAGATGAGGTATTCAAAGCTCGAGAAACAACTTCAATATCTTCTGAACTTGGGTAGGAGTGTAATGTGAGTGTACATATTCACTACCCAGAGGTATTCAATGGCTTGTCGGGGAACAGACAAGTGGATCTTGGTGACCAAGTAGAGAACTTCATTGATTTTGAACAGAGACTTTGATTGGACTTTCGGGATGGTCGGGCATGAGGACAAGAGACAAACTGCAGAAGGGCCGACTCAAGTTGGGTAAAAATTCCCTTGGAAAATAGCACAATGAAAGATGAGACTCAGGCAGCGTGACATTGACATAAGTTTACGATGCAGGAGGCAATGCAAACTCTCCATATGTTTGGAAGAATAACCAAATGGAGGATGATGCAGCTCTATGTTACGAGAACAACTCCCTAAGGTCATATTAAATCCAAGAGCTTCAAAGGTTTAGTTGAGAGCCACATGGAGCTAGTGTTAGGCCAAAGACACAAGATTGTAAATGCGATTAACAGGACACAATGATAACTTCCTTCAATGTAATTTTAAATGAGCCCAGAGAAGGTAAGCTCAGTGGTTTTTCATTTTTAGAGAGTCTAAAAAAGAGCAAAACAAGACTCCACTAGGGTACCTTTTTCGAAGATAGTCTAGTCGGTTCGAAAAAGGGATAAATTAACACCGAAAAGATATCTATTCAAAACCATTTTAACGAGTGTGATAAAGACAAGATCACTTGACAATATTTTCAATTTTAAGGAGTATGAAAAGAGCTTAACTATGGACTCGCTACCTTTTTCTAGATTTAGTCTTCTTAGCCCGAAAAAGGTGAAATATATTGAGGAGAACTCTCCCGGTGAGATGAATCTCTCAAGGTGTACCTTTTTCCTCCTTAATCTACAGGCCAAAAAAAGGGATAAACTCATGCCAATAGATGTTTTTCTGAACCAATTAACGAGTGTGAAAGAACAAGGTCACTTGACGATTTTTTCAATTTTAAGGAGTCTAAAAAGAGCTTAACTATGGACTTTGTAATGGATATTCTTCTGGACCAGTTTAACGAGTGTGAAGAAACAATCTCACTCGATGATCTTTTCACTTTTAGGGATTCTGAAAAGAGCTTAACTATGGACTCCATGGGGGTTACTTTTTTGTAAATTTAGTCCCTCGGGCCTGAAAAAGGGTTAAACTTATACCTGAGAATACTCTTCTAGCGAACCGAAGTTCCTAGAGTATACCTTTGTTTGTACAATTGACCATCCAGACCAAAAAAGGGGTAAAATACCACCGGATAGACATGCCTTCGAATTTTAGTTTGGAAAGCGTGAAGGGCAACAAGATCACTCCACAATCTTTTCATGTTTAGAGGGTTTGAAAAGGGCTTAAAAGAAGACCCATTTGTTTTTTGGGAGTCCCGAGGGTGAGGCCAAGAGTGATAATATATCAGACATGTGAAGTATTAAACTCATAATCAAGACAATACTAAAAGGACTTCTAAGCCTATAGTCATTAGCGATGACATGGACACCAAAATGCAACCAGGATCTACTTAGGGAATCCATGTGAGGGTAGGCTATAGCACTAAATTACAACACTTCTAGAGCAGCAATGACGGTTTCGTGTCACAATTCGGTGGGGTTGATCCTATGTAAAGAGAAAAACACAACGAGGTGCAAAACGTGGAGGTGGAATCCTAACTTAAATGCACAAAGTTGGAAAAAATGAATTTTCACCAAAGGACCATAAAAGTGCCCCAACTCCCAAAATTTCCCTAAACCAAAAGTAAAGTGTATTGTGACATCCAATGAGAAACTCAAGAACCACATTACATGATTTCCAAGCCAGAAAAACGACAACGGGGGTCAAAAAAAGACAAAAAGAGCCAAAAAAGTCTATAAATAGAAGCTGGCAGCTCATTATCACCATTGCAAATTGAGAATTGACCAAAAAGACAAAAACCCCCCTTTGTGAAAAAAGTTGATTCTGGGAGCTTCAATGGACAAAACAAACTTTTGCTTGGACCAAGTAAGTACAATCTAGTCCCTCTTGCATTCCCAATTTTCCTTTTTTCATTTCTTTTTGTTTTTTGGAGGGGCGCACACCTTTAAAAAGGTCAGCCCTGCGTGTACATGGCTTGTCCAAGAACATCTCGCGTATGCACGTGGGAAGATAAAATTTTCCCCACGCTGTCCCCAGTACAACCCACATACATCCTCAAACATATGAAAAATTTAAAAAATGCATCATTTGACTCTCCTTTGAACTTGTCATTTTGTAGGATGTATGTCCATTGGATAGAGAGAGAGCATGAGGACATTGATTCAATGGTCGAGGAATACCCCGTTGCTGTCACTGGATTAAAACAATGCGAGTTGTGCAAATTATTTTGGTGTTCACTCATGCAGGCACAACCCAGGCTGTTGAATGCCTTGGTGGGTTACTGGCACCTAGATGCAGAGGATTTTACGCTCAAGGGACAATTGTTGATTCCAACGACTGAAGATATTTATTTTCTGACTCGCCTCTCGAGGAGAGGGGAACCAGTCAACCTTCATGCTTTTCCCTATGGGCCTCACAACATTTCCGATTTGATCGAACAAAACTGTGAGGTCAGAATAGATAAAGTGGGTTCCCAGGTACTGATCCACAAAATCACCAACCTATCACTGAAAGTGATAGTTTTACTTATTGGTCAGATCACTGGATCCACGGATTTACATTAGGCCTCCCAGGCGCATATGCATTGTGTAGTACAGTGCTTAAATGCACGAGTGTTCGATTGGAGTACAACCATGCTAGAGTGTATGAAGAGACAACTCACAGAGTGTCATGGGTGGAACAACAAAAACTTCAGGTTCAGGACTATTCTTTTCTCTTTCTTCTTCGAGAGGGTACCTAGTCTTAGTCCCCAAGAGACTATACGGGGGCACATGGCCTCCTTCCCAGTAGTGCATAGGTGGGCAACATTGTTGCCATGACAGGGGGGGGGAGGACCATCGAGGCCTTCGATGATACATTTTTTGAATGGTAGTCTCAACAGATTCTGGCTATAGAGGACTACCCCTATGTTGGGATCAACTTCTCTAGAGATCCTGACATGCCCGTACCTCTCGGAGTGGAGCAAGGACAATTAGGTACATTTTTCTTTAAAAGTTTTTTAAGTTTTTATTTATTTTATATATATCATTTTTTATGTGTACCGGAGCACCTGAAAACTATGTATCTATTATGTACAGATGTGGGACCAGTGCATCCAACTAATTTTGTGTGGAGCAAGCATCGTCTATGACCAGAGGTAGTAGCAGCAGCCGCCGGACCAATAGCAGCAGCGGATGTACCTCCAGTTGGAGAGGCTGAGAGTGTTTTGAGACAAGTGGAGTGGAACCTGTCCGCACTCACTCATAATGTGCCTATGGCTAAGATTGAGGATCTCCTGCCATCCATGCAGCCTCATGTTGTTGGGGTGCCATAGACCTGGGTTCAACTATTTCGGTGTTTGGAAAACACTATAGTCCACTATGGCAGGGCCAACTGACCTCGTTCTTAGATTAGGGTGGACCATTTTTTGTGTCAGGGGCACTCTTTGTGTATTTTTTATGGCATAAGCCCCGTGTTATATACCAAACTCGTTATTTTTTGAGGCGCTTGCACCCACTTATGTACTTTGATACTTTCGATATATATATATACACACACATTTTTTTTTATGTCTTATGGGTTACATTTATTTACAAATGTATTTACATGTGTATGTGTGTGATTTTTCTTTACATGTGTGCAATATGCCAATCTAATATTTGATTAGCTAGAGTATATGTCATTTTATTCAATCTCCTAGGAACATGGATATACGTAATGTAATCAAAAAAATGTTCTAAGAGATGTACCCTAAGGAATCGTCGATGTAGACTAGGATCGTAAACGCAGTAAACCCCATTTAACTAGGACACAACCAATTGTGCATCTAGGTAGACCCAGAGGTAAGAGATACCATGCGACAAGGCATCATGAAGAAACTCTATTACCGCACTGTATTCGGTGACATTGTTTTTGGTGTCACCTAAACATATACCTCCAGAAGATAACAACTGGCCTTGAGGTCTGAAAATCACCCAAGTTGTAGAAGCAAGCCTTCAACTGTATTGGCTAGCATCGTTCGCAAATCCAACGAACATGTCCGATTCACTTGACATCTACCATAGTGAAAATATGACATCAAAACAACACGTCCATAAAACCAAAAAGACAAAAACTAAAAGTGTATAAGAACTATACATATGTATAATAAGTCACCCAAGGCAACCCACCTACGAGTAATACTTCTTGAGGTAGAGCCCATTTATAGGCTCCTCTAAAGATTTCCCTTCAAAGTCAACCAGACGATAAGTGCCCTTCTTTAAAATTTCCTTCACGATGAATGGTTCGAATCACATGGGTTTGAACTTGCCTGCCCCCAGGGGATCTTTATCTTGGTCATAGACCAAGACAAGGTCTCCTTCGGAGAAAATCCGAGGATGAACAAACCGATCATATTGACACTTGACTCTTTGCTTGTGATCCTCGTTAGACAAGGATCCATCACGTTGTTTCTCATCGAGCTGCTCAAGATATAATAAGAATTCCTCAAGCAGTGAAGTGTCTGACAATAATTGTACTGCCAACTTAAGATATGGGATCTGACATTCTATAGGCAAGACTGCTTCCAACCCATAAACAAGTTGAAAAGGTGAGAAACTAGTGGCAGTCTTTACAGATGTTTGGTAGGCCCACAATGTCGAGTATAACATCAAATTCCAATTTGACTTTTTCGAATTGATCGTTCATTGTAGAATGTTCTTGAGCGACTTATTCACAGCTTCCACCTGACCATTCACTTGTGGGTAATAAGGTGATGAGTGTTCCTACATCAACCCAACATTTGATGTTGATTCAGACATCATTTTGTTCTGAAAGTGACTGCCATGGTCATTGACAATCTCCTTTGGGACACTGAACCTTTCTATTATATGATTAAACAAGAAGAGAGTTGTTGTCTGTCCATTGTCCTTGAAAATTGACATAGCTTCAACCCACTTGGTAAAGTAGTCTACTACTACAATGATATAATGGTGCCCCCTAGTTGAGGGGGGGTGGCATGTAGTATAATCAATCCCCCACTTGGTGAAGGGTCCAACTGTGATGATGAGAAACATGGGAGAAAGATGTTCCCTCATCTTCCGTGAGAATATCTAACATGGGTGGCACTTCTTGACCGATTCAACGCAATCTTTGATTAATGTCGGCCAATAGTAACCAGATCATAGAATATTTTGGGTTGTTTCCAACCCAGACAAATGACCACCACATGCTCCAGTGTGGCCATAGTTAAGAACAAGTTCTTCTTCTTCATGGGTGAGACATTGACAAAGGATGCAATCTATACCTCGACGATACAAAGTGTCTTCGAGAATAAGATAGTTTTTATCCTGATGGCATATACGTCGATGCTCATCACGAGAAGTAGAAGTGGGGCACTTCAAATTCTAGAGATAGACTAGTATATCTCCATACCATGGATCCGAAGATGTGATAAAAAACATATCTCCTTTAATAGGCGACTCTTTGAGTATAACATCACCTAACTCGATCGGAAGTTCCGAGATGAGTTTTGCAAATACCAACAACTTTTTGGATTTCACCGAAACAAAATCCAAGTCAAATTCCTGGAGGATAATTATCCATCTACTGATATTTCTGTCGATTACACGTCGTGTCAACACATATTGGAATGGATTCACAATGGAAATGATGGTGGTCTTGCGAAACACGATATAGTGACGGAACCGTTGGACAGCATGAACTTCTGCCAACACAAGTTTCTCAACATGGGAGTAGTTGAGTTCTGGTCTAACCAGGCCTCGACTCAGGTAATAAATCACGTGATATTCAAGCAAATCATCCTCTTGAACCAAGACCATGCCGATGGTCGACTCTGCAGTGACCAAATACAATAGGAAATATTTATTATAATTGGGTGGCCAAAGCAGAGGGGTTGACATGAGGGTGTGTTTCAACACTTCAAAAGAGTGTTGAGTGGCTTCATCCCAATGGAAAGGAACGCCCTTCTTTAGTAAATGCATGAACCCTTTTGTGATCTGGACATAGTTTACGATGAAACGCCGTAAAAAGTTCTCTTTTCCCTGTAAAATATGAAGCTGAGGGATTGTGCATGGGGGCGGAAACTGAACTATCACCTCAACCTTTAAAATATTGACCATGATCCCGGTTGTCAAAACTATGAAACCTAACAGATGGCCTGACGTCACGCAAAAACTGCATTTGTTTGGATTCAAGTGAATCCGATAGTAGCAAAATCTCTCAAAGATAAGACGGAGGTGTGTGGGATGATCTTCTCTCTTGCGAGATCATGACGCTAAATCATCCAGATAAGCCTCGAATAGGTGTTTGAGATCGTGGAAAGAAAAAGACATGGCCCACTAAAAAGTGGCTCTAGCATTCTTCAGGCTAGAAGGCATCTTGCGATATGCAAATGTACCCCATGGACAGATAAAATTTGTTTTGTGCTGGTCCTCGGGTTTGATCTGTATCTGATTGTATCATAAGAAACCATCCATGAAATAAAAGACCTCACAGCTTGCACATTCATCGACAATATGGTCAATAAATGGAGTGGGGAAATTATCCTTTGGACAAGCCTTGTTCAAATCATGGAAATCCGTACATACATGAATCGTACCCTGCTTTTTGTTGACTGCAACGGGATTTGACACCCATTGAGTCAATTGGACGGGGTAGATGAAACAAACTTTGAGTAGTTTCTCTACTTCATCCTTAATAACTGTTGCTTTCCGAGGATTAATGGGATGAAGCTTCTGCTAGACCGACTTGACGTCAGGGTAAGTCGTGATTTCATGTTCAACGATTCTTGGATCAATGACTAGATTTTCCTCGTAAGACCAGGAAAAAACGTCGTAGAATTATTTAAATAAATCTGTATAGATTTGAATCTCCTTAGGGGAACAATCCACTCCGATGAAGAAATTCTCCACAATGCCAGGGGTTCTAGAGATATCAATAAGTATCGTTTTAGCGATGGTTTCCATATTACCCTCGGTATAAACTACGTGCATAGCCAGAGGATTAATAGGACAAGACCTATCTC
>ML788119.1:0-16838 GCA_009831015.1 Picea engelmannii
GAGTACTCGGCCTTAGGGTTGACCTGTGAAGCTAGGGTAGGCCTCGTTGCCTCACTTCTTGATCATCCAGCAACCACTTGGTAATAGGGGGAGGAGAGTTTTGGGTTGACACCCAGATAGGGCTAAAATTAATCCCACACTTAACCACTTAATTCAATTTTCAGTCTACAACACCAAGCAATACAGTTACACGCTTGCAAGCTCACTGGTCTCACTGTTTTTCAATCTACATTCATATGCAAGTTGATTTATCTGTTGTAGAATAAATATTTAAGTGATTACATCTTTGTCATCTGGAACTTACTTTACATTTGCCAGCTTTCATCTATTTTGTTCCTTTATCTCGTGGTGTGATCCTTCAAGAAGTGCACATCCACCTGGAGGCATTCTCTTGATTGGGTCTTGAGTGATTTGCGTCTCTTGGCCATTGAAAAGCAGTCCAACGGAACTCTATCTATTGTGAGCATGCTTGGCTTCATGTGTTGATTTCTTTATCTTATGTATCTTTAATTCCTGCACATGCGAGTAAACTCGTTAGTATATTGTATATCTTGTATCTAGTCTTAATCTGTGTATCTGATATATTCTTTGCGTCTAGTTGTATCTATCTTGTTATAATACTTTGTAACTTGTAATTATCTTGTAACGAACATCCCCTTAACTTAGTCGACCCCATTGCCCAATCTTAGGCACTAGTCTTAGTTGCCCTAGGAAAAGGTCTAACTCTCATACTTAGATAGTTGCATCTTGAATTTGATGATTGACATCTTAGGCTAGATTTCCCTTAACCTTTTAACTAATTAAAATCAACTCCTAGAACACTTAATCGTAAATCTCATCTAGTAACTAGGGTCTACCCCACTTGGCTTCCCTAGGAGTTAGCCTAGACGGAAGAGGTTCAAGTCAAAGTGACAGCGTGGGCTTTGAACCTAGGCATTGTGCCTCCGAGGACACACTAAGTGAGCAGGACTTAGCTCACGTTTGCAAGTGTGTATAAGGATGGCAACAGGCTTCACTGAGACACCTTTGCAGGGGATGATTCAGAATATTAGTTTCCATTCCTTAAAGAATTTCACCTTGGGGTTCCAAGAGAGGATGATGTAGATTGGGCACGTTGGTCCGACAATGATGATCAAAGTGGTGCAGTGGCAGCATGGTGGTACCTTTCTAGGATTAGTTTGGGACCCTAGGATTACATTGTTCGACAGTTTAATTATTGTTAGAGATGAGAGAGCCGGTTTTGATTTTCAAGAATTTACTCTTAGGATTTCATGTGATGATAGTTGGGTAGCTGGTATAGATGGGAGAGTGAGCCATTACTTTCAGGAGCTTATACATATGGAATGTTATCCCCTATCCTAGGGATAACTAAGGAGGTTATGTCTCGAGGCCCACACATCCTAGACATGAAGTACCGAGAGCCATATGACTTGAGCTTGGCCCTGGAGGGCCCATCTTTTCTTCAGCACCTCCTATCTATCAGCAGCAGTAGCATCCATCCCATCGGGCTGATTCTAAAGTAGCAATGGGTTTTGCTCCATGAGGTAATGAATCTGGGTATCATGGTATGTGTCACTCTGATTTTTGAAGCATTTGAATATGTGCGCTGAACTCTCTTTTGTTTTATGACGTTTGCTTGGAAATTATGCTCTTTAATTTGTCCATACTTGGGGGGATGACAGAGTGCCCTAGTAAGTTGGTTCCCTTAGGGATGAGTTGCCACTGGGTGGGTCTATGAAAGGTCATCGTCCATTCCTTCCATACTTACCACTTTTCATTATTTTTCCTCTCATCTTTCCCCTACCTTGGTTCGGGCATTGGGTTTGCCAAGCTAGTAAGGGTTGTACCTTTCCTTGTGGGAAGAAGGGGCTAAAGGCCTAGAGGGTAAAAGTAGCTGGAAAAAGTTAAAATCCAAAATGAAACCTTGAGATGCTTCGCCCAAGGATTCCTGAGAAAGCAATTAATGGCTTCTCAACAAGAAAATGGGACCCGAAGAAATAAAATAAAACTCAAGATCTAGTTGGTGGATATGAGGTCTCATCATGAGTCGACCTATTAGGTCCATGGGCATGTAGCGGTATGACACTGCCATTCATCTGGTCACCAAACCAGGGTAGTGGCTCTTGGTGGCATAGCCAAGAGAAAGGGGGTCTCATCACGAGCCATCCTTCTCATTTCCGTGAAGTGCTTGTGGGTAACGCTGTCACCACTGGTCACCACATCAGGACAGTGTCCTCCAGCTATTCTCTTGAAAAGAAAAAGCAATAAGACAAGAATAAAAGGCATTGAATGGGCTAGGAAACAATGGCATCCATGACAAAGTGCAACTCGCCCTCTATAGAGGCACCCACAGTAAGGCCTACATTTCCCTGTTATCATTGCACCCCTTGCCCAAACATTCCCTACGCCATCTCATACATCCACATGACCTAGATTGGTTTTCACCTAGGAAACACCCCAAGCCTGAGGAGGATTAGCCCAATAGGACATCCTGAGACCCTCTCCAAACTTGGCTTGTTAAACTGCATAACGTCTTTGAGCATTTGTCTGGGTAAAGGGGGGTTTGATGCACATGTTTGGGTAATTTGATTATTAGACATGATTGACATTGCTATGATCCCTGTGACTTATGAGCCCATGGAGGGCGTACTTCTTGTTGCTGCAGGACCATGTCCGACGGACAGGTACATATGGGGAGATGATTAGTTCGGACCTCCATGGGGCTAAAAGCCCACCAGATGGATGTTGTGACCCCAGTCGGGGGCAGAGAGACACCAAAGGCTTGCATCGAAGAAAAGAAAGGGCGTTCCACCAGAGACACTTTGGCAGGCCTGGACCTAGCGGGGTCTTGCTCTCCCCCCTGAACGTTGGCCTTGGGAGGCCCATGACATCACCCTTGTGACCCTAGACGTCACCCAGCGTCAGATGGACATGATGGAGGCAGTTGTGTGCCAAGTGGCATGTGTGGCATCATTTGGAGGCCTTGGAAGGCCTAACGTTTTGCTCATGGAGCCTGGCATTCCACCTATGAGGCCCAACGGCACCCTAGGAGGGCATGACGTCACCTTTACTGCACTTTTTTGGGTTTAATTCTTTAAATTTATGAAAAAACTGAATTTTTAATGTAATTTGGCCATGTCGGCCTTTTTTGACCTAAATTGTAATTAAAGGTCATGATTATTGTATAAATAAGGGACAAATCTCTTATATTTTTCATCATCTTTCACTCACACAAGTGTGAGGTCTTAAATTCGACCCTCTTTAAGGGTACTTGGCTGAAATTAAGTGGTACGCAACTTCTTGGAGAGGCTATTCTTGGTGTGTTTTGGCATTTTCATGGTGGAAAGTCTTCAACTAGGGTTTTGTGGCTAGAATATTCTTGATGAAGTAAGTAAATCTGCAATTCTTCATTTATTTTGAATGGTTATGGTACATTTTCTTGTTCATTTCTAAGATTATGAAATTGCTAGTTTGAAACCCTAGGGGAGAAGCACATGTTATTGTCTTTTTCCTTATAATTTTCCACCTACTTGATTTTGCTAGAAAACATCTCTTTTGAAGAATACACTAGAGCCCTACCTTTTAGCACTCTAGTAGCATTTCTTCATTAGCTTCATATATTTTATTTCAAGCTTGATCTAAGGAAGAAGGAAATCGCTAGGGCCTAGGGTTACCTACTTTCTAGCATTTTTTCCTTCTAGGGTTTTAGATATTGAGGTCTTAGGTTACTAACACCTCAATCATCTTGTTCATCCCTTTAGATCACCTATTATCATTTGTTGTTTTCCTCTAAGAATTGTCGCTGCAAACTTTGACTCCATTACCCTAAAAGGGACTAGTTCACTCCTTGCAAGTGATTGATTGACCAAACAAACTCTTAAACCATTTTCCCTAAGACTTTTACTAACCTTTACTAACTCTAAATTAGACTAACTCACTAACTAATTTGCTGCTGTTGCAAAAGATTGCTACAGACATCTATAACAGCAGCAAATTCATCCGAAAAGCAAGACAATAAGTTGATTATACATTGCCATTATTGCTTCTGACAACTATTATCATTCTATCAATCTTAGGCTATTATTTATTGTCATTCTTGAAGCATTATTGAGGCATAATTGTGTACTTGTTGCTGAATATACATTGCTGTTATAAATATTTATATTGCTTCAGTTTTACATCAGCTTGTTTATCTTTTAAGAATTCATGGTTTTATGAAGCACTGGCATCATATGGTACTAGCAAATAGTATTTCTTTTCTACTTGTTGTCTTGTTCTAGGCAGGTACACTTAAATTATATTTTGCTTCATCTCATTAAAACCTTGGAACTTCTTATATGAGTGACCTGTGAGAGGGGTGGGATTTTCTCATAACTTTTACCTTAGCCTTCTCAAACCCCCAGGTCACTGGGGACATCTCCCCTGGGGTACGGTTATCGCACAGTTTGTAGTTAGGATAAAAGATAGATGTAAAGAGACAAACTGGCATAACTGAACCAATCCCACCCAATGTCACCTCGATAGGAAGGTTCTTTCTGTTTAGTGAGGTAAGGCCCAGGGAAGACGTCCCCGGTGACCTGGGGTTTTGAGAAGGCAAAGGATTGAAAGCTAAAAGATAAATTCCCCCCCTCACAAGTCACCACCGAGCAGATAGTCCGGCTAACCAGCCAATAAAGAGAACTATAACCAAATAGAGATGCACCTGCCCGAGACAAAGCAACAAGAGATGTATATATGCAAGCTTACTCACTTGGTTAGTACTTCATATAATCAATGACTATCTGATATATAAGCAATTGAGCAATAAATAATGACAAAGTCAATGTTTATAAAATAGCAATGATGTACAATATCACTTCTTCAATAAATGCTAAAGGAACATGGCATTCAATGTAACAATTAACACTTAATTTGAACAATGCCTTAAACAACCATTCAATTGCTCACAAGTAAAACGATCGCTACACAATGATGTTAATAGCAAAAAGATGATGGCAGCAATTAGTTAGTAGGGTTAGTCTTAGGCTAGGGTTAGAATAGTTAGGGTTTATTCAAAGTGTTTGAGGTTGTTTTGATCAAAGTACTCACACGCTAGGCCTTAGATCAGTGCGTTCCTAGGGTAAATGGAGTCAAAAGGAGGACGCAGAAGCTGAAGGATCAAAGATAATAGTAAGACTAAGGACGGCAGGGTTAGACCTTGAGGTGTTGCTATGGCAAGGCCTCAGGGATGAAACCCTAGGGGAGAGAGGCTCACTTTGGTGTAGGGGAACTAGGCCTCAGTGCTCTCTCCTCCTTCCTTAGCTCAATGGCAAAAACGGCTAGCTCAAAAGGTTGTATAAAACTAAGACAAGAAGTTTTGCAGGTAACGTGTTGCTATGGCAAGGCTTTACCAAGAAAACCCTAGGGAAAATCGGCTCATCAAGGTGTAGGGGAACTAGGCCTTGATGCGTTTTCTCCTTCTTAGCTTCAAAAAGGTAAAACGACTAGCATAGGAGAAGATAGACTTGAGTGTTGCTATGGCAAGGCTCAATCCTCTTCAACAAGGGCTAGAAAGAGTAGAGTGTTGCTAAGGCAAGGCTCTATCTCACTTCAGCAAATAAAATGGGTAAAATCTTGATAGGGACATGAGAAAAGGACCTTCTATGTGTGCTTGTCCCCTAGGGTTTAAATCAGCAAATTATAACCATAAATGCAAGAGAAACAATACTACAACCATTCAATTAATAAGTTTTGCAGAAATTTACTTACATTCAATCAAGAAATCAAGTAGCAAACCCTAGTTGTAACACCTTCCACCAAGATAAATGCCAAAAAATGCCAATAAAAGACTTCCTTCAACAAGTGCGCCTCACAATTTCAGCCAAGAACTCCAAGTGTAGCGCAAATTTCAGACCTCACTAATGAGTGAGTGAGAGATGATGAAAAAATGAAGGTAAAAACCCTCAATTTATACAGTACAATGACCTAATTTTACTTTTTAGCTCATAAAAAGGCCGACAAGGCCAAAATACTAAAATCATATTGTTTTACATTAAATGTTCAAATTAAAACCCTAATCAAGCAATAGAAGGATGCCATCCCCTTTATAGGGTGATGTTAGCCCCTTTCAGGGAAAATGCAGCCTCCTGAAGAAAAACGTTAGCCCTCCTTGGGCTTCTCCAAGCTGCCACACGTGCCAAACTACCTTGTCCATCTGCCAAAACGCTCATGAAGAAAGGATGACGTCATGAACCTCCTGGGTGACGTCCTAGGCCCTCCAAGGCCAACGTTCCACTGAAAAGGGCACAACCCCCCCTAGGTGAAGCTCTGCCAGGGTGCCTCTTTAAGAATTCCTTCTTCTCTCTAGTGCAAACCCCTATGTCGTGTTTGTGCCCCCTATTGGGGTCTCAGCATCCATCTGGTGGGCTCTTCAGCCCCATGGAGGTCCGAACTGATCATTTCCCCATGTGTACCTGTCCAACATGGTACCTGTCCGTCGGGCATAGTCCTTCACATCAACAGCTACGCCCCCCATGGGCTCATAAGTCACAGGGATCATAGCAATGTCAATCACATCTCATCATCAATATTATTAAACATGTGCATAAAACCCCTATTACCCCAGTTAAAAGCTCAAAGACATTATACAAGCCTGCAATACAAGTTTGGGGAAAGTGACAGGGCATCCTATTGGGCTAGTGTCCACTGGAAAAGGAAAGCTCCCGAAAGAGACCACATCTAAGCCATGTAAGTGGGTGATGTGGACAAGGGATCTCCTGAAAATGGGTGCAGTGAAAGCCGGGGAATGCAAAGTTTTACCTGTGGGTGCCTTTGTAGAAGGCAAGCTGCACCTGTCCTGGATGCAATTTTTTCCAAGCCCATTCATGCCTTTTATTCTTTATTCTTATTGCTTTTTCTTCAAGAAGCTAATTAGGGGACACTGCCCTAGCGTGGTGACCAGTGGTGGCAGCATTACCCACAAATACTTTCACAGAAATGAGAAGGTTGGCTTGTGATGAGAACCCCTTTCTCTTGGCCATGCAACCAAGAGTCACTACCCTGGCATGGTAACCAGCTGCTAGTAGTGTCATACTGCTAGATACCCATAGACCTAATATGTTGGCTCGTGATGAGACCCCCTATCCTCTGACTAGGTCTTTTTTTATTATTTTTATGGGTCCCTCTTGTTTCTTGCTGAGAAGCCTTTACTGCTTTCTCGGAGATCCCTGGGCGAAGCATCTCGAGGTTTTATTTTTAGGCCTTTGTCTTTTGCCAGCTTGTTTTTACCTTCTGGGCCTTTAGCCCCTTCTTCCCCCAAGGTAAAGTGCAACCCTCAAATGATTGGCCAACCCAATGCCTGGACAAATGAAATGGGGTAGATGAGCGGGAAGCAGGATGAAAAGTGGTAATATGAAGGGAGTGGACGATGGTTTTTCAGAAATCCCCCAGTGGCAAACCAAAACCTACGGGCACAGGCTTGCTAGGGCATCCTGTCATTCCCCCCAGACATGGTCAAGTGGACAAGTATAAGATCCAAGCATTCGTTAGAAATAAAATGAATTAATTGCACATATTCAAAGGTTTTGAGGATCAGAGTGACACATACCATGATACCCGGACTCGTTACCTCATGGAGCAAGAACCATCTCTGACACAAGACCAAGCCGATGGTGATGGATGTTGTTGTTGCTGGCAAAGTAGAGGCACTGAAAGGGAGAAAAGATGGGCCCTCTAGGGTCATGCCTAAGTCGATCTAGCTCTCGGTACTCCATGTCTAGGACCTGTGGGCCTCGAGACATAATCTCCTAGTTATCCCTAAAAGTGGGGATAACAGGTACTACTCCTAAATAGAAAGAGGTGTCATATTAAGGTGACAGTGATACGACATCCTCCCTGTTACGCCAATTTAGTATCCACTTGTCTTTGGCTTTGGGCGAGTACAAATTGCGCGATAACATGGAGCATGGGATTGGTATCTTAGGTGGGATATTCTAGGAGGGGTGGACCGAGTATTTACAATATCTGTTTGCTCTATTGATCGGTGTTCTTCATGAAGCCTCTTGTGCTAGTACATTGCAAGACAATATTGTGGGCAGTAGGTGCTCCATGTCTTTCAGATTGATTTGGGACGCGAGGATCACTCTCAGTTTCAGTTTGGTTTAGCTTGTTGATCATAGGATTGTGATGACATTGCTTGAGGACAAGTAATCTTTGGGTGGGGAGGACTGTAATGTTCCCATTTTTGGATTCCCCTACGTTGCAGTCAAAGGTGAACTTATGAGTTTATGCCAGCCTAACCAGAGGAGTAAAATGAGGATAACAGTGAGCTCGGGCAACTTGGAGGAGTTATATGGGGCCCAGGCTAGCCCATTCACCATCTTTTTGAAGATTTTCGAGGCACCAAAGGCTGCCAACAGAGGTCTGTCTTTGACCTGCTGTTGGGCACTATTTTCAAGGTTTACCAAATTGTTTTACTCACTGTTTTGGGATAGCCACTAAGTCTGATATTTCTGCCCTGAAAAACTGCCTTTAGTCATGTGATTTGATGCCCATTTGAGACTCTCTTGCATGGGTTAAATGTATGGTTTAGCCTGCCATAAATATTAGCACATGCATATAACTCAAAACATCAAATACCCTCTTAGGATCTTTAACAACCTACCACTGAAATGCTAAGCAAACATGCCAAAAGTACACATGTAGTTTTTGGTCAACATGACCCTGGAAAAACCCCTATGGGGAAAACCAGTAAGAGAGATAGAGATATATTGGAGATTTGAAAGCAAATGCTACAACAAGTAAATACACAAGGAACCTGATACAATCCAAGCTTATCCTCAAGATTGTAATGGAGTTCCTCAAAACTTGTGCCTGYTAGCCTTTGAACAAAGGCGCCCTTTGCCTTGGTGCGCCCTCCTTCCTTTGCTAAGCCTTTGCCTTTGCCTCTTGCCTTCGTCCTTGCGCCCTCCTTCCTTTGCTAAGCCTTTGCCTTTGCCTCTTGCCTTCGTCCTTGCGCCCTCTTCCAAAGTGTGCCTCCTCTCCTTGGCTTGGTGCRCACTAATACCAAGTGCACCCCTCCTGTAGCAAATGCACCAACTCTCAAGCATGCGCCCTCTCAYAAGCTAGTGCGCCTCCTTCCTTTGGATGCACCCCCCTCTAGGTGCGCCCTCCATCTAGCTCAAGCAACAAGTCTCCATGAAAGGTTCCTCAAGGTAGCTTGCGCCCTCCTCCTCAAGTGCACCTCCTTTGCCTTCTCCAAACCCTCACTTCCTCTCCTCCTCTTCACTCAACTCTCTCAAGTGAAGAATGAATCTCATCCTTACCCTTTTGCCTCCTTTAGCCTCTCTTTGGCCAAACCTAAAAGATCAATGGCCTAGATTAGATCTAGCCAAGTCTAATCAATGGGTGTTATCTCATCTCATAAATCTCAATTGGAAACCCACTTTGCTCAAGTTTCCATAGTTTGCTTTATGTCTATTAATTCACCCACTTTGTGAATTAATTGTCACTTTATGACTTGAGTGACAAATTTCACTTTATGACTTAAGTGACTAAGTCAAAGTGAAATTAGAACATAAAGTAAAGGTACAAGGGTAATAGTCTCCCCCTTTGTGTTTAGAGACTCACAAACAAAAGGGGACCACTTTCCAAGGTACCCAAATCTCAACAATTTCATCATCAGGATCATTTTCGCACAATTCGCTCTAGGTTCTATGGCATTCTAACGATTTCCATAATTTTAGGTTATTATTGACCATATTTTAATTAATTACACTAGAGGTAGTATTTGGAGCTTGTTTCTTGGAGAAATACCTTAGTGTAATATCTTGTTGGAACAGGGGCGAAAATATCTACAGGATAGGATGATGAAAAGTGACATTCAACAACCAGAGCAGTCATAAAGACGAATTAATCACTTCTTGGAGTAAAAAGGTTCATTAAATTAATAAAGTGATTTTATGAGAATATATTAAAGATGAATTAAAAGTCACTTGAGGGGAAAAAGGTGAAAAGGGGTATAAAAGAGAGATAGGGGCTCCTATTCTCTCATTATGTTGATGATCATTTTCACTTGTATCTTTGAGCTCTGGCAGCTTGAGTGTTTTGAGGGTTTTGACTAGACAAGCCCTAGAGATCAGTACGGAGGTGAAAGATCCCTCCTTTACTGGTCCAAGCCTCGCCAAGATGGTGAAAGATTCCACCCTCACCATTCTATTCTAGTTCAGATCCATTTCTTGCATTATTTGTGAAGAAGGGCGCAATTCTTGGAGGATTTCTGCAGAGAGGGCGTACTGTCCAATCAAGCAAGGTTCGATTTGGCTTCTAGGAGTGATATCTTCAAGAGATCTGACTAGGTTGGTGTTTGGATCACTTGGAGCGACTTTTCTTGGCACTCTTGGGGGTTTTTAGCACCCAGATTTATTTATTATGAAAGTTGGGCGAATATCCTAAAGGAGGGCGCACTGAGGGTTTGAGATCCAGTGATTGGCAGCTAGTTTTGTCATCTACAGCTAGGGGATCTTCTCATATGAGTTAGCCATCATCAAATCTACAGGTTTGTGGCCATTTCTTGGAGTTTGGAGACCAGATCTAGTGAGGCCGAATTTCTGAGGGATTTTCCAGCCAGAGAGGGGTGCAACTTAGCCAGAAGGTTCATGCAGTCAGCATTTAGTTACTGCCTTGATCAATCTCTTTCAGTTGATGCCTTGATTGATAGTTGTGAAATACTTTTTGGTGCTATGGTATGTCACTGGTGGATGATTTATGATTCATGGTTATCCTAGCCTAACACTCATACATCTTACTCATGCAACACCTTAATAACTATTGATGGATCAAGAGTGACATGGTGTGATCCTAGTTCATGATGTTGTTTGTCACTGGGAAAGGTGTAACAGATGGTCTCCTTTTGTTATGAATTTGGATTATGGTGGGATTTACTAGGAGATACCACTTCTAATTGTCATGGAACAAAACCTTTATGAGGTATACATTGTTAGATATTGTAATGATGATTTCATTAATGTATTAATTAATAATGTAATAAAGTCGAAATAATCGTATGTAAAGATGAAATTGTACGACTTATTTCTCATGATCTACATTGGCAGACAATGGTCCTAGAGATGATGACTAGTATTCTCCACAGACAGTAGCCCCTCAGATGCCTCTCCCTCATCATTGTTCAACTCATTCACCTGATCAACAAGCTCATTCGATAATGGTGATCTAGCACAAATGAGGTAAATTAGCCATTTTTTCATACTAAATGTTACATTTAATGCATTGGGCATTTATTAGGTAAGGATCATGGGTTGAAGTTAGATAATGAATCATGATGCTTGGAAGTTATGCTTTTTTCCTTGTTTCAACTTGGTGGCCATCATATGTCCTAGTCAAGTGTTGTCACTCTTGGGGAAAAGGGGTACTATTGGGAGGCCTTGATAGGGGTAACGTACTCGTACCTTTTCATACTTAATACTTTCCATCCATATTCTTCTTGTTGTCCTATCTTTTGAGAATGGTTGTTACACGTAGCCTAAAAAGGTCCGTACTTCATTCTCCTATGAGAAGAAGGGGCTTGAATGCTCGAGGTTGATGCGATTGGTAAGAAAGAATGAAAATAGGATATTATAAATTCAAAATACAAAAGAAACAAAGGGATATGAATGACAAATCAAAAGCCAAGTTAGCTTGAGCTCTACCCCCTTGCTATGAGGCCATCACCCCAAGTCCTCATGCACTGAATGCATATCAAAAGAAAAAGACTTAATTGAATCTCGCTGTAGCCTGTAATAAATGACCCTAAAAGGGGTCGTAATAAATGCATAAACCCTAAAAGGGGCTTGTAAAGCAATTAATGAATATCAAAAAGCAAGATAGGGGTGGAAAGAAACAATGTCAAGGAAAGGGTAACTCAATGCACCAAGCGCTCCCTCTACAAAGGCGCTCATGGAGATGAACATCACAAGTGGCCTTGCATGTCAATGACACCATGGCCATGATGTAAACCCCATGTCATACCACTCATTCATACTTACACTTTGATTGGTTTCTTAGGAACGACTCCTCTACTTAGGTACAAGCACACCTAATAGGGTTGTTTGATGGTCCTCCCATACCTAAACTTGGAAAATTGCATAAATTCAAAAGCTAGTGTGAAGTCCCATTTTGTCTTGGGTTGAATACCCTCCTTTGGAATACCAAACACTCCTCCAATGTAGGGTGTTCTCCAACCAAGCAACCTCCTCCATATGGCCAACATGTAGAATGTCACCAAGCTATTTGAAGATCTTCAATGACCTAAGAAAGAATGTCATGCAAGCATGCGACTGAGGTCAAACAACCATCGAGTAAGCCACATCCAATGTGCATATCTATTGCAAACCATCAATGGGCTGATCATACACCATGTACCCCAAATATCATGAAGCACCCTAAACATGGTGTAAACACTTTCGAAATAACCCTGAAAACTAGCAAAAACAACATAAAAATTTAGATGACCAATGTCTGGCCTCCTCAATAATAGCCTAAAGTGTAAACACATGGTCCATAGTCTAATAGTCATACCATAAACCTACATGTCCTTTAGTTATAAGTTTGTTCCCCTCCCAATGCTCCAAAAGCCACATAGTCCAAACTTTGGCCTGAAGTTTGGCAAAGGTATCCCTAATCATGTTAGTCTTGTTGTTATTTGGATAAAAGCTATTACTGGATTTTAAAATATGGTGGATAATGTGTTGTGATCACAAGGGGTGGTGTGGGGAACCTAAGCAAACTACATTGAAAAAATCACACAATGTGAAATTGTTAGGACCAAGATTACACCCTTGGAAATCTTGGTGCCAACTTCGACACCAACACTTGAATCAATTAGTTGGGAGTGTTAACCCCTCATATTGCATGGGGGTAACTCTTTTGATTTTCATCACAAGATATGATTTGTGGCATGATACCCATGGAGATTTTGATGGATTGAGGGTATACACCTTCAATGTTTGCTTGGAGATGATGTTTTTCTTGGTTGAGTAGATTGATGATCGGGCTTGATGATTTATGGATCACCCTCTTGGTGTACTTTTTGATGATTATGGAGGCTGCTACCTCATCATGGTGTTGCATGGGTATACGTGTTCATTTTGACTAGAGGATGTAGACCTTGGTCCATGTATGATGGTTCTAGCACCCCAAGGGTTAGATACTAGTAGTATGGGATGAGAAGTGGCTTATGTGGAGGATTGTCTTAGTACCTGGTTCTCTCTTCATGGTTGCATATCTTTGGTTGATGCCTTGATCAATCTCTTTCAACTATTCAAAATTGTCTTATTTTAGATTTGATATTCAAGCATCTTAATCTTCATGGTTTGGTAATTTGCAGCACTAGTATGTCTTGCTGATTTGAGATTAGTTAAGGCTGAAATTGTTAAGTGATTTAACATTAATCTTGAAGAAGATAGGGCAGATTTATGGTTATAATTACAGCTGTCATAAAGGGAATTCCAGATATGGCTTTGGCATGGTAAGATTGCCCTAGAGGGCAGAAACTTGTTGCCACATATTTGGTATCTTTTCTCTTGGATTGCTTTGTTGATTGGGGTTGTTAAGAGGTAAAATATTGTCTGTTGTTGTTGTCGTTTTTATTATATTTTATAACATCCCCAACGCTGAAAATTCACATGGTTAAGATTTCGGAAACCTCTATGAAAGAGGTGAAATTTTCTGAAGTTGCATTAATTGCCATGACTTCGGAAAATTTCTACATGGTATCGGAGATTTTGTGGCTGAGATCACTCTAGGTGTAGGAGGGAGTTGGTATTTCAACTGTGGTGTACCCGAGATAGGTCCTTGACCTTTTTGAAGTTGTTGAGTGTGAAAACCTAGGTCTCATTGGAGAAGCACCTATGCCCTAGAAAGGGTTGTGTCTACTTTGGATATTGTTGATTTGTGCACTTGAGCATTGTTTTAGTATGTGTAAGATGACTTTTGGTCTTAGTGTTGAAATTAGTGCAGCTGCAAGAGCCATTTTGAGACTCATGTGGACATGTTTTACCATTATGGACCCCCCCCTTGACTTTATCTTAACAGGTAACCCCTTGTTGTTTTGCTTTCCCTCTTGGTTTATGTGATTGGGTTTTATTTTATGTGATTAGGTTTTATATGTAATTAGGGTTTTTAATTAATATTAATTAATATTTATATTAATTAAATGTCAATATTTAATTATAATCCTAATTACCCAAACCCCTCTCCCCAACTATAAATACGACCCTACCCTATTGCATTTCTACCTACAATCACTCACCCTCCCCTCTCTCTCCTTCTTGCGGCTACCTCAGTGACTACTTCCCTCTTGTTGGTGTGGCCTTCCTTTTGATTATCAGTTTCAGATCTACGATTTTTATGTTGGCTAGAAGTTTCTTCTTTGGGGTATGTTGATGTATGTTGGATTTGTTTCCTCTAAGCTGTGAGGTGCCTCTAAGGGTTGTCGGACTTGTTCTCTTGCACAGAGTTGCCTTCCATTAGCTGTCGGGCCTCTTCTGTGGATGTCAGATCTCTCTTTAGGGCCACGGACCTATGTACAGGTGTTGCAGCCTCTATCTAGGCTCTCTCCTTTGCTATGTGGGCTCTCTTCTAGCTGTCGCGTGGAGTGTTGAGATCCCTGTGGGGGTTATCAGCTTGCTGTCCAGTTTTCTGGGTGGAGGGTTTTGTTGTTTGATAGTGGAGAGTTTGCTTACATGTCCAGTTCTCATTCCTGTGCTATATCACTATTCAGTGAAGGGTTTTTACTGCTGAGGTATTACTGTTAAGCCTATGGTCTTATTGTTGTTTCTTTGGGGGTCTCTATCTATGGCAGAACTGTCCCACAATCCACATTGATAGAGATCAAACCCTAGAGGTTTGATCCATGAACCTAAACTAAAGTCTGAGCATATTTACAGAGGCATACATCCACACATGTGACAGGTAAAGCTATCATTAAATCAAGAGGTAAGTTAAAAGTTTAATTTTATGCTCAGAAATATTGTTTGTTTCCAGATCTGTTTATATCTCTTCTTCTTTATGTTGATCTAGTGAACAGAAAAATTTAAAGCATTTTTATTTTTGAGTTTTCCCTAATTCTAACATGGATTCAGAGCTTAGGGCGTGAAAAGAACTCAAGAATTGCAGACTTGAGCCTGTGTAGATCCATTCTTTAGGGTTTTGTTTTGCAGATCAACAACATATCATCTTGTCCCCGAGGTGTAGGACAGTCGGTGACGGAGTGTGTTGTTAAGGCACTCTGTGATGTTAAAGTCACCGGTTCGAAACCTGCGGGGACAAAAAATCCAACCATGTTAAGGGTTGGTGTGGCTCATGCCGGGTGCGATCTCCGGGTGATTTTGATGGCTTAGATGCCCCTGAATCATCGTTTCTGAGCCACAGGTTAGTCCCACATGTCACAGACAAACTAACAAACAAACAAAAAACAGCATATCATCTTCATAATCTAATCCAGAACTCAGCATGGCCTCTTCTTCAGTCAAAGTTGAAGATAGACTTGAAGGGGCCTCCAACTTCAATGCTTGGAAGTGTAGGATACTCAACATCCAAGAAGAGAGTGACTTGGATGAGTTGGTTACTAGGGTAATAGAAGAACCCACCTCAAATACTGGCAGGGCAACATACAAGAAGAGACAGGCCAAAGCTAAGAGAGTCATTTTTTACTCAGTTAAGGACAGCATGATACCCATCATTGGTCATCTAAGGACTGCCAAAGATTGTTTTGATGCCCTAACAAATCTCTATGAAAAGAAGGCTCCAACTCAGAAGAGACTATTGAAGAAACAACTACGTACACTAAGGATGGAAAAGGATGAAACCATTGTTGCCTTCTTTTCCAAGATTGCTCAGACCAGAGATCAGCTTACAGCAATAGGAGTTGTTGTGGATGATGATAACCTTGTGCAACCTGCAGTTGATGGACTCCTTAAGTCATGGGGAATCTTTCTTGCTTCAGTCAATGGAAGAGAAGAAAAGCTCAACCTAACTTCGACAGATTATCGCATCACTGCTTAGAAGAAGAAGGAAGACTCAAAAGTAGAAATGAGCATTCAATTCTAAGAGATCATGCCTTTTTAGCTAAAGCGAAAAGATGGAAGAAGTTTCCTCAATCTAAAGGCAAAGGTAAGAAACCTCAAGGTAAGCTATCTCACCTTAATCCTCATTTATCTAAAGTAAGATGTTTTAATTGCAATAAACTAGGCCATTATGCAAAAGATTGCAGGAACCCTCCATATCAGCAAAGAAGAAAAGGTAAGTTCCATGCCTTAGTTGCCACTGAAGAAGCAGAGCCTCAACAGGAACCTCAAAGAAGAAAAACCAAAGCAACCATCAAAGAGCAAGAACAACACCAAGAATATTATCTTATCTCAGCTCTTTCTGGCACTATAACCAAGTCGGAGGAGGTTTGGTTAATGGACAGCGCTGTCTCCAAACACATGACAGGCTTCAAACAAAATCTTGCAAACTATCGGGATAAAAAATTCAATGTGAAGGTAGAACTGTGTGATGATGGTACATATGACATAAAAGGGTTTCGATCTGCTTCATTCCAGCTTCAATCAAGTAATATATTTCATATTGATGAAATTATTTATGCTCCTGGTTTAAAGAAAAATCTAATCTCAGTTGCAGTGTTAGAAAGCAAAGGATACTCAATAGCCTTCACCAAAGGGAAGGCTCTCATGTGGCCCTCAAATGGAGATTTGAGCACTGCCTGACTATTGGAACTCGTGAGAGTGGACTTTACAAAATCACAGGTCGAGTTGTTCAAGCACTAACTCACGAGATGATAAACCCCTGTGAGCTCTGGCACA
>ML788119.1:78016-94065 GCA_009831015.1 Picea engelmannii
AGGAGTGCACTGGGGGCCCTAGATCTCGTCTAGGGTCTTAGCCATCCTTCAGGAGAATGGCTCTCGCTGCTGCATATAAATTTAACACTAAGTAGTAATACTTTTTCCTTGTATATGTTTTACAACTAACAAAGAAACATAAACAGATTTCAAAAGCTCTTGGTGAATTCATCTACCATGAGTCAAGGCACCCAAAGCACCCCTTTCACCTCGCCCTAAGAAAGATATTTGCATGAAAGTAAATGTGGCCAAGGATATCTCAAAAGAGTATGTTTACATTGGGGTGGGTAGTAAAATTTTCAAACAAACAGTTAGCTGTATGAACTTGTCAAATAATTGCTTCAAGCAGCGAAGTCCCAACCATTTGAGATTTTCCCCTGACAGCCAAAGCTGATCCACCTCAACACCAAGCCCCTCAAGCTCCTCACCATCATTCCCTTAAGCCAAGGCAAACACAAAGGATGGATGGGTGTAAGTGGTTCGAAAAGGTTTACCAGCTAACAAGGTTGTGGCTGCCCAAAAAATTTACACTGCTCAACCTCCTTTTTTATCTCAATGAGCAATAGCAAAATCTAAGTTTCTCATTGTCAACCTAGGGTACCTATTCGCTCCTCAAAGAGCTAACAAGAGAGCTTTCTCTCCACCACCTCCTTGGAAACTTGGGGAGTCCTCAGACCTCGAGGATGCTCAAATGAAACACAAGGTGAAGACCATGCATGATTACTTTCCTCGTATCCTTAAGGGCCCTATGATGTCCAATTCATATGAAGCCCATGGGTTGCTTAGAAGGCTCATAAAAATTTTGGAAGATATTAGTGTTGAAACTGTCGCTACTCAATGCCAATGAAGGTAGCATCATGAAACATTCAGGGACTTTCAGACCCTTATCGTAAATTTATGGTGAGAAGAATTAGCAATGCTTTTCAAGAGTTGGATATTTTTTCTCTGCAAGAAATTGAGATTTCAAGTCTTCGACCATGCATGAATTCTTTGCCCATATCCTTAAGGGCCCTGTGATGTCCAACTCGTATGAAGACCTTGGGTTGCTTGAAGGCTCATAAGATTTTAGGAAGATGTTAATGTTGAAACTATCGCTACTCAATGACAATAAAGGCAGCATCATGGAACATTCAGGGACTTTCAGACCCTTGTTGTAAATTTATGGTGAGAAGAATAAGAAATTATTTTCAAGAGTTGGATATTTTCTGTCTGCAAGAAATTGAGATTTCAAGTCTTATACTCAAGAACTCTTTCAATTTTATCTGGCCAAACGTGGCCTCTTTTATTTCAGACCATGAAGATCGGAAGGGAGCATCTGCTACTTTGGTCTCTTCCTAGCTTGTTGCATGTATATCTGATTGGGGTGTAGATCCAGTTGAGGTTGACCGCTGAAGGCAGTGGCATGTCAAGCCGCCCACCCAGATTCAATTTCTCTGGAGGCATGATAAGCAGTTGGGGCCAAGTGTGCAAGTCCTCGGTAATTTTGATAGAAGAGTATCCCCCTGTCACAGTAGCTTAGCGAAGGAAAGTGCTTCCGATTAATGGTTTGCCCTTCAAGGACTGTCTCACCCATGGAAACGGGCCGTTTGTAGTGCCTATTCGGGCAAATTGTAATCATTCTGGAGTTTAACGGAAGCATTTTCAAAAAAATTAATATATAATTATATGACAATCCAAACATTGCAAGGTTGATCATTTTTGTACAAATTACCTGCTCACCAGAGCTCACGAGCTCAATTCCTGCAAAAGCCACATCACTTCCTCACACAACACAATACAAGCCCAAAAAATACTCAGTTCTGTGAAAACGGAACCTAGATTACCTTGGAAGCAAAGTACCCCCTTTTTCTTATAAGATTTCCAAGAGAAAGCCAGTTTGGCTGCAATCAAAGACCCCTAGTCCCACAATTCAACTCTCTTGAAATCGTTTCCAACCAAAACTACACAACTAATACCAGTCACGAGTTCAATTATGTTAAGACCACAGCAGGTCATGAATTCAATTCGCGTGAAATCACCCTGCATGACCGTTAAAAAGTGACGAGTGCAATTCCATTGGGGCCTCTCAGTATACGCCCTAATGCCATTCGAAGACTTCCACTAAATAATTAAGCTAAGCTTAGGGTTGCTTCCCTACAACTGCTCGCGATACTGTTATTTCATTACTTGCAATGTGAAGGATTCTCCAAAAATTAAGCTCAGCTAAGGGTTGCTTCAGTACAACTGTTCACGATACTATTTATTTCATTACTTACAATGTGCAAGAGTCCATTCAGCAAAATACGATCAAAGTTTATCTGAATACATAACAAGCTGTAAGGAGTAGATCTAAATGCTCTTCCAGAGTATAAAAAACATGGCAAATGCGTATGAAGAAGCACATAATATGTATAAAATCCGGTCACAGAACTTGCCTTGAGCATGAAACAACGAAAAAATTATTGGTTGAATTGCGAACATGGCCACTTTCCTTTCTACCGAACAAGGGCGGGGCCATCACGAACTTGCTCAAGCTCCCCATCATAAGCATATTCATGGCCGTGGGACTCTCTCTAAGCCAGCAAACCAAATCTCTCTGTGAGCTCGGTGGTAAAATGAAAAATGATTGATGTCCAACTAAATGTTAAAATTTCACATTCCAATTTGCAAATACCAAACAGTGTGCAAATGTCACAGATCCCGAGAAAGAGGTGGGGTACGATACATCATCCGCACCGTCACCAATGGAAGTTGGCTTGGCTTCGGAGTACATATTTGTGGATGCTTCGGATTCTTCTAGGCGACTATGCCCTAAGGGGTTTTGGGAGTCTTTGAATTGGCTTGGAATCTTAGAAATGTTTAGACAGTGAAGAGAGTCGTGAAGTTTTATTAACTTGCTTTGTTACACTCGGAAAATAATGAAGTTTTATTAACTTGCTTTGTTACATTCGGAAAATAATTGCATAAATCTTATGAAGCATTAGATATTGAAATTTCATTATGTTTCAAGTTTTGTGTAAAGGGAATGATGTTTCAAAAGTTTTTGCTTAATTTTGAACTAATTTAAATTGTACTTAAATGGATTAGAATTTTAAATTTATTGGAATTTTTAGAGTTTTAAATTTATTGGAACTTTTATTTATTATGTAGTAGAATTCTATCGAGGTAAGGGAAGTTTATTACATAATTAGATATCTCCTCTAATTTTTTAATAAACTAATAGTAATTACAAGTTATTATTATAGTGACATTTTTATTTTGAATTTTTTTTATAAATGTATTTCTTAATATTATTTTACTATTATGTGTCTTCTTAAATTTTGGAGAGCATATAAGGTGTTTTTTTGGGGAGTTAAATAAATGTGAAAAGTTTATATTGTTTTCATGAAAAAGTTATAGTGTTACTTAGAATGGTAATTATTTATAGCTTAGTGGACTAGCTTGAGCAATTGAGTGCTTTGAGCTTCACACGAGAGGTCTCAAGGTCGATCCCTTGGGTCGGTTGCCTTTATTGTGTGTCTCACTCAATGTCCCTACTAGGTCAGGCGTCATAATCAACGTTGACATATTTACATTGTGTACCATCTGCATAATGTGGAGAAGTGCCCTGAGGTTTCCCCGTAAAATTTTCCTTGAAAAAAAGGGGAATGGTGATCTTTCAACTAAGTATGAGGATCCCAAATTCCCTCGAGCAAAAAATCCATACTTCTTTTTCCATCAAGTGGTTCAACCTCCACAATTGTTTTGGACTACGTCCCCTTGACCTATCATAAATAACCTATCAACAAGCACTTAGGGGTAGGGTAACCATAAAGAGAGTTTAGGTCCATTACCAAGCACTTGTTCAATGCACATCATCCGAGATGAATCCAAGTAGGATTGATCTTGAGAGCTCCTAGAGTCCAAGTATTAGAGGAGGTTTAGCAAGCCAATTGCCCTGGTGGACCATGCCCCAAAAAACCCATACACTACAAAGTCTCACTGTGATCACTAACCACAAAACCAATTATTAACAGAGATGTTTCTTCCTTATAACCTAGTTATCAACATGTGATAACTAGGGTAAATTGTTGGTGCCTAAGTTCCAAGCACCTCGCCTTAAGGGGATCAAGAGAGTTGAACATGTGACCCCCCCCCCCAACTTGCGGAAGAGATATTTTGTCTAGCTCATGACGGCTTGAGCTAACCCTCGAGGCTTATTGATAGATAATTTTATAGACGTAAAGAGTGTTATATAAAGAAAGTTTCACGTGGTATTAACTAAGAAAAAGATAAGAAATACTTAGATCATTATTGAATTTCCATTTTTTATTTGTGTGTCATAGGTTAAAAGCTTGAAGTAATTGTTGTTGGAACATTTGATGCGAACAATTAAAAACAAGCCTATACTCTTACAAGACTATATGTTATTGGGATCTGAAATACCATGTTATGAGTAGGATTAGTTGTCATAAGTTCCAAAGGACAAATGAGTCTTCAATGGCCCATCTTGACCTTGTACTAATGCTACTTCTCTCTGAGGAGACTCACTTATAATGTCCTTATGGTGCATTGTTTGACACCAAAATTCCTTCTTAGAGTTAAGGTGCTAAATTTTGATGTTGGCCACAAAGGACATCTGTTTGAGTTCTTCCAAGTTCATCTTCATAATGGCTTTGCTATTATAGAACAATGCATAAAATATTATCAAACTTCATGCATCCCCTTTCATAAGAGGATTGTGGCAACTCCCAAACCCAAATTTGGACATTGTGGACATGGGATTGAAGCAATAGGCTAGGGTTTTTTACTAGTTTTAAAAAGGCTTTTGACATGAATACTCTCAATTAGGATTAACTCTATAAAATAGTTATTGTCAAACTATCATGCAAAGGTCAAGGGTCACTTCATACAAGGCATTATACTACATGTAACAAAATTTGGAATTATATTATTTTGATTTTAAGTTAACAAACTCTTTATTTACTGGGATTTATGTTGTTTGTGACCAAAATAAATAAAAAAGTGAGATTTGCAACCACCATAGGATGCAATCACAAATATTAAGAGGATTGACCCAAACCATATAGAAAGAAGCAAGAATGCACCTATAACATCACCTCCTTGTTTTAGAGGAGGGTGATCGAGATGAAAACACAAGCTAGATCCAATAACATGTGCAAAGAACACATAAAGAACATTTCATCATTGTAGTGACCCAATACCTAGCATGGAACCACAATGACAACTATTGAAGTAACCAAAACATAAAATGAAAATAAAGAGCCTGAAACAAATAAAATAAAGGGGCACTTACACCTTCATGTTGGATTGCCCCTACAAATTTGAGTAGTTAAGGAAGACATCTCCAATAAAAACAATAAGTTGGTTGATTACATTAATAGTAAAATGTGTTATATATATACGAGAAAAGAAGCACATATTTATATCGATAGAGAGGGAAAAACTCTAATAAAACCCTAACTTAAAGCTTAAGACACTAATAAGAGTGATTATACCCTTAGTATATAAAAAGTGTTTTTTTTGCAAATATGACATTATAACAAATCATGAGCATACATAAAAAAAAAAATAGCACTTATACATAAAGTCTAATACCTACTAAGGATGTTGTGGGTAGGGACACAACATGCCCTCCCTCGTTGAAAAAAAAAAAGGCTTGCCCTCAAAACTAAAAATTCAAGCAATGGGTTGTTGAAATTTTGTTGGAAAAACTAGAAAGATGCATTATTGTCATAATAAATTACAAAGTGTGTGGTGTAATATCTCCAAAAAGAATAGAAACATGCCTCTGGAATAACATCAAATTGCCCAACTAACAGGAAAAAGACAAAAATGTAATGAAACGAAGCAAAGGACCTATCAAAATAAAGGATTCATCAAACTAAACTTTGATGGTGCTTCCAAAGGAAATCTAGGACCTATTAGGATAGAAGAGGTCTTTAAGAATGAAATAATAAATATCATACATATCTATGTTGAGTGTAGAGGTCAAGGCACTAATAATTTTGCAAAACTAGAATCCATGGAAAAAGGTCTCCAACTATCCATAAAATGCAACTTAAGGAAATTAGTGGTTAAAGGTGACTCTAGCCTCCTAGAAAATGCAATGACAAGGATACAAAATGGAGTTGCACCTGAGAAGGTCTCTAAGAATTACTGCCCAATTATCGGTCTAGAAATCATTGCCTCAACTATGAGGAAAATCTATGGGATCATATCCTCTAATGTTAAACATAGATCCAACTACTTGGATAACCATCTTGCCAATGAAGGGGTGCAATGGGAGGGGCAAGATATGGACACTCGTCGAGAGGACTTGGAGGAAAATAGTCTCAAGAGAGACTATCAAAATCTTTATAATCTTTCGAATGGTGTGTTGGGGATGAGAACAATGATGGAAGCCATATGGAAAATAGACGTTGGGAAACAAGAGGACAAGATAGGTGGTTATATTGGCAATACGATGGGAGAAGGAAATGGTAGTACTAATTCTCCTAGAATGACAATCTTTCCACCAATGAAGGGAGTAGAAGGCTTCTAACCAAAGGAATATCCAACACAATAATCGTCCTTAATCATCGTCTCCTATGGAGAAGGACTCGCCATTAATGATCTTCATGATTGTGGGTGTTAACTAGAGATGATATGACATGCATTCTCATGTTTTTGGCCTATGGAGGAAGGTTATTGTGTTGGAAATTCCTTTGCTTAGAAATACCTTTGGTGTCTTATTCAGGCATTGGACTCTTTTCATAATACCAAATCATGGTAGAACAACAAGACTATAATAAGCCCCAACTATCCTATGAAGCTCTAGAGATAGTACTAAGGTAGAGGTATACCTCTAAGAGTCACTAGTAGCAAGGAGAAAGGCAAGAGGTCTTCGAGGATAAAATCATAAAACTCTGAAATTGAGGTCATTGTTGTAGTCTATCAAATTTTCCATTTTGAGGCCACTAAGAAAACATTAGAGAATTTAGAAAAACACGGTTACAATGAAAAGGAAGTGCACACTAGACCATAAAGTCGATGAGTAACTCTGAATAGTCATTATAGACATAGGTCACTCTCATGTCAGGGATCCCAAACATTCTTGTATTGGCATGTCAGATAACTAATTTCCTGCACCATTAACAATGGGGAAACTAAGGAGGATTCCATCTTACAAAAGCTTAACCAACTAGACAATAAATCTTATGCCCTTGTTATTGTCACTTGGGGGTGAAAAGTTGAAGATGGAGACACCAAGGAAGAGGTTGAAGAAGAATATGGAGAGTAAGTTGTTGATGCAAAGATAGAGATAGGTACCACCGAGACTTTAGTTTCCCTTAATGCAAACTCCTAGGAATGAACTATGGACCATCAATGTTTTAGCATATTTGTTATCATATGCTTTGATTGGATGGTCAGTTGATAGCCTTCTTGGTTCCTTGCTTATGTTTTATTTTGGTGGGTTTATTCTTCAATTTTTTTTATATCTTAGACTTTTAGTTGATTTTTCCAAACTGCCAACAAACATTTGATAGGGACAAATACTTCCTTTTGCAATTTTATACTAAGAGGTAGGGTTGTATTTGAACAACTAGATCCTCGATGAGTCCATAAATTTCTTGTATATGTTAATAGAATATTAGCTAACCTACAAAAAAATCATAAGATTGCCCAAATTTCTAAGATATACCCATTTTTGGATTTCGAAGTGATTTTTGAAAAGTTTGTGCAAAGAAAATAGGGGTTCACTTTATTAATTAAGTCACTCGAAGAATAAAAGACAAGGATGTTTTCCTAGGCATGAGGTTAAAATACAATCAAGGGTAGTATTTGGTCTCATGTATGGGACTAAGGTTAGATGTTATTAAAAAGCACATGACCCCACTAGAAGTAGTTTTAGTGATGACCACAAGGGACACTAGCTTTCTCACAGATATTATCTAGCTTGAAATTACCTTTTGGTCCTGGAGTATGACCTATAATTGTTTATGGATTGGATAAGAGCTCTTCTTCCTTGGATGTAAGGAAACATGTTAAGGACCCAAGACCCAAAGGCATATGGAAAAAGTGGAAGTCAGCCCCCTTACAGACTACCATCAGGTCATTTCATGTGGCAAGGTTTTCCTTGAATAATGTTGATGAGTCAGCCCACATTTACATATAGTATCCATTAATGGTTGTCCTCACCGTCAGTTGATAATTGAGTTATGATAGGTTTTTCCACCTTTGGCCCAAAAAAAGGCGAGAATTTAACCCCAAACCACTTATTCCAAAAATCACTACTTCAATTAAGTGAACTAATGCATAATTACATCTAAAATCATAAATGAGAAATGGGGCATTTTTAGTTAGTGGTTACCCAAAACAAAATACACTACAACATATGGAAAATTTGGTGTTCCATCAAAATTAATTCAAACTCCCATCTGGCTTTCTCTTTTGGGAGGCCATTCCATTTGATCTTGTACTATACAGTTTACGTCCTACAAAAAAATTGTCCACCTTCACCTAAATTTTTCTTAGATTCCATATGATCTTACCTTCCTTGTTAATGAGGGGAATCTTTATTTGGGTGACCACCTCGTTTCCCAACGTGTTTTTCAAATGGAAAAATGGAAGACATCATGGAGTCTCCCCTTGTTGGAATGTCTGGTGAATAAGCAACCTCCCATACTTTTCTATGGACCACGAAACATAGGTTGAAGCTTGTTCTTACCTATTTGTTGAAGATTTGTCTACTTGTATGGTTGTAGTAAAATAAAGATCATATCTTGAACTATGAATTATCTTTCAGAGTGATGTTAATAAGTTGGATGCTTCAAGCAATTTATTGTGACAGACAATTTGTCCTTGAGGATGCCAAGGATTTTTTTCATTCGCTATAAAGTGTTAACTGCAACATGGACTTTAAACGACCCAGTCCATGGGTAATGGGGCTTCATAGCTATATAATTCTTCGAACATGGTCATTTTGGTAGAAAATTATGTTGATTTTCCATAAGCATTAGGTTAAGCATGAAGTTCATTCCATTTTAACAATTTATCATAACCATAAATGTTGCAGCAACCAATATCACATGAATAAGCACCATGCACAAGAACACAAAATGTATCCTGGGAAACCCTTCTCAATAAGGGAGAAAAACCCAACCAAATCCTTTGCTATACTTTTCAATAGAAATACCTTTACCACCAAGAATATCCTTGCACACAAGAGGGTGCACAAAACCCTAGAACTCTAGTGCCCAAGAGGGGTCCGAAACTTTGACCAAGAAGTGTACTTACTGAAATTTCCAAAACTCACAAGTGTGTGTGTGTCTACAATGAAAGATTTCCTTTTACTTATATTAGACTTGTCCTATCAACTGAAGTGTCTATTGGCACAATAGGGCCGACCTCACTTAGATATATTATTTATTCATTATTATAATAATTAATATTGATATTACTATTACTATTAATATTAATATTAATATTAATTATCTTTTACATTTTATCTTTAGACACAATAAGATAGGGCCGACATGTACCCTTTACACAATAACTAGGTTTACAGGTAGGTCTGACTCTTGAACAATATATAGCAAAGGATCTAATACACCCACTAGTTCTCATCCACTAGGAGCACATCCATAGGGATGTCATGGACCTGATTCACTGCATTACACAGATGACCCAGGTCTTCACACGTTTACATGTGCTCGTCCACTCTACAGATATGCTTTCCCACTGCCGCTAACAAGAGGATCATCTGGAGTCTTCTTGTCAACTCTATTTCTCAGAGGAGGCCATCACATCATCTTCATTTCTATTCACATGATGATGTGCCCAACACTTTTGGGATTTCCCACGTTCACCTTGTGCTCAGCCACAGGCACGTCCTAACTCAACAGATCGCTTTTACATCGGATAATCATCTGGAGTTCTTCTCACTCGCGTCATGGAGGAGTTCATCTCTATGTTCCTGACTCTGTCCCAGGCATGAAATATGAACCCTTCATAGGGGCTTTCTCTTAGGTTTGTAAGTTGAGAGAAAGACTTCACATAGCTTCTATGTTCCACATCTCATAGGTTTGTAAGTTGGAGGATGTCTCCCATAGATGCATTCATCAACACTCCCTCTCAGCTAAGGAGGCATTCTTCATCAAGCCAAGTCTCATACCAATGTACTTTGAATTTTGGTTTTGGCTAAGGTCATCCATACTCCCTCTTAACTCGGAAGGAGTTCTTCACCAAGTAAATGTTTGGTGTAAATGTTTGCAGTCTGCTTAGGTGGAGAAAGGTACTGCAAGTACACAATTTTCTTCTGCATCATATCTCTGACATAAGAACATTTTATCTCTCTGTGTGTCAATCCATTAGGAAGCACGGGGTTCTTTAAGGAGTTTTATATATGGTTCTATGTCATCAACATAGGATCCATCTCATGGTCAAGCAAATATGTCAGAAGTATGTGAAGCCACATTACTTCGCACACTTACTACTATATATACTCTGTCTCTGGTGCACTTAAGGCTACAAAGTTATGTTTCCTGCTGCAATAGGAAACCATGGAAGACTTCAAGGTAGAACATCAACCGGATGTGCTTTTCTGGTTCACTGAAGATTTTATTGATCATTTGTCATACTTCTTGTCATAAGAAGTAGTGAATCATACTCAGATTTTTCATCTCGAAGTCAGAAATCAAGGATTACTTGTAACAACAACGCTTTCTGAATAAGTCATCAGGACCAGGCTTTCGTGACCAATACTGTAATGATATAAGTTTGGATCACCAACACTCTTGTTTGAAATCTAGACTTATCAAGAATCCATTTATCTGATATAGTTTCCAACTCATGGATGGAAGTGTATCTGGTTCACTAGATCAGGTGTTTCATTATAGACAACTCCCTCTGTTTAAGAGGAACATCTGGCTATAGATCTCGCTTTGTATTTCTTGATACTTCCATCAGTTGCATGCTTGATCTTATAGATCTACTTGGAAGTTACCACATACTTCCATTTCTGGTCTCTAAATAATATCTTATGCATCATTCTTTAAGATATACCGGTATTATTCTGTTATGGCATCTTGCCATACCGGTTCTCTTGTTGCTTCTCTAAGACAAGGAGTCTCAGCATCATGAAGTGTCTCATGTCTGAAGGATAGCTTGAAAAAATCTTTTGCTTTCTCGGAAGGTGCCTTGAGAAGCTTGTATGCTTTTCTACCTCTTGCAAGGTGAGTCTAGGTAGGCATCTTATGCCTTGCTACAATATCACTGAACATGTCAACTGGAGAAACTGTTTGTCTCCCTTTGAACTGCTGAAGGGGAGTAGATGTTTATTTTTCCTCAATCTTTATTTTGAGATTTGTATCTCTCTTTCAAGAATAATATTTTTTCTTTGTTCTTGTACAAAGAACAATGTTTTGGACTCCCGTACCAGGGATAATGGTCCAAGTTTTGAGAACTCTTTTAGTATAAGGAGTGATATCCTTCTTTTATTTGAAACATGCAATCAACTATAAAAAAAATAGAACATAAAGATTTTACCTATTTTGTAGCAATGTTCTTCTAGATAAAGTACTTCTCGTTTCTCCTCTCTTCGCTTTCTTGAGGTGGATTTGGATCAATGTCAACAGTGGTGGCATATTGTTTTCCCTTCTTTCTGGTTGGACAATGTTTGGCAATGTGTCCATACTTGTCACATCTGTAACACTGAACTTTTGAAGCATCTCTTCTTTGATATCCTGAATTGGATGAAGACTTTTCTTCTTTAAATGTTTGCCTGAAGTTTCTTTTGAATTTTCCTCCTTTCTTGGTGTGAAGTGCAAGAGCATGATTTTCTTCTGGGGAATCTTCCACTCCTCTATTTCTGAGCTTAGTTCTTCTTGAGCACAATCTATCCATAGTCGTTCAAAGGTTGGTATGGTTTCTCTCCCACTGATACTTTGAAGGAAGGGCTCCCATGATTTTGGAAGATTCTGGAGAGTGATTAAGACAAGTTCTCTATCACACATAATTTCTCCAATTGTCTCTAGTTGTTTTTTAACCTCTGATAACTTCATGAAGAAAAGTGAAACTGTGTCGTCTTTTGTCATATTAGTACTTTGGAGTTGACTTCTCAAGGCAAGAGCTCTGAGAGTGTTGTCGCTTTCAAACATATCTTTCAATGTTTTATACATATCATATGCAGTCTTCAGATTGGCGATCTGGGGCAAGAGGTGGTCTCTTACTAAGTAGACGATTATTTTCCTTGCCCTAACGTCATCTTCTTTTCTTACTTTCTTTTCTAAATCAGTCATTGTTTCTGGTAGAGTTTTAGTGGTTGCATCCAAGAGATCCTCTTCTTCAAGCGTGACTAGAAGCTATGATTTCCAAGGGCTGAAGTTGCTTGCTCCATCAAGCCTATATTCGATTGGAGTTTTGTTCTTCATCTTTTCTTGAATCCTTGTAGACTAGATTATGTTTGGACTTATGACTGCCAACAATCAATTTGATAGTATCACAAAGATGCTTGCTGATTCAAAACAATGTTTCTTTAGAAAAACCAGAAATATTCTGCAGGAAATTTCGGCACCTTAGAAACCCTAGGGCCAAAAATCAAAATTTCTCGGAATTTAGTTCTAAGACCTTCTGGAGATGCGCTGGAAGAGGTTGTACTCTTTTGTGCTGAAATTAGCCTCAACGTCCAATTTTTCAAGGGCTGAAACACTTAAAAGAGAGGGTCGTACGGATTTTTCTGGAACCCTATGAGGGTCATACGGTTCTGCAGAGGTGGAGGGATTGTTGGTAAGGTATGAGACTTGGTGGATGCTTGTGCAATGGGTTCTTTCAAGACCTATGCTCTGATACCATGTTGATTTTCCATAAGCATTAGGTTAAGCATGAATTTCATTCCATTTTAACAATTAACCACCTCAATATTCCCATATAGTTGAAAACGATATTTAGTACTCATATTAAAAGTGACACTAACTAATTTGAAGATTTTTTTTCCACAAGTGACTAACAAACTTGGGAACTTTGTCATTAATTATGTGACGCGGGAGTCCATAGAGAATATGGACATGCTTAAAGATCAAATCAACAACCCTCAAAGTTGTAAACTTAGTATCCAAGCTAAAGAAATGAGTATATTTTGTTAAAAGAACAACGACAATGGAGATAACATCCTTACCTTTAGAGAGTGGCATGCCTGTGATGAAGTCCATACACACATCCTCCCACTTTAAATGAAGGATGTAATTACACTGGAGAAGACTAAGATAAGGAACACTTTATTCCTTATTATGTTGAATATTGTTACACTTTGCCATAAATTAATGGGAGATGTCCTCGAGCTTTCCGCTTATTAAAGCCAATCTTTTTGAACCTGTTTGGTGATTTTTCACTAGTAAAATCATAATTCTTGTGCATTGGAAAGGGAAAAAGGTGGCAGGGATGGAGGGGATCAAAAAATGCTTTTAAACTTTTCTGAATCTGGGAGTCCGTGAACCCACGAAACTTTGAAGACTCGAATAAGTATGGAGAGGCGGGTCGGATAGACAGAGCCATATATCATATTTCATTTTTCACTAACAAAAGTTGCAAGAGACGTTCCTATATGTTTTGTGAAAACCCGTGTGACCAACAAAGGAATATGCATTCATATGGTAGATAAATTATTTGATAAGAGGAAAGCCATGGCGTATATTGATGCAATTTTTAAAAAGGATAGCACCATTCATTATAGTCCAAGGTTGACCCTCTATCCATATAACGTCCTACTAAATTTGACCTATAGGAGGATTGACTAGGTAATCTACGAGGAGCCCTTACAACCAAGAAGGTTAACTAACAGAGATGGATTAGGGGTGGGAGGCCCATCCTAACTAGACAAAACATCTATAATAGTATTCCACTTATCCTTCTAGCATACAATCAAAAAATCATAGGCTTAGAGAAAATTGTTCTACTTTTCTTGGTCCTCTATGAAAGTATGTTGTGTCAATATAGTGCTTCAAGTCTAGGCGATCAATTTTAATAAATAACTCGTTACTTGGGAGGAATATGTGCCACTTGGTCAGTACATGTAGTATGGCCAACATTTCTTTGTTGTATGCAGACATGTGCCTTTATATAGCATTCAAACTTTAGAGTTTAAAGACAATCAGTATGTCAATTTATAAGAGCATTGCACCAAGTCCAAACTTAGAATAATCACACTCGATAACAAAGGCCAAATAAAATTTAGAGTAGTTTCCAATGGTAGTTTGTGAGGTTGATGAAAGTAAGGCATTGTTAAAGCCCCCACCAAATTTCGAGTCTCACCAGTACTTGTGATCATAGTGTACTCGTGATCATTGTACACTAGTACTTGTGACAATGGTCGGGACCAAGTGCAAGTCCTAGGAAAATTTGGCAAAATAAATACCCCCTAACCATGGCACCTTGGCTAAAGGCTTGCTTTTACCACTCCACGTGTTTGTTCCCATGTTGATTGAAAGCATCCACCAACAAAAAGGAATAAAATAGGCGTAGTGAGCACCAAGGCTAGATCAAGGGCATCCTCTAATATCTCAAAAGATTATTATGCCTTAGTAAACCAATGAAAGGTATTATTCCTTGTTAAGTTAGCTAGAGGATGAAAAATACTATAGAAATTACAAATAAATATGCAATAAAAGCTTTATAAGCCTAAAATTCCTTAGAGCTTATTAAGGGTCATATGCATTGACCACTCCTCAATGGCTTAAAATTTGGGGGATTAGTGTGAATAGCCTCTATAGAGATAATATGGACAATTTATTCCAAGGAAGTACTTACAAATCCACACTTGGATTCCTTTGCATAAAGATTATGTTGTGCTAAAGCATCCAAGACAATATCAAAATGCTTTAGATCCTTTATGAAGGTTTTTTTCTTTCTTTTTCTTTTTCTTTTGTTTTAAATGTATAAGTATGCCATCAATGGAAATTAGAACAAATTTGAGTAGATACTTACCAAACACCTTTTTCAAGGCTTGAAATGTAGTAGAAGCATTGTCGAGGCCAAATGGCATCACCCAAAATTGGAAATGGCCCTCATGTATCCTAAATGCAATCTTCTCCTTGTCTTGGATCAATAGATGTGTCTAATAACAACTTGAACAAAGATCAATATATTAAAAAAACAAATGGCACCTTGTAGCTCGTCCATCAAATCAATTATGCAAAGCATGGGGAACTTTTTCTTTATAATAAGTGCTCTATAATCAATTCAAATACAATAAGGACCATCATTTTTCCTCACAAAGACATTTGGGGTAGAATAAGGGCTCTAGGATTTATTATCATGTCTTCCAAAAGTTACAACATGAGCCTTTCAATCTTGTACTTGTAGATATGGCCATATCGATAAGCATCCACCACCGTGAGACACGTGGTGGGTCCAACTCAATAACATGATTCTATGTTGCTAACATATGGATGTTCTATAGGAATGTCCTAGAAGACCACCTTATACTTGTAGAGTAAAATATAGAGGCTTGGATCATAAGTTTACTTGAAAGGAGTTGCCTCCATGCAATACAATTGAGCCATTAAACCAAAGTGGTCCTTCTTCAGAAGTTTAAACATGTGTTTTGAATCTATTATTTGGATACTTTTAGATGATAGTTCTTTGACGAGGATTTCATGACGATCTTGGTAAAAGGAGATGAATTTATCTCCATGGTTAGTTGAGTAGGTCCAATCTCTACAACACAAAAGTCCTCTTTAAGGTTATAGTCGAGGCTTGAAATGTAGTAGAAGCATTGTCGAGGAAAAATGGCATCACCCAAAATTGGAAATGGCCCTCATGTATCCTAAATGCAGTCTTCTCCTTGTCTTGGATCAATAGACGTGTCTAATAACATCTTGAACAAAGGTCAATATATTAAAAAAACAAATGGCACCTTGTAGCTCATCCATCAAATCAACTATGCAAAGCATGGGGAACTTTTTCTTTATAATAAGTGCTCTATAATCAATTCAAATACAATAAGGACTATCCTTTTTCCTCACAAAGACATTTGGGGTAGAATAAGGGCTCTAGGAGTTATGATCCTATCTTTCAAAAGTTACAACATGATC
>ML788119.1:109776-137344 GCA_009831015.1 Picea engelmannii
TTTTTGCAACAACAAGTGAACCAGGAGCTAAATCAACCAACCTACAGGTCGAGGTATGTGGTTTACTAGTTGGTTTGTAATTTTTTATGTTGTTGTTGTTATTATGCTGTAGCTGTGATTATGTTGTAGCTATGATTATGATGTTTACCAATTATTGCAGATTATTTCAGTAGGATATTAACATATATTTATTTATTTTGAGGCCCTGTAATAGGAAGGCCTTACAACAACATTTACAACAAAGATTCGACGAGGAAGGATTGGGATTTTGGATGGTATGACATGTAAGGGATTTGATTTCACATTTAATATTTCCCTCTTCCCTGGCCCTCCTATCATATGTATAACCCCATTGAATAAAGTTAAGTATTTTTCTCTCAATAACTTCAAAATGACTCTCGACTCTTCTAGCTATTGTAATGGCTTTTTCAAAAGATCAAGGTGCAAACATATTTATCTTACTCTAGATTTTTTAGTACAAATTCGGGGCAAAAGTGTGTCCCACTAGATTTTCATAAAGTTTGGCCTTGGATTGGAGAACTTGAAAATTTAAATTTTATTATTAAACCATCAAGTCCTTTTAAAAAACAATGTGAGATAAATAACATAGGGTTCATCCCAATTATAATGTTTCTACTTTATGAGTTAATGCATCTACAAAAACACTAAAATCTCATCTAGGCTCTTTAGTCATCCACCTTTCACCCCAAGTATGGGTGAACCCTTCCAAATGTTACAGTTCCACATTCAACTCATTCTTTGTTAATACTTGCATTGTGCATGGAAATGATTCTCTTCCTATCTTGACTCCATAAATTACCCCTCTACTTTTGTCTTGTATAATTGTTATGCTTATCCCTTCACCTATTATGATAAAAGTATGGAGAAAGTGGGAACCCTTTCCTCGACCCCCTTGTATGATTGAAAAACCTTGAAGTTGGCCCTTTTATAAGCATCACATTGAATGTTGATGTCACACATCTGATTATCCATTTCACCACTACAAGGTAGAAACCAACTTACAAAAGCAACAATTTGATATATAACCAACACACACACACACACACACACAAGATTTAGACAAATCTAATTTCATATCCTTGAAGTTGGCCCTTTTATGAGCATCGCAAGGAATGTTGATGTCACACATCCGATTATCCATTTCACCACTACAAGGTATAAACCAACTTGAAAAAGAAACAATTTGATATATAACCAACACACACATACACATATATAATAATCTTTAGACAAATCTAATTTCATAACCTTAACTTGAGAATTTTTTGTTTTCATATACCTTCTTATATTGCCCCTATTGCATCATGGATTAGTCTACTTTCCAAAACCCTAAATTGTTCCTTTGATATTCTTGATGATAATGCCTTTTTTATTATTACTACCAAGATTTTGGTTTATAATTTATATGTACAATTACATAATGATATTGGCTTTAACTCTTTAAACTTTTAGGGTTGTCCTTTTATGGAATTAGAGCCAATAAAGTTGCATCAAAATCTCCCAGAACTTTCCCTATACTCTTGACCTCCTCGATCACCCTTAGTAGATCCTCTTCTAGTAGATCATAGAATCCTTGGTAGAATTCCACTAGCCATGCATCTAGCCTATGGATTTTATATTTCTTGGTAGATGCCAAGACTCCTTTTAACTCTTATTTGGATACCTCTTCCATAAGCATTTGGTTCCCTTCCTTTGTTACAAATCTTCGAAAGTATGATGAGATTCTTAATATCATAATTTTCTTTGCTATGTTGGGGTCTATGAATAAAGATTGGAAATAAGACCCACCCATATATGTTATTTCTTGGAACTATTTTTCCTTGCTACCATCTAGTTTCTTCATCTCCCAAACCGTGTGGATACTTTTCCTATGATTTACAAAAATATGGAAGAAGGTTATGTTTTCATCACCTTTTTTTGGCTACATTGCCTTGCTTTTTATCCTTTACTTTACCTCTCTTCTTTTGAACAACTTTTGCCTTGCATTTTCCAAATATTCAATTCTTTCCTTTCTCTACTTTCATGAAAAATTCCCCCTAAAGTTTGCTCGTACATAGAAGATAGGTTGAATTCTACTTTTAATTCCTTCTTTGTACTTTTTTGAAGCTCATATTGCTACTACATTTTCACTTTCTCCAAGGCCTTTGGAAATTGGAAAATTGCAGAGTCCCTTAATGAAGGATCACATCCCCTCCATTCCTCTTTTACACACTTGATACATTCTTCATCCTTTGACCATTTAGGGTTAAACTTAAAGGGTAATGTTGGCTTCATATATATTTTTATCAATTTGGAGAAGAATTGGCAAATGATTTGAACCCCACCTACTTCAACCCATGTTCTAATTTTCTCAACCTTTATTAAAATAGTTTCATATACTAGGAATCTATCCATCCTCTTAGATGCAACTGCTTGAGAACCTATTTAATGGGATCCACATCTACTATCATTGCATCCTCACTCGTATGATTAAAATAATCAATACACTTGTCCTTCTTTGCACTTGCTCCCTAGACCTCATAATTGCTTACAGTAAATCTTAAATCGCCCCTATAATGATATTATCCTAATTAATAACTCCTTAATACAATAAATCATCTTAGAATGTCTTCTTGTCATCATATGGGCCATTTCTAAAATCTGTACAAATACTTGTTGCAGTTAAAGAAGAGTTCAATAAATGGATATTGTTTTTCCACCCAGTAATTGAACCACCCGAGGCCCCATTGGCATCTAGTGCTAGAAAATATTATTCCCTTAATATTGTTTCTAAAGCCTCTACCATCTTCTTCCCTCCCCTCATTGTTTCTTGAACTAAGATAAAATCTGGCTTGGATACTTCCACTAGCCTTACCGAGGCTAGTGTTTTTGAGGGAATACCTAACCCCTTATCATTAAGGGATAATATTATCACGGGTTAACCCACAGGTTTTTTTTTACTTCTCGAAGAACCCCTTTCAATGATTTTTCTTTCCCTTGCTATATATCTTTCAAGGTTTTCTCATGTGCATGGTGTAGATATTATTTTCTCCCTTGGTTATTTGAATGTGTTTCTTGAATAAGATCAAACTCTAATCCTCCTTCTATGTTGTCATTGACATTTCCATTGTCCCCCTTTCTAGGTCTTAGTTGGTATCTTGAACTAGATTAGATACCAAGGATTTCCTTAGGGCCAGGATTATAAACAATATAGACACTACAAGAGAAATCCCCAACCTCCTTAATGTCTTTGTTTTTCTTAGGAGATTTTTAAATTCTCCTTCCATCTAAGAGTATTGATTCTTTCCTTCCCCTTACAACCCTTAACCCCCTAGATTTTATATCCACCTGCAGGTCTTCTACCCATTTTAGAAGGTAATGGACAATTGTCTTTATCCCCTAATTCAAGGCTACCTTTTTTTGAAGGTAGAGAGAAATTTGTTTGGAAGGGGATTAACTTACCAGGTTTCTCTTTCTTAATATATTTAGCTCAAATATCCTTTGGTTGCCTTTTTTTCCTTGACTTTGGACTTTTGCGAAGATTTTTGTCAAGAAAGGCATGAGCTCTTTCTGGATTCATTTCTTATTGTCCATTAAAACTTCTATTATTCCTTATGCCTTCTTCTGTACTTGTCTTTCATATGGGTGGGTTCCAACTTCTTTCTTCTCCCTTTCTATAGGTTTTACACCCCCCTTCACTTATTCATTTCTACAAGGGATATTTCTCCTCGACACCTTCTTCTCAAACCTAAAACTACATTCGTCTGTAACATGTCCATAAGGGTGGCATACAACACATCTGAAGGGGATTTTCAAATAGTTAAGGATCTCCCTATGCATTAAGGGCCTATTACTATTTATGTATAACATATATGATCATCCAAATTGTGACTTGATGTTCATAATATTAGGGTTGGTAGGGTCATAAAGGATGTTTATGTCCACGATGTTAAGTTTTTTACCATGATGTCTTGAACATGTGGTCTACTACAAAACTACGAGCAATTTTTTTTCTTTCATGAACAAAGCAAACTAATAGTAGGCGCGTACTTGCACTGTGAGTTTCCCAATAAGCCAATCCATTACATGAGAAGTTGTGTCGTCGACCTAACATAACACCAACATCAAATTAGTAGTATTTTTTCCAATATGTATAATGCCATTTATGTCCAGGATGTTAAGTGTTTTACCATGATGTCTTGCACATGTGGTCTACTACAAAATTACGAGCAAATTTGTTTTCTTTCATGAACAAAGCAAACTAATAGTAGGCGCGTACTTGCACTATGAGTTTCCCAATAAGCCAATCCATTACATGAGAATATGTGTCGTCGACCTAACATAACACCGACATCAAATTAGTAGTAGTTTTTACAATATGTATAACGCCATAATTAATACATAATTGTTTTTATTCATTTTTACATAAATTGTTGGAACAAAAGGACATGGAATTGGCATTGAGCACTAACCTCTCTAAGGAACCATTGTTTGATGTGATCATGGTATGACTCAATGGAAGCATTTGTTTCCTACATTGAATGTTTAAAGTCCCTACATGTTTTGGCTCACATATCTACAAAATTTCACATGACATATCAACATAAGAAATAATGTTGGATAAATCATCAACAATAACGAATTATCATTGTGATAGATCTAAGAAATAATGAATTATCACTATGACATATTTGGAAATAACACTGGCCAAATCATCGACAATAAAAAATTATCATTGTGATGGATTTAGTAATAGCATTGGCCAAACCACCAACAATAAAAAAATATCAATGTGATAGAGTTAGAAATAACACTAGCAAATTCACCAAAAATAACCATTTATTATCGTGACAAATTTAGAAATAAAGTTGTCCAAATCACCAACAAAATCTATTTATCATCATTACAGATTTAGAAATAATGTTGGTAAAATCACCAACAACAATGTGTCACTGTGACAAATTTATACTTACTTAGTTGTGGCTCCAACTAATCTTTGAACTAGTTCATGAAACCAATTTGCTAGAAGAACTTTCCATAGAACTCTAGCAATTTGTTTGTGGCATCCTCGATTTGCAATGAGTGATGCATTGCGTTCCCTCGAGACTTGGTCATTTTTATCTCCCTTTTAGTGTCACAAACATACTTGGTCAAATTTTCTAGCCAACAACGAACCACCTGCTAGATGCAGAGAATTATCGAATAGCCAAACACATCACTGTGGATGAATTTTGATGAACAATATTTGGGTGAACAACTAACAACTAAATAAATACACAAGGAAATGAAGGAAATATAAATTCTCAGATATGCACATAATATCGTCTAGATCTCTACAAGTGTGTAATCCACAAGAAATAATGAAGGTTTCCATGTGGGACATGAAGTCAAAACACGTTGGTGAAATGCCTAGAACCATGTCACAACTATTTCCTGCACTTCATTATTTGATATGACCCAATAGACAGGAATGCCATTTTTATGTGTGTCAAAAGAAAAAATGGTGTACAAAGGATATTGTCATGCATAATATTTCATGAATACAATATTATAGATATACAGTGTCATTGTGGTCAACAAGGCCACTAGAAACAACCAATCCGTGAATATAGATTTCAAAACAATAACACTCTAAACTAGCATTTCATGAATTCAAACTACAAAATAATAACACCTACCTGGTAAATTAGGCCACTATAAACAAGTAGTTCATGAATTTATTGTACATAATATAGTGTCATCTAGGTAAATAAAACTGCTTGAAGCACACTTAAGTGGATCAAAGCCCACCCCCATGTCCTTCAAATTTTTAAGCCCAAAGGGATTGGATCCAATGGTGGAAAGTGAGGAGTTTTTCACCATTGGGCAAGGTTCAATTCCCATTAGGGCCTAACTTGAAGCCATGGGGGCACCTTGAGGTAGTGTTCGAACGTGTGGTTGCACCTAAAGATATTATATTAAAAATGATATCATGACCCGTGCACACATAAGTGGATCAAAGCCCACCCTCATGTCGTTCAATTTTTTGTTTAACACTCTTTTGACTTTATTAATTAATTAATAGGTTATATTATTTCAGAGAGGCACAATAGGGAAGGGGCTTTGCGGCGGGGGTAAACCCTAGCTGCAGAGCCATAGATTTTCCCTCGTCGAGTCTACTGCAAGAACCACGATTTTCCCCCGTCGAGTCTGATGCAAGCACCGCAAATTTCCCCCGTCGCATCTACAATAAGTGCTAGTGTTGCCTCGTCTCTCCTGTGACTAGGGTTGTTCTGGCTCCGTTAGTTATGGAGCTCATGCCTTGCAAGAGACTGGTGTTGTTGTGTTCGTTGTGGTTTTTTTGGTGGATGCGTCTTCTCTGGTTTGGATCATAATCTCATGTATCAGATCAACTTTCGTGGATGCTTGGATCTCGGTTCGGGACTTGGATCTTGGATCTTCTGCTTTCTGGTTTGCGGTTCTTTGGTTTCGTTGGTTTCAGGCTTTGATGTATGCTTAGATCCGATTCCTTTTGGTGGTTGTTGATGACTTTCTTCCTCCTATCTGGTGGGGGTTTGGCCATAGCTTTGAGGTCTTATCTTTGAGCGTGCGATGTTTGGTACTTTGAGGTCCTTGGGGAGGGCGTGTAGCTTCTGGCCATCTCTTTTGTTGGTAATTTGGTTCTCTTTGGATGAATATAATTACACTTTTTTCCATGGAAAAAAAATAAAACCGCTTGAACAATAACACCGACATATAAGAAATTATGATCCCTATAATTAAGCATTTCATGAATTGATATAAGAGAGCAATAATGTCATCCTAATAAACAAGTTTTTTGTAAACAAGATTTTCATGAATTCTTACCACCAAAAAATAATGCCAACATGGTAAATAAGGCAAATAGAAAWYAAAATACCTTGTATTTGTTTGTGCAAAAAGTATAATCCATTGCAAGGATGTTGTTGTGCCCATGCCTAACAACTTGCTTCACTTGCCATATCGTCATTATTYCTAGCATGAATGGCTCTCAATGAACACATCCACCTCATTATTCTCCACCTAATATTGAATGCTAATAGAGTCATCCTCATGAATCTGATACTGTGACTCATTAAGCTATTTTCTTTGGTTTAGGATGTTTCTTTTTGTTAGGAATGCATCCCTCCCATTTTGAGCATTTTTTCATGGGTTTTCTATAATGGAAGCATTTGAACATGCTTAGTGTGTATCTCATTTGGAGAAACACCAACAAAAATGGGGTATCCCACCTAAGTTGAGGAAATATTATAATTATTGTGAACTGGTGGGATTTTATTTCATTTTATTGTATGTTTGTTGTTAGCAAACACTCACTCATGGATCTCATTTGAATGGATGGTTTCCCCATACATGGAATTTGTTTCGCTTGAGAGACTCTCTCACTGTTGGGTTCATACCCTCCCCTCCAAGAAGTGTGGAGAGGAGAGAAGAGCTTGGGCACTTGTTGATCATGTTCATGGAATACATATTGGAATATACAGAATAATAGATGAAATACATCAATTCTTTGAGGATGTTAAGCATGGAAATTTGATTAGAGAAATACTTTGGTTTGGATATCCACACTTGGGAAATAAAAATCCAAATGCATCAGATGAACAAATCCTCACGGGGAATAGTAAAAGGGAATGAGTCAGCATTGAGAAATCCAATTAAATTATTTGAATGCCAAAGTAGAGATGATAAATCCAAAGCCATCAATGGCCTTGCTCTTGCAGATTCAGAGCTATATCATGTATATATGGAGCAATCATCGAAGGAAATCTAGGATACATTGTGTTATCGCATAAGTTGTAGGTTGGGAAAAGCCCGGCCCAACCACCAAAATGGTGACAACTTTGAGAGCACCTACCCATTGTCACCTTAGGTAGGTGTTCCCGTCACTTTATAGGTGAGGTAGTCACGTCAAGGGGGGAATCCCGGTGACCCTAGGGGGGATTGAGACAGAAAATGTGATGTATGAACGGATGCCCCTAAAGGTCAAGTTTCTATATGGAAAAGGGAACTCGGTAATGAGTCTTGAGAGTTGATTGAGGTTTTCAAAGCTTTGAAAGGCCCGCAAAGAGATAATACCTACCCGAGAGACAAGGAAAACAAGGATACAATGCAATATATCAATTGGGAAAGAAAGTTAATATTGATGTACCTGATAGAAATTGTTAGTAAAAATATATATCATCAATAAAATGGCACAATTAGCTGCTAAAAAAATGCTAGAAATCAAGTGAAAGATGCAAGAGATAAACTAGCTAAACACTAGTGAAACTCAAGATTCAAAGACCAAGATACTAGCATAAAAGGTAAGGTTGTTGTAAACACTTTCTGGAGCAAATATAAATCAGCCTTATGGATGTAGCAAACAATTTATTACAGAAATAATATCAGCCACTAAAAATCCCCCAAACTTTTCCAAAAAGTGAGCTAGGCCTAGTAGTTTATGTGTGCAAACTTTAAGCAACTTTCAATTGTTGATTTAAGAGTTATTGAAAAAGTTAGATTAGGGTTTCTCTAGCCCTAATGGCCGAAGATGAATGTTTGTAACAACAAAAAGAAATACCCCTTTAGAGGGGATGCCCTAGTGTCTTAGAAGTGCTATAGGCACGAGAAATAAAACCTAGATTGCAAAAAGTTAAAATGGCAAAAAATCACGTTTCCCAATGCACTATTTTATTTCTCCATTGCAAAAATATTCAGATTAGTGCCTTTAAAATTGGGTCAATGGAGTCTTTAAAGTAGAAGTTAGATAAAAAAACAACCTGAGGGGTGTAAATCCTCTTACTCCCTAGGGTATGCCAACCAACTTAGGGTAAATATAGGAGGGTCTACACACTCGTATTTCTCCTAGCAACCCTTACTCAAGAAAAGACTTATAGCCTTAACAAAAAGATGAAGAAAATATGGAGGGTGTATCCAACATATTCCTCCCTAGGGTTTCCACCAAGAATAACCAAAAATAAGCAAGAAAGAAATATCATATGCATATTTTTCCTTACCTAATCCAAGAAATGAGATATCAAACCCTAGTTTACCATGGAAATTTCATCCAAGAGTCAACAGAGCAAGCCTTTAAGGGGTGCGCATCACTCCTCCTCATCCATTCACCAAGAGACATTCACCAAAATACATTTCAAAAGAGAGAAACACCATAATCACCATGAGTAGCGGAAATTTCAGCCAAATACTTCTCACAATGGGAGAGTTATGTTATGAAATGAGATTCACATGATCTCTATTTATACAAAATGTCTAACACATAGTTTGTCCACTTAATTTTAGGGTAAAACATAAGATAGGGTTCAACAAACCTAATATTTCCCCTTTTACACAAATAATATTAAACAATTGATCTTAAAATGTACTTTTTCAAAAAAGAAACCCTAAAGTAAGATGACATCACCCCTTTAGGGGACGTTTTGGCACTTGAGCAAGTCATTGGAGAAGATGTGGGAGTCATTGGGGTCCTCGAGCCTCTTCTTCATGCGCCAAGCCTTCTCCATGCCTCATTTGGTGAATATATACCAAGGGTCAATGTGCAACTCCATCACCACCAAACCCTAGCTCCTTCATGACGTCAACCCTCAAGGAGGTGACGTTTTGCCTCTCCTAGGAAATTCGTTTGGGTGGTAGAGGCTAGGTTAGGCCCATCATGATGTCTTCTAGGCCTCCAAAGGCATGTCTCTGCCATCTAGCATGTGGGTCCGAGGCATCCATCCTGTGTTATCTTTCCCCATGGAAGCCCAAGCTAGGCTTGTTCTCCCAAAATTGGCCACCAAGCAAGGTCCTGCAAAACAAAAAGGGTACGCCCTCCAAAGATCTCAAGTCAAAGATATCATGACAAGTGTACACCACACATAATAAGCAAGGAACCTAAACATGTGCATCAAAACTACCTCATCAAATTAAACAAATGCTTAAAACCCTATACAATTGACCAAGTTTAAGTATGAGAGGGGTGTCATAAGAGTCCTATTGGGTAGACCAAATCCCTCAAGTAGGGGATGCTCCCAAGGATGGCCTTTCAAGTTCATGTATTAGATGATGAGGTGGAAGGGGTCTAGACTTCATAGGTCGATGATTCTCGTGACATACAAGGGCTCGTATTATCTCATTCATGGGTGCCTTTGTAGAGGGTGTGTGCCACCTTTGTTTGTGATGCACTTTTTCCAAGCCCATCTTCTTTCCACTCTTTACTTATTTCATGTTTTAAGGAACAATTTGAAGGCCATTGTCCTAACGTGGTGTCGAGATAATGACAACGTCATTCACAAATACCTTATGGAAATAAGAAGGCTCGCTCGTGATGAGACCCCCTTTCTCTCAATTGTGTAACTAAGAGCCACTACCCTAGCTTGGTGACAAGATGATGGTAATGTCATACCACTAAATACCCATGATCATGATAGGTTGGCTCGTGATGAGAGCTCCCATCCTCCAACTAATCCCTTAAGCATTCATTATCATTTATTTTTGTAGTTCCTCCTTTTCTTACAGAGAAGCATTTCATTTCTTTCTCGAGGGATCCCCGGGCAAAGCATATGGAAGGTCTATATCTAGGATTTTATCTTTTTATCCAGCAACAATCCCTTTAGGCATTCAACCCCTTCTTCCCATGAAATGAGGTACATGCCCTTCTTGGGTCATGTTATCACACAATCTGTACTTGCCCAAAGCCCAAGGCAAGTAAAACTAGATGGGCATAATAAGGGGGTAATCCTATCACTGTCACCTCAATAGGATACCCCTTTCCATTTAGGATAAAGATGAATCCACCCCAAGGGAGACGTCCCAAGACCTAGTGGTTTGATGAAGGGAAAAGGATAAGGTAAACCACCCCTCTCTCCAGGTCACTCAAATCAGGTTTGTGTCTTGAAGGATGAAGCAAAAAGGGTAAAAAAAGGTGTACCTGCCCTTAACCAAGACAATAATCAACATTTATGGCAGTTTACAAGCAACAAGTGATATTGATGCTTCAACAAGACAATTAACTTATAAGAAATAGTGCTAGCCAATAAGTATGTGCAACATTTAAGACATGTACAACAACATAAGATAAAGCAATGACATCTGCAATACTTTCTTCAGAAAATGTATGTAATACTTGAACACTTAGATGATAATGCTATGTCATATGCAAATTCGGAATTGATTAGGATTGTAAATAAACTTAGATAAGCTACTACAGGATGGCTGTAACAACAACAAAAAGGAAAATATGACAACTATAATACACCTTTAGAAATGCACTTTGTAAAAGCAATTTAAATGCTCCCTTTAACTTCAATTGAGAGTACTTTGCCTCATGCAAATTATGGGTTGATTCAAATGATCAAGAAGCTTGGATAGGCTACTAGATAATTGTTGTTACAGTGATTATGACAGCGACAAGTCGACAGTTAGTAGTTCTAGACTAGGTTAGGGTTAGTGGTGGTTAGTAGGATAGCAAGTAGAAGTTTGAGTGCAGATTGATGATTTCTTGTCAAGGAAGTGAGGAATGAAGACTAGTTCCTTCAAGAAGGTGATGGATTCAAGGTTGTCGACTCTCTTTTAGGGATGATAAAAAAATTATTTTAATCAAATATAAGAGGAAAAATAAACTTAGGAGGAGTAATACCTTAAGTCCTCCTAGGATCTTGACCTCTAGAAGGAAGGTGGATAGGGTGTAGGTACCTCTAGGTCCTAGTGCCTCCTTCTCCTTAGATTTCTTTTGGATTATAATATTATGCAACAATAACTTGATATCTAACTCTAAAGTGCTAGCACTTTAGGGCTTCAAAGGTTGGAAAAATTACTAGATAAATTTAATAAAGCTTGGCAAACGTAAAGCAAGTAATATCTTAAGTTCCTTAACTTTTAGCATTAATTAGGCATGCAATTTCATAATCTTATATGAGCAAGTAAAACCATACCATAACCATTCCAATAAATGACAAAATCATAATTTACTTACTTGCACCAAGAATAATCATGCAAAACAACACTAGATTTCCATACGACTTCATAAATTTAATCCAAGTTACCAAAACAAGCCTCCAAGAGAGATCCACCTCACTATTTCAGCCAAGTACCCATCAAGAGGGCGGAAATTTCAGTCCTCTTGTCTCCAAGGACAAGTTATGATGAAAAAATAATGTACTTTTTGTTTATTTATACCAAATGAGGCTCAAAATTAATTTAAATTCAAAACTGTTGGGCTGACCTTATCAATTCATCGTGTTTTAACAAAATTAAACAAAATTACATTTAAAATCCCATTAAGGGTGATGTCATGCTCCTCTAAGGTGATGTTGAGCCCCATGTGTGGTATGTTGAGCAAGAAAGATGCAACGCTAGGCTGCCAAAGGAATTAATTCATGCCCACATGTGCCATAAGCCTCATTGATGCCTCCAAAATATCAAACCCTAGCCCTGGGTGACGTCTAGGGCTATAGTGGTAACATCTAGGGCCTCCAAGGGCCAATGTCCAGGTGGGAGAAGCTGGGAATCCTTGGTCTAGGCCTTCCAAAGTGTCTCCAAAGGAAACAACTTCCTTCTTCATGGTACAATTCAACAATCTATGTCATGCCCCTTGCTTGGGGATTCAACGTCCATCCATGGGCTTTAGGCCCTCATGAAGGTCCGAACTGATCAACTCCTCATATATATTTATCCATCGAGTAAATTCCTATAAAGAAAATAAGTGCGCCCTCCAGGGGTCCATGAGCCACAAGTATCATAGCAAGTAAATCACATCTAATAATGAAAACACCCAAACATTAGCATTAAATCCCCGTAACCCAAACAAATGCTCAAAGAGGTTTAACAATTTTCCAAATCCAGGTTTGGAGAGGGTCTCAAGATGTCATATTGGGTCAATAACCCATAAGTCTAGGGTGTTTCCTAGGTGGAACCAATCCCAGTCATGTGATATGATGTGGAGTAAACTCTTAGGCATGGGGTTCATGACATACAAGGGTTTGTATTGCCTTACCTATGGGAACCTTTATAGAGGGTGAGTCGCCCTTTGTCTGCAATGGAATTTTTCTAAGACCATTTGTTTTCCATTTTTCCTATTATCTCTTTCTTTCATGTTTCAAGGAATTGGTTGGAGGCCATTGTCGTGGCTTGGTGTCGAGATATGACAATGTCATTCACAAATACCTTGCGGAAATGAGAAGGTTGCTTCGTGATGAGATCCCCTTTCCCTCAATCATGCAACTAAGATCCTCTACCCTGTCTCGGTAACCAGATGATGGTAATGTCATACCGCTAAATACTTATGATCATGATAGGCTGACTTGTGATGAGACCTCCTATCCCCCAACCAACACCTTGAGTATTCATCATTATTCATTTTGTGGGTCCCTTATCTCTTACGAAGAAGCATTTCATTGCTTTCTCGAGGATCCCTGGGTGAAGCATCTTAAAGGTTTTATGATTGGATTTTATCTTTTGAAAACCGCTTTTACCCTATGGGCCTTTAACCTCTTCTTCCCATGAGGCAAGGTACAACCCTTCCTAGTTTAATTCATCCCAATGCCAAAAAGATGGGGAAGTGGAAGGAATAAAGATGGAAATTGGTAAGTATGGTGGAAATGGACGATGAACCTTCAAGCAACCACTCAGTAGCAACCTATCCTAAGGGGAACCGACTTTCTAGGGCACCATGTTACCCTCCTAGGTTTAAACAAGGCAAAGAGCATAAATTCCAAGCAAACATTAAATCAAGAAAGATTCAATACAACATATTCAAGTGCTTCAAATATTAGAGTGATACATACCATGATACCTTGACTGATTACCTCATGGATCAAGACCTGTAGCCTCGTGGGACCAGGCCAGTGTGATGGAAACTATTGTTGGCGATGTGTAGGTTGTATTGAAGAAAAGAGGGGCCCTACGAGGCTATGCTCAAATAATCTAGCTCTCGGTACTCCATGCCTGGAACCTGTGGGCCTCGAGACATGATATCCTTAGTTACCCCTAGGCTAGGGGGTAACATATGTCTCCAACTCGGGGACATGTGCTCATCGTAGAGCACGTGATAACCTCAACATCTCTGGTATGACCTGTGCCTACCAAATCTCAACAAAAGATGCCAATAATACTTAGGGTGGTGATATCACCCTTTGTCCATGTATAATATGAAAAACCAAAATGAAATCAATTCTAATATAACACATGATCATGAGCATACATATATACAAATGAAGCAAAGCAAATATGTAGATTTAACTATACTATGCTTACACTAAGATGGCATGCAATGGTATGTACAATGGATGAAAATGCCTACTTACCTGTTGGTTGAATGCTAGGTGTAGTTAAATAACTAGTGAAACCATCCTAACAATACCTCATAATACCTACCTCTGTGCTTCATTATAAAACAAAACAATGACAATTTAAGCACAAAAATAACATGAGTTAGAGCATGCATCATATCATAAGAAATCGTAAAATTTAGCTGATGGAGGCGGGAGGGAGGGACAAAACTATGCCAAGTCACACTTCTAGGAAAGTGCTCAATCCATCTCAGAAAAGGATCGTGAAAGGTCAAAGGCTTAAGAAGCTGACTCAAAGAGTCTGAAAGTTGACTACCTTGGATGTAATCGTTCCCCTAGGTCTAAGAAGGGACTAACAAGAACCTAAAGGATGAATGACAACTTCTTATGGGAAAGTTGAAGGATCGAGATAATACACTTCTTAAGGCATTCAACCTACCCTTGAATTCTAAAAGAAGGCCTTGCCCCAGACAAAACTTGAGATAAGGGACATGTTTTCCAACTGCATCCTTAGTGACATAGCGAGATAAAGGATTTGAAGGGAGTTGGAAAACCTTATAACAAGTCTCTTTCTTCAAGAAAACAATGTCCCCACCCTTATCAAAATATAAGCACGAAGGTGGTCGAAAATCTTTGAATAAATCCAAGTGCTCAAAGGTATGTTCATCAAAATCCTTAAGGTATGACCATAAATCATCGTGAGAACATTGCACAAGGTCATCCTTGGGTGTTTGGAAAATATCTCTAACCATATCATCTCCTTATTGCCGAGTACCAGAATCAATAGCAATATCATATGATGTTTGTGAAGGCAACAAATGGAGATGACCCTCAATGTCGTAAATGGGATCTCTATCATGACCAATCACATCCCATCCATGTCTCCCAATAGATATAAACTCATCAATCACATCATCACCTTCATTACAACTCGAAGGGCCTAGTTCATCCAAGGATTCCTTGACTTCTTCACCTTCTGAATCATAGAATAGGGTATCATCAAAAACTTGGAACGCAAAATGATTAACCTCATTCTCTTCTTATTGTGTAGGAAGGATAGGATCTTGGAAGGCTTCATCAGAGGGAGGATCACACATCAACACTTCATCATCATGTTTGATATCTTCAAGCTCTCGCTTTTCAACCAGGTCCTCATTATCTTCGGTAGTAAATTCTTTCTCTTCCTCATGGGATTTGTAACCTTCATCAGGGACCCCCTCTTCAAATTCTTGTTGATCTTGGTCTTCCTCAATAGGTCTAGGGTGTAACCCTTCCTTTTGGAGGGTTGAAGTATTTTTGTACAATCACATGGCTAGGTCCCACCTTTTGAGGAAAAGTAAAATGAAGACTTTAATATAAATTATACTCTTCGGGATGATATCATGCTTAACCCACTCCCTTTGGTATGCTCCCAGAGATAATAAGAACAATCTTACTAGTACATCCTGATGTCTTAATTTTGTCTCCGAAACATATTTCAAGAATTTCATGACATGAGGGTTAGCCAGGGATGGGTTTCCATCAAATTTCATACAATTGTCTACCAAACCAAGAGGAAAGGGGTTTGGGCATCCCGAAATATTTAGGGCGTAAAACCTTTTATAAAGTGACCATTCATTCAAGAAGGTTTCCTCAAATTTATCCATGGTCTTGATGCCTTTATCAAGGAGACCTTCATACCAAGTTCCAACATCATTATGAAGAGTGGATGAAAAGAGTTTCATAGCCAAGTCTTTGACATCGTCACTTATAGGATTAAATTGGAAGAAAGCCCAAAATTTATCCATATGTTCGTTAGCCGTGGTTGCATCATTACCAATAAATCTAGGCAACCATTTTTTATACCATGAAGGCATCGTTTGAGGATAACCTGGGATTTCACTCATATCCAAGGGTTTGAAATCACTCGGGTCCAATTGAGAAACCATGGTTGGCTTTGTCATTAGTGGAGTCGCCAGATAATCCTTTTAGGTATCATCAAAGGGAGTGAGGGGATCACCCTCAGTGGAGTCGTCGGATAAGATTTGTAAAGTAAAGACTTTGAGTAAAAGGATTATCGAAAAAGCTTCGTTGAGGAAAATTGACTCAGTGTTTCCTAGCAACGGTGCCAAAAATGTTATCGCACAATTTGTACTTGCCCAAAGCCCAAGTCAAGTAAAACTAGATGGGCATAACAAGGGGGTAATCCTATCACTTTCACCTCAATAGGATACCCCTTTTTTTTTAGGAGAAGGATAAATCCATTCCAAGGGAGACGTCCCAAGACCTAGTGGTATGATGAAGGGAAAAGGATAAGGTAAACCACCCCTCTCTCTAGGTCACTCAAATCAGATTTGTGTCTTGAAGGATGAAGAAAAAAGGGTAAAAAAAGGTGTACCTTCCCTTAACCAAGACAACAATGAACAATTGTTCCAGTTTACAAGCAACAAGTGATATTAATGCTTTAGCAAGACAATGAACTTATAAGAAATAGTGCTAGAGAATAAGTATGTGCATCATTTAAGACATGTACAACAACATAAGATAATGCAATGACAACTGCAATACTTTCTTCAAAAAATTCTTTGAATGACAATGTAATGTAATACTTGAACACTTAGATGATAATGCTACGTCATATGCAGATTCTGAATTGATTAGGATTGTAAATAAACTTAGATAGGCTGCTACATGATGGTTGTAACAACAAAAAGCAAAATATGACATCTGTAATACACCTTCATAAATGCACTTTGTAAAACCAATTTAAGTGCACACTTTATCTTCAATTGAGAGTACTTTGCCTCATGCAAATTATGGGCTAATTCTACTGGTCAAGAAGCTTGGATATGCTGCTAGATAAGGGTTGTAACAATGATTATGACAACAACAAGTCAACAATTAGTAGTTCTAGACTAGGTTAGGGTTAGTGGTGGTTAGTAGGATAGCAAGTAGAAGTTTGAGTGCATATTGATGATTTCTTGTCAAGGAAGTGAGAAATGAATACTAGTGCCTTCAAGAGGGTGATAGAGTCAAGGTTGGCGACTCTCTTTTAGGTATGATAACAAAGTGATTATACTCAAATATAAGAGGGAAAATAAACTTAGGAGGAGTAATACCTTAAGTCCTAGGCTCTTGACCTCTATAAGGAAGGTGGCTAGGGTGTAGGCACTTCTAGGTCCTAACACCTCCTTCTCCTTAGAATTATTTTGGATTATAATATTATGCAACAATAACTTGATAGAAACCTATAAAGTCCTAGCACTTTAGGGCTTTAGAGGTTGGAAAAATTACTAGATAAATTTAATAAAGCTTGGAAAACGTAAAGCAAGGAAGTAATACCTTAAGTTCCTTAACTTCTAGCATTAATTAGGAATGCAATTTCATACTCTTATATGAGCAAGTAAAACCTTACCATAACCATTCTGATAAATGACAAAAGTATAATTTACTTACTTGCACCAAGAATAATCATGCAAAACAACACTAGATTGCCATAAGACTTCATAAATTTAATCCAAGTTACCAAAACAAGCCTCCAAGAGAGACACGCCTCACTATTTCATCCAAGTACCCCTCAAGAGGGAGACAATTTCAGTCATCTTGTCTCCAAGGACAAGTTATGATGAAAAATGAATGTACTTTTTGTTTATTTATACCAAATTAGGCCCAAAATTAATTTAAATTAAAAAATGTTGGGTTGACCTTATCAATTCATCATATTTTAAGAAAATTAAACATAATTGAATTTAAAATCCCATTAAGGGTGACGCCATGCTCCTCTAAGGTGACGTTGAGCAAGAAATATGCAACTCTAGGCCACCAAAGGAATTAATTCATGCCCACACATGAAATAAGCCTCATTAATGCCTCCAAAATTTCAAACCCTATCCCTAGGTGACGTCTAGGGCTATAGTGGTAACATCTAGGGCCTCCAAGGGCTAACGTCTAGGTGGGAGAATCTGGGAACCCTCTGTATAGGGTTTCCAAAGTGCTTGCAAAGGAAACGACTTCCTTCTTCATGGTACATGTCAACAATCTCTGTCATGCCCTTTGTTTGGGGTTTCAACGTCCATCCATGGGGTTTAGGCCCTCATGAATGTTCAAACTGATCATCTCCTCATGAATATATGTCCACCGAGAAAAGTCCTATAAAGACAACAAGTATGCCCTCTAGGGGTCCATGAGCCACAAGTATCATAGCAAGTAAATCACATCTAATAATCAAAACACCCGAACATGTGCATTAAACCCCCCTAACCCAAACAAATGCTCAAATACGTTATACAATTTTCCAAATTTAGGTTTGGAGACGGTCTCAAGATGTCCTATTGGGTCAATAACCCCTAAGTCTAGGGTGTTTCCAAGGTAGAACCAATCCCAATCATGTGTGCATGTGATATGATGTGGGGTAAAATATTGGGCACGCGGTTCATGACATACAAGGGTTTGTATTGTCTTACTTATGGACGCCTTTGTAGAGGGTGAGCTGCCCTTTGTCCGCAATACAATTTTTCCAAGCCCATTTGTTTGCCATTCTTTTTATTAGCTATTTATTTCATGTTTCTTTCATGTTTCAAGGAATTATTTGGAGGCCATTGTCCTGCCTTGGTGTCCATATACGACAGTGTCATTCACAAATACCTTGCGGAAATGAGGAGGCTGGCTCGTGATGAGATCCCCTTTCCCTCAGTCATGCAACAGAGAGCCACTACCTTGGCTTGGTAACTAGATGATGGTAATTTCATACATCTAAATACTTATCATCATGATAGGCCAGCTCGTGATGAGACCTCCTATCCCCAAACCAACACCTTGAGTATTCATCATTATTCATTTTGTGGGTCCCCCATTTCTTACGGAGAAGCATTTCATTTATTTCTCCGAGATCCCTAGGAAAAGCATCTCAAATTTTTTATGATTGAATTTTATCCTTTTCCAGTTGCTTTTACCCTTTGGGCCTTCATCCCCTTCTTCCCATGAGGCAAGGTACAACCCTTCCTAGTTTAATTCATCCCAATGACCAAAATATGGGGAGGTGGAAAAAAAAGATGGAAAGTGGTAAGTATGGTGGAAACAGACGATAACCCTTCAAGCAACCACCCAGTAACAACCTATCCTAAGGGGAACCAACTTACTGGGGCACCATGTCACCCTCCCAAGTTTAAACAAGGAAAATAGTATAAATTGCGAGAAAAAATTTTGAAATCAAGAAAGATTCAATACAACATATTCAAGTGCTTAAAATATCAGAATGATACATGCCATGATACCTGGACTAATTACCTCATGGAGCAAGACCTATAGCCTCGTGGGACTAGGCTGGTGTGATGGACACTACTGCTTGCGATGTGTAGGGTGTATTGAAGAAAAGAGGGGCCCTCCAGGGCTATTATCAGATCATCTAGATCTCGGTACTCCATGTCTGGAACCTGTGGGCCTCAAGACATGATCTCCTTAATTACCCCTCAGCTAGGGGGTAACATGTCACTAAATTCAAAGTGCCCATAAGAAGACAACATGGTGGGAGTGTAATAAGCAGAAGGTGGTAAGTATGGTCGGGAATGGTACGATAACCCCTCAAGGGACCCTTAGTCACAAACCTTCCTCAAAGGTTGTCCAATTAATAGGAAATCTATGACCCTCACCAAGGTGAAACAAGGTCAAAGGAATAATGTCCAAGCATGCGTTCTATAATCAAAAGTATCTTAAATACAACATGTTCAAATGCCTTAAATATTAGGGTGATTACCTGCCACAATACCTGACTTGTACCACATGGAGCAAGACCCATATGCCTTCCAAAAGCTAGCTGGTGTGGTGGATGCGTTGTCAATGGATCATAATGTGGTGATAGAGTGGGATTTTGTATGTGCAAGTGGACACTTTTGGTCATGTAGTCTCTCATCACTCCATATCTGCAACTTGAGGGCCTCGAGACATGATCTCCTTAGTTATCCCACAAAATGGGGATAAAATCTGGCTCCTGCTTGGAGATATGTGCTCGTCGTAGAGTGCATGAGAACCACAACAACTCCTGGTAGATTTGTGCCTACATTGAAACAAAAAATCGTAGAATCTAGGGTGGTTTTATCATCCTTCACCCATATACATCAAAATCCAAATGAAAACTAATCTAAAAAATAAAATTTTAGCATTTTTTCAAAAATTTCTAAAGTAAGCATGAAATCAATATGAAAGTAGAGAAAAATGAAAAATGAAATGCATCTAAACAAATATGAGCAATCGAGATGCAAATGTAGGAAATCATAATGACCTACCTATTTACCTGGGGCCTTGGGGCCTTGAAGACCAAGTGATGGGCGATGTCAGGTGAAGTCATAGAACCAATGCAACCAGCTGGTCATCTCATCAAAATATCTCCCCCTGTGCTTAATCATGTAATATAACAAGGATAAGTCAAGCACATAATAATCATTAGTATAAATACACATATAATCAATCATGAAATAAAACTCATGGAGATGGGTGGGAGGGATGAAATACTGTTTGAAAGAGAAACCATCATCCTGATCATCCTTCCTAAAAGTGTAGCCACAAGTCCGATCAATCCATCTTTGAAGAGGGATACCATATGTAGACGACAACTTGTCTTCTTCTTCACTCAAAAAATCACTGCTCCGTGAAGGTTGAGAAAGAATAAGAGATCTCAAGAAAACTTGTTGATTTCCCAAACAAGGGGAAATGCGGTAAGGCACACCCTCATGTCTACAAAAAAAATCCTCCCCCAGATTTAAGAAACGTCGCTTCTTTATCGGTAAATACCCACAAAAAGTATCAACATGAAAGTACTTCCATTTGGTAGTGTGGACCTTGGAGTGCCCGGGGATGGCCAAACCTGGTGTCTATCAAAGTCTGAGCATGATGGCTGAAAATCCTTAGAAAACAAATCTGCATCATAACTCACAAGGGATGGTTAAAAATCATCCTGAAAATGCTACGTCGGGTCATCCTTGAACAGATGGAACAAATATGTAACCATATCATCATTAGGTTGGCACATATATGGACCATCCGACTGTAAAAAGAAATCCTCTGAAGAAATACTTTTTGTATCCTTTATCCGAGAGGTGCCTTCGATGCCATAGATAGGATCTTCGTAAAAAATGAAACAACCCAAATCCCATCCGTGTCTCCCAGTCTGTATGAAAGTGTTTATATGCTCATCAACCATATCAAAGGGTTCTTTCATAAGATCGTCAATGTGATTGAAAATGACCATCTCTTTGTATTTGTGTGCAAGAAGAAAAGAGGTTGGGGAAACTTAACGCGATCTTCAAATTATTCATCACTCAAGCTAGTTATTTCTTCAACTTCAAGTGCAGGAGAACAACAAGGTAGAATGATATCTTCTTCTTCAGGTAGTAGCATGGATATCGATGTCTCCTTCTACTCATCAAGGTCTTCTTCTTGGCAACTTTTTCCATGGATTTGTTCTTTAATCGAATCTTCATAATATTTAATAGGATCAGATAATTCACCATCTTGATCTTGATCTCTAATGATTTTGTAGACTTCCTCGGGCATGGAGAGAGGTTCATCGTTATCTGGGAAGTTTTCCTCATACCCATACTTCTCGGTCACAACATTGTATAATGAATCTGTTCCAAAATATGTAATGGCCACTTCTCAGGCTGAGTTTAGGGTGGGCCTTTCCTCATAATTTTTGAGGATGGCGCCAAAATATTCTTCTCTCTGTTGACAAAACTTAGCCATAAAGTCCTGGTCAGGACAAAGTTCTATCAGGTGTTCACAAAATTTGTAATCTTCTTCTGTGCTTTCCTTGAGGTACTCAAAACTTTCCTCATTGCTCTTTTCAACTTCTTGTCTCTCAATTTTTGTTTCAACAAACTTTGGAAGAGGCATTTCTCTCAAGCCTTAAATAGGATCAAGGTCAAAACATTCTCTTGAAAAATCATCCTCCATGTCCTGAATTGTATCTCCAAGATTTTGAGCTTCTGGTCCCCAACGTTTAAGGAACTCTCTGATTAGGATCGTTAAAGAAGATATACTTCTTGGCTTGCAAGAATGCTTGATCCAATCCCTATGTTCACTTCCCAAGGATAGAAAGAACAACCATAGGAATACATCCTCATGTTGTACACTCTCATAGTATATGCATCTGGTAAAATCAACAAAGTGTGCTATGACCGACAATGGATTACCAACGAACTTTGGGAGGACATTGAATTGGTTTATCGGGCACTTGTTTGGATATCCGTCAATAGCTTTGACCACCAAGGCCTTGTATGCTTCATGAAATCTCCATAGAGCCATGTTTCCATTACTTAGGATAATAACTTAATGGAGTCGCCAGATGAGCTCAAGGCTCATCAAAGGAAGGAAAGGGGGAGAAAGGGAAAAGTGGTTTCTGGAAAGGTGGAGTCAGTAGATGAGCTTCAAGAAGAGCTCATCAAAGGTGGAAAGGTAATTTCCCTTAGGTGGAGTCACCAATCAAGCTAGGGAAAGGGCTTTGGGATAGCTTGCCAGAGTGTTGTTAGGGTTTGGAAGAGGATTCAAAATCCTCCCCGGCAACAACACCGAAATGTTATCGCATAAGTTGTAAGTTGGGAAAAGACTGACCCAACCACCAAAATGGAAACAATTTAGAGAGAACCTATCCACTGTCACCTTAGGTAGCTGTTCCCGTCACTTTAGAGGTGAGGTAGTCACCTCAAGGGGGGAATCCTGATGACCCTAGGGGGGGATTTAGACAAAAAATGTGATGTATGAACAGATTCCCCTAAAGGTCAAGTTTCTAGATTGAAAAGGGAACTTGGTAATGAGTCTTGAGGGTTGATTGAGGTTTCCAAAGCTTTGAGTGACCTGCAAAGAGATAATACCTACCCGAGACACAAGGAAAACCAAGATACAATGCAATATATCAATTGGACAAGAAAGTTAAGCTTGATGTCCCTAATATAAGTTGTTAGTAATATTATATATCAGAAATAAAATGGCACAATAAGTTGCTAAACAAATGCTCGAAATCAAGTGAAATATGTAAGAGATAAACTAGCTAAACACCAGTGAAACTCAAGATTCAAAGACCAAGATACTAGCATAAAAGGTAAGGCCGTTGTAAACATTTTTTGCAACAAATATAAATCAGCATTATGGCTTTAAAAAACAATATATTACAGCAATAAGATCAACCACTACAACTCCCCCAAACTTTTCTAAAAAGTGTGCTAGGCCTAGTAGTTTATGTGTGCAAACTTTAAACAACTTTTAGTTGTTGATTTAAGACTTACTGAAGAAGTTAGATTAGGATTTCTACAGCCCTAATGGATTAAGATGAATGTTTGTAACAACAACACACAATACCCATTTAGAGGGGACAACATAGTGGCTTAGAAGTTCTATAGGCATGATAAACAAATCCTAGATTGTAAAAAGATAATATGGAAAAAAATCACATTTCCCAATGGAAAAATATTCAGATTAGTGCCTTTAAAATTGGGTGAATGGGGTATTTAAAGTACAAGTTAGACCAACAACAACCCTAGGGGTGTAAATCCTCTTACTCATTAGGGAATGCCAACCAACTTAGGGTAAATCTAGGAGGGTATACACACTCATATTTCTCCAAGAAACCTTTACCCAAGAAAAGACTTATAACCTTAACAAAAAGATGAAGCAAAGATGGAGGGTGTATCCAACATACTCTTCCCTAGGATTTCCACCAAAAATAACAAAAAATAAGCAAGAAAGAAATAACACATGCATATTTTTCCTTACCTAATCCAAGAAATGAGATATCAAACCCTAGTTTACCATGCAAAATTCATCCAAGAGTCACAAGAGCAAGCCTTTAAGGGGTGTGTGCCACTCCTCCTCATCTATTCACTAAGAGACATTCACCAAAAGACATTTCACAAGAGAGAAACACCATAATCACCAAGAGTAGCGAAAATTTAGCCAAGTACTTCTCACAATGGGAGAGTTATGTTATGAAATGAGATTCACATGATCTCTATTTATACAAAATGTCTAACACATAGTTTGTCCACTTAATTTTAGGGTAAAACACAAGATAGGGGTCAACAACCTTAACCTTTCCCATTTTACACAAATAATATTAAACAATTGATCTTAAAATGTACTTTTGACAAAAGAAACCCTAAAGTAAGATGTCGTTTCCCCTTTAGGGATCATTTTGGCACTTGAGCAAGTTGTTGGAGAAGATGTGGAAGTCGTTGGGGCTCCTTGAGCCTCTTGTTCATGCGCAAAGCCTTCTCCATGCCTCATCCAATGAAAATATTCCAAGTGTCATTGTGCAACTCCATCACCACCAAACCCTAGCCCCTTCATGACCTCAACCTTCAAGGAGGTGACATTTTGCCTCTCCTAGGCAACTCGTTTGGGTGGTAGAGGCCAGGTTAGTCCTGTCATGATGTATTCTAGGCCGCCAAAGGAACCTCTCTATCATCCCACATGTAGGCCCCTAACATCCATCCTGTGGACTTCTTGCCCCATGGAAGCCCAAGCTAGGCTTGTTCTCCCAAAACTGGCCACCAAGCAAGGTCTTGCAAAAAAAAAAGGGTACGCCCTCCAAAGATCTCAAGTCAAAGATATCATGACAAGTGTAAACCACATCTAATATGCAAGGCATCTAAACATGTGCATCAAAATTACCTCATGAAATTAAACAAATGCTCAAAACCCTATACAATTGACCAAGTTTAAGTATGGGAGGGGTGTCATAGGAGTCCTATTGTGTAGACCAAAGCCCTCAAGTAGGGGATGCTGCCAAGGATGGCCTTTCAAGGTTATGTAGTGGATGATGAGGTGGAAGGGATCTAAAATTCATAGGTCGATGATTCTCGTGACATACAAGGGCTCGTGTTATCTCATTCACGGGTGCCTTTGTAGAGGGTGTGCGACACCTTCGTTTGCAATGCACTTTTTCCAAGCCCATCTTCTTTCCATTCTTTACTTATTTCACATTTTAAAGAACAAGTTGAAGGCCATTGTCATGTCATGGTGTCATGATAATGACAATGTCATTCACAAATACATCACAGAAATGAGAAGGTTGGTCCATGATGAGACCCCCTTTCTCTCAGTTTTGTAACTGAGAGACACTACCTTTGCTTGATGACCAGATGATGGTAATTCCATACCGCTAAATACCCATGATCATGATAGGTCAGCTCGTGATGAGACCTCCCATCCTCCAACTAACCCCTTAAGCATTCATTATCATTTATTTTTGTAGGTGCCCCTTTTCTTACAGAGAAGCGTTTCATTGATTTCTCGGGGGATCCCTGGGCGAAGCATCTGAAAGGTCTATATCTATGCATTTATCTTTTTACCCAACAACAATCCCTCTGGGCCTTCAACGCCTTCTTCCCATGAAGTGAGGTACATGCCCTTCTTGGGTCATTAAAGTCAAAGGGCGTAGAAGAAGACAACATGGTGGGAGTGTAATAAGTGGAAGGTGGTAAGTATGGTCGGGAATGGTATGATAACCCATCAAGGGACTCCTAGTCGCAAACCTTCCCCAAAGGTTGGCCACTTACTAGGAAATCTATGACACCCATCAAGGTGAAACAAGGTCAAAGGCATAATGTCCAAGTAAGCATTCTATAATAAAAAATCAACTTAAATACAACATGTTCAAATGCCTTAAATATTAGGGTGATTACCTGCCACAATACTTGACTTTCACCGCATGGAGCAAGACCCATTTTCCTTCTAGAAGCTAGCTGGTGTGGTGGACGTGTTGTCAATGGATCAAAATGTGGTGATAGAGTGGGCTTCTGTATGTGCAAGTGGACATTGTTGGTCATGTAGTCTCTCAACACTCCATATCTACAACCTGAGGGCCTCGAGACATGATCTCCTTAGTTATCCGACAAAATGGGGATAACACATTGAATGTATTGTTTAGAGAACAAGTGGTAAATGCAAAGTTTTATTTGAAGCTATAGTTATTTAGTTTTAAGATGTTAGATGAAGTTACCATGTCTAGTCACATAAACAATCTGAGATCTATTCTTAGATAACTAGTAGAGGCTAAGGCTACGGTAGATGAAGAGGATGCCAAAGCCATTTTGTTAAATAGTTTACCATCTAAATACAACATTGTTATTTTTACTCTAAGCTTGTTGTCTTCTCAAATTCTAGAAGATATGATTTTTGCACTCTTAGCCGAAGAAAAGAGAGCCATTGCAAGGGATATATAAGATGATACTCAATCTGAGATGGAATTCTACTCAAGAAACAATTGTAAGAAATCAACTAAAGACAAGAGGGAGATTGAATATTACTACTGTAGAAAAATGAGTCACATAGAAATTAATTGTAAAATCGGTGCAGATGATCTTCTCAAAGGAAAGCTTAAAGACTCAACAAATATAGCTCTTATTGAAGACCCATCAGATACAAATAATGGAGAAGGTTTTGCTAAGGAATTCATGTTTTAAGGAGGTCCAAACTTTGAATATAGGGAGGGATGTAGTGGAAGACAGATAGTTGTTCAATAGTCTAGGATGATTGTGAATTAGAAAAACTATACCTCATTGGGGTTATGAGACATTCATGTGGGAATTATTTTCCAATAGTTCAGGGGAGATTTATGATCTAGAAGTTAGACATCATACCTTTACGAAGGTTACGAGACATTTCAAGTGCTAATGATGTACAATGATGTTGGGAAACTTGGATTATAGCTAGGAGACTATACTTTTCAATGGAATAGGGAGCAACTTGAAGGAGTCTTATTGGTCCAAACATTGTTTTCAAAGATGAATCCTTTGAAGAATGTTGAGTTCTATTTTTAGTTATATCAATGTGTGTTTTCTTTCAATGAGTTTTGTTTTCAATGAAGCAAGCTTTAAGAGGGGATGTTGGATTATAAGGCTTCCTTAAGTAATAATTTCAAGTCGTTAGGAATTGTAACACCCAATTCGTTATGACTACAAGCGAAGCAGAAGGTGCAATTTTTTTTTTTTTTTTTAAACAAGATGACAACAACGATTACAGCTAAACAACACATCTGACGGCGAGCACCACGCCCGCAGAACATGCAACAAACAACTAAGACTCCACGCACTAGTGCAAGAGCATCTGGGCGAAACCTGCGTAAAGCGTCAGAGAGAAACAACTACCCACCTGACACAAACATGACCACGCCTACAAGCTAAGGGACAACATCCCCATCCCGACACAATGACCTCAATGGCCTGTTAACTAGAATCTGGATGGCGCGCAACTCAACGCATGAAGGCGTTCGACCCATGCGCCATGAGAAAACTTACAACTATCGACAACACTCACAC
>ML788119.1:153658-171400 GCA_009831015.1 Picea engelmannii
TAGTTGAGTGGAGTCTAGATGCTACATTGGGATCATCACCAACTAATGCACATTTTCCTTGGGATCATCACCAGACTAGCACATTACTCATGACTCCCTGATCTCCTCCTCACTTCACTCTGTTTCATTTAGTTAACTTAAGACTGATAGACTACTTAACTCGGACTAGGTGGCAGTTCACTCCCGTAATTGCCTGCGAGACTAGACAAGGTGGCAGTTTACTCCCGTAACTGCTGGTGTGTGTCCATATCACTCTAGTCCACCACTATGGCACATTAGTTACTCATGTAGCCTATATCTATTGTAAATTATTCACTGTTTGAGTGTGGAATATAGTTAACGATAATTCTTCTATTCTTTCTCTCTTGCTTCTTCTTTCTCAATTTCTCTCTGCAAATGTATGTGGAATTTTCCAGCTAGATCTATTCTGTGCAGGTTCAACACATTTACACAGACATCATCACAAATCCTCTTCCTAGGGAGACCTTTCAGTATCTTCAATAAAAACTAAGAGTAATTTCTGCTCCAAATTGATTTGCATAATATTCTGCAAGAAAAAAAGGGGAAGATTGTGGTTGGAGTTACCCTTTGCCATTGATGTCAAAGGGGGATAAAAAAAAAGTAAAACTATAAGCTTGAAGATAGGGGCAGTCAACATGAAGACAAGAGGACAGTACAATCACTGGGATCAAAGCACGAAGACATAGGGAGCATAATTATTTTACTAAGTTTCCATCAATGCCAAAGGGGGAGATTGTTGGAAAATTGGTTGTCATTGATGTAAGCCTTAGAAGAAGCCCTAAAGAAAATCCCAAAAGCCCCTAAAAGTGATGATGATGTGTGCACTTGAATAAGTCTTGAAGATCCTTGAAGGAGACTTGACATAAATGTATATAACTCCAAAGTGGTCCCCTTATGTCGTAGCTTTTAAGCATCGCCCTCACGGGATGAGATAACATGTGGTTGTTTCCACATGCCCACTTTGAGTTGTACACAAATGGATCCCACAATATGTCCAATATAAATATTACAAGCCTACAGGTGTCCAAGATAAATATTGCAAGCTGGAGATTGTTTAAAGTATTAATTTTTGGTCAAGTTGGATATCCTATATTTAAGGGAATTTTTACCCTACATAACTAACTCAAATGGAAGCATGATTTACATGGTTAGAAATATTATTTCAAGAAATTTCCAATGATATATGGAAGTCCCTCTAACTCCCTAAGAATGATGAGATATGAGTTTTTCCGTTTGATAACTCAACCATACAATTGAGGTCGACTCAGCTAATTTTTGGGGACAAAATTACTATAAATACATTACAGAATTTTGCATTTTTAGTGAAACCAATGAAGAGATCAAGTCTGAGGTGGGATCTAGGTGTCAGGGTGTCTTTCCGGTGTGAAAGGGAAGTCTAAAGGATTCTCTTAAGGTCTTTCTTATTCTCAAGGTATGCTACGAGGTTGTGATGTCGTATGCATTGCTATGAGGTTGTGATGTTGTCGTGAGTGGATGCTGTTGTTAATGGATATTGTCGTGAGTGGATGTTATCGTCAGTGATTGCATTTTGGGAATGATGTGATGAGGCTTGCTAGGATTTGAAGGATTGTCTATAGAATGAAGCATGCAGGTGAAGTCGGTGTTGGATTACTGAGAGGGGGGGTGAATTAGTAATGATAAATTATACCATTTATCAATCCTTTAAACCACAATGTATATTCCTTTAACTTATTCAACCATGTTCATATGTTTATCATCAATATATTACTGTATCATAAACATTAACATCCATCAGTGCATAATAAACAATAACAAACACATCCACATAATGCACAATACACCAATATTTACGTGGAAACCCAATGCGGGAGAAAACCACATAATTCTTTTCTTATATATCAAGAATTACATTCAAGGAAGCACCAATTTCCAATTCTCCAGCTCCAACTGGAAGGAAGCTCCAACCCCCTAGTTTCTCAGGCTCCAACCTAAAGGAGCTACAATTCCCTAAATTCTCTGACTCTAACCAAAAGGAGGCTACAACCCCCTGGGTTCTCAGGCTACAACCGAAAGGTGTCTACAAGTAACTAGTTCTCAGGTTCCAACCTGAAGGAATATCCAACTCCCCAATTCTTCGCCACCAACCCGAAGGAGGCTACAACCCCCTTTCCTTGCCCCGTCCAAATGCCCTGAAATACAAGTTTCAAATGATGAAACCGCCGCTACACTGTCCCTATGAGATATACCACTGTAAACCTGTACCAATATGTGCCAACAACCTGTAACCAACATGTACCAATAACCTATATTCAACCTGTACAAATAACTTTTAACCAACTTGTACCAATAACATGTACCAACATATACCAACAACCTTTTTCTTCTTGTAGCTGTGGATCTATTACATATATGTTTCTGTAGCTGTGATTCTGTTTCCACGGTTCTACTGCCACAATTATGCTTTTGTTGCTGCAATTTTGTTGTTGTGATTCTGTTGTCACATTTCTACTGCTGCGATTCTTCTGCCGCAAATTTGATCTATCAATAATACCTGTCAAATAACCTTTCACAAATGGATATTCAATTATTTTCCAAAAATAGGTGCTAATAGGAGACCCTTGCTCTCTTATTTATACTCTCCAAGTACCTTCCTCAAGGGGTTATCTTCTAACTCACTTTACCCAACTTCCTTCTTTTATGGCTAACCCACTTCTAACCACTTGTCCACTTACAACCAATTTATCCACAAATAGTAATTTCTCCACTTTTAGTTGCAACTAACTTTATTATTTAATCATTTTCTTTTGCAACCACTTTGACTTATCCATAAATAGTAAACTCACCACTTCTTGTTGCAACCACTTTATTATTTAAATAATTTTCTCTTTGCAACCACTTTACCATAATTAACAAACTCACAACTTTAATTATTTTCTTAATGAAACAACTTTACCCATGATTAACTCCTAGTTACCATCAATTTGACTAGTACACTTCTTCTAGGATCTTCTAGAATATTTGACTTCTTTGACCTTCTAGGGGCTTCTAGATAACTCATGAGGGCTCTCCAACTTCACATGGCCATAACTCTCTAACCGTGAGGAGTTATGTGACGTTCTACATATCACCGGAAATGGCATGACATGTACTATCCATCTAGAATAGTCTTACCTACATATACATTGATCTTCATTACATTATTCCTCAACCAAACTTGAGTTTCTTACCCATACCTCTAGAGCTACCAGAATGTGCTACCGAACATACTCAAAAGTTGAAATCAATCTCTAAGGGTTGACATCAATATACAAAATCACTCTCTAAGTGTTGACATCAATGAAAACCAACTATCCAACTGTCCATCAATCTAGACCAACTATCTGACAATCTCCCCCTTTGGCATTAATGACAACACCAACATTTATGACAACAATTAGTCATGACAACACTCATGCTCATACTCCTCATCAGTGTTTCTATCTCTACCCCTTTTACATCAATGGAAAATGGTATCTCTCTTTGGGGCTGCTCCCCCTTACTAAACTCTCTTTGGGGTTATTCCCCTTGTCTTCATATCTCTGATTACTTTCTCTCTCCCTTTGACAAGGATTAACTCCCCTTGTCGATCTGACATTGTACCTGCTCTAACCAATCATGGTTAAGAAAATAACTCTCCATCTGGGTATGAATCCCCCTATCTTCTCTGCAAGATGTCGTGTAATCACTGTGAACAATATGTTATCACTTCATTATGCTTCTATTGATGCTCTACCAGAACATTGATCAACTGCTCAACAATACCACGATATACTATTCCTATGATGATACTTGGACCTATCCATGCATCATACATGGATCAACCTGTACCTGAACCTGTTGGATTTATTGTCCATTGGTGCTTCCTTGAGTAATCAACTGACATATATGAAAAAAATTCAAGAATAATCATTCAAATATTCATGTGTCATTATCATTCATTATGATAATGTTCCTTTATCTTTGAACCACTCTCTGAACCAATCTCTGAATCAATCTATGAACCATTTTTTGAACCAATCTATGAATCCATCTCTATCCATACTATCTAAGACTCTACTACTCAACTGTCCACAATGCTGAACCATCTGTCTCAGCTACTACATAGACTTCCCCTATCTACTATTCATATTACTCGGGAGTCTCCAAGCTGAATGGCTCATAACAATACCCACTCTGATGTAGAGTCATCTTCCTCTTCGTTAGTATATACACCTTCCCTTTCATTCTCTCTCTGAATTTTGTCATCATCCTGAGTTTTGATGTCTTCTTCGTCCTCCACTTGGATTCCGACACTTTCCTCTTTGCCTGTAAAGTCATCATGTTCTTGTGCTGCTGCAAATACTGGAAGTACGATTCCTTGGACATGTTCTTCATTTACTTGCTTCTCTTGTTTTTCACTTCTTCTCCAAGCCTTCTTGTATCCCACATCAACATTTTCTTTCATGGGAGGCCTTATCATGCTTCTGCAATTTTGAGCTGTGTGTCCATAGTTGTGGCATTTGTAACATTCAATATTTTGTGGGGCCACATGAGCATTTCTTGCCTGATTATTTCTTTCATAATCCCTACAATCTGGAACCTTATGTTCAGAGTTAGTACAATAAAATAATGACCATAAAATAAATTTACATACCTGGGAGTAAATGATTTTCCTTGTGCTGTAGTCCTTCTATAATTCTGCCTTGGCTTATAAATATCTTCTCTTTGGTTGTTTTTTTCATAATGATTGAAGATTCCTTGTTGCTCAAATGTAGAGGGTCTTCTGTATTCATTTCTTTCTAATTCATGTTGACCATGATTCCTTCCTTTGAGAAATTATGTATAACTCTTTTGTTCTCTTTCTTTCGTCATGGATCTTGAACCTTTTTCAGTCTACATTTGGTTGTATCATAGTCCAGACCTATCATAGTATGGCATTTGATTGTTGATGATCTTATCCAATGTCTTGGTGCTATCTTGCTGCATGTCCTTCTTCTGAAGATCTTTTCTTAGAGTGATTGCTTCTGCTTCCAACCTTTCAATCATCTTCTCCTTCTCTGATAGCTGAATTCTGAGTATTTATTCAATCCTTTTGTCCTCTTCTACCTGGACTTTCAACTTCGTAATTACCTGGTTGACTTCCTCTGAGTTGAGATTCCGTTTAGTTCTTTCTTGAGTAACTTGTTTTTCTTTCTTTCTTTCCTTATTTCTTCTAATGCACTAATTAATTTTGCTCTCAGATTGACTTCACCTTATTCTTCTAAACTGTCATAGTTTCTTGTTTTACTTTCCTTAGCCATAAATAATACCTTTTCTGAATCATTGCCGGTTTCATTATCTTCACTAGATGAGGAACTGTCTTTTCTTGAGTATAGATTTTTCTTGAAGGCTTTCTTTTTGTTTTTCTAGTTTCCCTTTTGATATCTCTTTTCTTTCTTGGGCTCTTCCTCTTCATCACTATCTGGATTTCTGGCATAAGGACACTTATTTTCAAAATGACCAATTTTACCGCAATTAAAACATTTCAACGGAAGGTTACCTTTATATTTACATGTTCCCTTTTGCAACTTTCTTACGAAGTTTTCCATTTCTTCATCTTCCTCTGAATAATCGCTGCAACTACATTCTGACTTTGGATTTTGCTTGCTATTTTTCTTTGTCTTCTTGGATGCTTTGAATGCTACTTCCTTTGTAACTGGATTTTCCTGTTCTGTTCTCATTTCATAGGCTATGAATATTCCGTGTAGCTCATCCATGCTTATCGAATTCATATATGTTCTTTCTTCTAGTGTTGAGATCTTAGGATCAAATCTCATTGGAAGAGATCGCAATACTTTTTGAACAATTATAGATTCATCAACTTCTTCTCCCAGTCCTTTAATTGCATTCATTGTTTCATCAACTCATAAAAAGTAAGCTACGGTATTTTCATCTTCATTCGTCTTCAGCTGTTCAAATTGGCCTCTATAAGTTTGAAGCTTTACTGCCTTGACTTTGGCGTCTCCTTAATAAACATTCTGAAGTTTGTCCCATATCTCCTTTGCGGAGTCACAATGCATAACTTTAACATATATTGAATCAACCAGACCATTCATGATGGCATTTTTGTCTTTCAAATTATTTTCTTCAAGTTGCTTTCCATTTTTATCTGTTGGAGGAATGGTTGGTGTTTTGTATCCATCTACCACTAATCGCCAAACATCAAATCCTTGTGCTTGTACATATGTTTTCATCATTCTGCTCCATAATGCATAGTTATGTCCATCAAATTGTGGTATTCAATTTTTGTACATACCATTTCTCTCCATGATCTACTTTCCAGCTCTGATACTAATTATTGGATTATTGAGGGGGGGGGGGGAGGAGGGTGAATCAGTAATGAGAAATTATACCATTTATTAATCCTCCTTTAAAACACAATGAACATTCCTTTAACTTATTCAACCATGTTCATCTATTTATCATCAATATATTACTGTATCATAAACATTAACATCCATCAGTGCATAATAAACAATAACAAACACATCCACACAATGCACAATACACCAATATTTACATGGAAATCCAATGCGGGAGAAAACCACATAATGTTTTTCTTATATGTCAATGATTACATTCAAGGAAGCACCAACTTCCAATTCTCCAGCTCCAACTTGAAGGAGGCTCCAACCCCCTAGTTTCTCAGGCTCCAACCTGAAGGAAGCTACAAATCCATAAATTATCTGGCTCCAACCAGAAGGAGGCTATAACCCCTGGGTTCTCCGGCTACAACCAGAAGGCGACTACGACCAGCTAGTTCTCAGGCTCCAACCTGAAGGAAGCTCCAACTCCCTGATTCTACGACACCAACCATAAGGAGGCTACAACCCCCTTTCCTTTCCTTGTCCAATCACCCTAAAATACAAGTGTCAAATGATGAAACCACTGCCACACTGTCCCTGCGAGATATACCATTGTAAGCTTGTACCAATTTGTGCCAACAACCTGTAACAAACCTGCACCAATAACCTGTAGTCAACCTGTACCAATAAACTGTAATCAACTTGTACCAATAACCTGTACCAACATATACCAACAACCTTTTTCTTCTTGTAGCCATGGATCTATTTAGGATCTATTTCTATAGCCGTGATTTTGTTGCTGCGGTTTTGCTACCTCGAATTTTTTGCCATGAATTTTCTGTTGCGAATTTTTTGCCGTGATTTTTCTGCTGTGATTTTTCTATCAATAATACCTGCCAAGTAACCTTTCACAAATGGATATTCAATTATATTCCAAAAATAGGTGCTAATAGGAGACCCCTGCTCTCTTATTTATACTCTCCAAGTAGCTTCCTCAAGGGGTTATATTCTAACTCACTTTACCCAACTTCCTTCTTTTATGGCTAACCCACTTCTAACCACTTGTCCACTTACAACCACTTTATCCACAAATAGTAAGTTCTCCACTTTTAGTTGCAACTAACTTGATTATTTAATTAATTTCTTTTGCAACCACTTTGACTTATCCATAAATAGTAAACTCACCACTTCTTGTTGCAACCACTTTATTATTTAAATAATTTTCTCTTTGCAACCACTTTACCATAATTAACAAACTCACAACTTTAATTATTTTCTTATTGAAACAACTTTACCCATGATTAACTCCTAGTTACCATCAATTTGACTAGTACACCTCTTCTAGGAGCTTCTAAATAATTGTCTTCTTTAACCTTCTAGGGGCTTCTAGATAACTCATGAAGGGCTCTCCAACTTCACATGGACATAACTCTCTAGCCGTGAGGAGTTACGTGACATTCCACATATAACCGGAAATGGCATGACATGTACTATCCATATAGAATAGTTTTACCTGCATATACACTGATATTCATTACATTATTCCTCAACCAAACTTGGGTTCCTTACCCACACCTCTAGAGCTACCAGAATGTGCTACTAGACATACTCAAAGGTTGACATCAATCTACAACATCACTCTCTAAGGGTTGACATGAATGAAAAACAACTATCCAACTGTCCATCAATCTAAACCAACTGTTTGACAGTCATAAGTACTATGTGTATGAAGATCTTGGATTGGTGATATCTTATTGAGTTGGTGATCAGTTAAGAAGATTAGTGTCTTCATTTAGCAAGTTGGTGACTATGATTTAGGGATTAGGTGCTTCCTTCTAGTTGGAGCTGGTAAAGTCAGGGGGTTGGTACCTCCTAGTCGGTACTGGTAAATTAGGGAGTTGGAGATTATTTCATGTTGGTGCCTGTAAATCAAGGGGTCGGTGCCTCCTTCTAGTTGGTGCCGGAGAATATTGGAAGTTGGTGATTCCTATGAATGTAATCTTAACATGATATAAGAAAAGTGTTATGTGGTTCTCTCCCATTTGGGTTTCCACGTAAAAAATAATTGTGTTATGTGTATTGTTTTTTGTGATGATGAATGACATTTTTAATGGTTAATCTTTACATGATGTGCTTAAAGTTAAAAATGGTAAAAATTGCTCAATACCGATTCAACCCCCTCTTACTATCGATGAATATTATAAAAGTAGAGTCACAATTATTTGGTCCCGGTTGACCACTTTGCTATTTATTTGGGTGTTATTCAACCTATTTCCCTTGACCATGTCTTCATGCTTGTGCAATATACACTTGATGTCGCTCTAAGAAGGGTCCATGATATTAAATTTATTCCCAGGAGTGAAGGTAAATTTCTAACTCCACTTGAAGCATAATGTAAACCTGAACCACTTGAATTAGATTAAAAAACCTCGCATGCAGGGATAAGGCCCCAATTTATTCTTACCACAATCTGAATTCCTCTTTGCAATGAGGGTTCTGGAGGAGTCACTACAAATATGGTCTGTATCCGTTGTAACTAGCCCCAAATATTGACCAATATACTTGTCATAGAGAGAAGGAACATTGTTTCATGTCTTTGGTCTAGTGCACTCAATTACCACAAAAAGTTCAGAAGTAAAAAAGCAGAGCCGAGCGATGGCAATATTTGAGAGGGAGAATATAAAGGGGAGCCCAAGAAACCAAAGACCACTTTGAATGCCCGAGAAACCAGAGACCACTTTGAACGCCCAAGAGATTGGAGTAAAGAAGGAAACCCACGGGGTTCGAAGGCCAAGAAAAAACCCAGAGAAAAGGGTGAAATACTGACTGAATTCCCACAATATCAGTATCGAATCCCAAAGGCAAAGAGTTGTTCAGATTTTGGATGGCATAAAGAGCATATAGGGTGTGGATGATAAAATGAATTTGGATGTTGTTGTGAGCCAAAGAGGGAGACAAAGTCCAAGTAAAGAGATACATGGTAGCCTCATAATAGATGGTGATGACAAGAGACTTTAATTCACTACAATGAATACTCAAACCCCAGCCAAAAGCTGGTCGACTAGGTCCAACCCCAATCCAAAAAACTAAGCTATTCCTGTTATCAAAGTTTGCGCAGATTAACTGATTCAAGGAATGAAAATAAGGAAAAAATAGGTCAATGATATAGAGAAAATAAAACCTGGAATGGCCCGAGTGCAAAAGAAGGCAACCCTCAACCTAGATTAGAGCGTTGTATCGAACATCCCACATTTGCTTTGAGTGAAAATCCATCATAGCATGGTTTGGATGAATGAGTCCACACACACTAGATTGAATGTTGGGTACAAGGTGATGTCCTTGGAATTGGGCGAAGCCTGATTCAATAAATCTCCAAGGCCATTGATTATAAATCTCTAATGGAACCCGCATCATAGATGTTTAACGAATGCGTGGAGCATTAGGCTCCCATTAAAATTTATGTCCCTTTTTTTAAGGTGAGATCCTTCTTTGGCCTTTTGGTTAGCAACATAGTTGAGCTCCCTTTTAATGTGATAAAGAGTGTAAGTCTCAAATTTCTTAAGGAGAGAGAGAAACCTTGCTAAAACACCAACAAAAACATTTCCTCTTGCGATATTTTTTGTGATGATTGATCTGATAACAAGCAAAGAGTCTCTGCATATGACAATATTTCGAACCTTGGATGAGAGGACCATGCTGATGCCTTTGAAGAGAGAAAAATCCTCTACTGATATTCCCCGCCGCTCCTACTTCCCTTATATATATATTTTCCCAAGGAAAAAATCAGTAATTTTATTAATGTAGTAATAAAATTACATTCGTATATTCCAAAGGCATTCCTATTCTGCGTCTGATTGGCAATGGACAATTTCTCAAAGAAGGTACTTTCCACTTTTACAAAAATTGGATCCCCTGGATCCAAAAATAATCTGGAGAGTGAATATAGCATCAAAATATACATCAAAAGACTAGTTATATCTGGTTTAAAACAATACCTACGAGTCATCTTTCATATCTACATTGAATACATTTAATCTTCAAAACAACAATGAGAAGAGAAGTAGATCAGTTAGAGAGCGGTCCAAGTGTTGTGAATATATTCCCGGGAGCCATCCGAGCCTTCTTCTCTGATTTTCCAGCTTCCTTTGTCCAAGTCCAGTCCATATTTGGAGAATTGGTCCACTTTTTGATTGATATTCATGTAGACACGTGTAAATGAAATATGAGTGAATTCTGCAAAGCACCTTTTAATTTCCTCCAATAATGGAACCAATGTGTATGACCTCAGAAAGTGTGTGCCTTTCATGACTTGTATGAAAAACATCAGATCACCATAAATATTCAAATGGTTCATGATTTTCTCAAGGGCCAAGAGTAGCAAGAGATAAAGGGCCATGAGTCTGACTGAGAAGGCACAAGAGATATTTTTCAGAAATATGGAGGAATTCCCCTACTCCTCCAATAGAACAGGAGCCTTGGGAAACACCATCAAATAAGGCCCATGGAAAATCCTTGTTGATGGATGGAGGTTTAATGACCCTTGTCACTGCAGAGGAAATTTTTTTTTGTGGGAAGGCGAAGACATTTTTTAGGCATTGGATGGTTGTGTGGGAGGTGGAGACATGTTTGTCCTCCAAAATGGCATGATTGCGAGCCAACCATATTCCCCAACAAATGATAAGAGGAAGAGATTTTTAGTCTTGGTTCTTATTATCAACTAACCAATTCTGCATAGCATCTGAAAGGGTTGTATCGTTCTAATTGAAAGATGGCCCAAGTGAGCTACTAACTTCTCTCCAAAATGAATTTGTGTAAGGGAATTGTAGGAAGAGATGCAAGCTAGTTTCTTCTTATGATTTCCATAGAGTGCATTTGCTTGGTCCTATGAAGGATCACTTTTGGAGATTTTCCCAAGTCGGGGACTTTTTCTGTAGGAGAAGCCACATGAATAGATTTGACTTTGGTGGACAATATAGTTTCCAGAGGGATTTACCCCACCAGGGGGGTCACGTTCAAATTATTGGAGTTGTGAAATGTATCTAAGTTTGGGAGAGTATTTTCCAACAGTGATGAAAGACCAGATAAGTTGATCTTCATGGTATGAAAGCCTAGAAAAAGAACTATTTAGGGAGTGAATGTAGTCTTTCCATGCTGGAACCAGGTTGACTGCTAAGTTTAGATCCTCTCCCGAAATCCATCTTGTATTTCCTGTAATATAATCTCTGTGCCCCACTTGATTTAAATAAAAGAAGCCTCTTTGGCTTAGAAAGTGGATGAGCTCCTCTAGAAGGATATGATTATTAGCACAACCAATCCATGAGTTCTTTCCAATTTGTACTTTGGAACCATTGCCAATATTCCAGATGAACCAATCTCCAATTATAAGAAAAGAGTTAATGATGACATTCCAAATGATAATTCCATTCTGCGAGGATTTTATTGGAGATCGAATCCATTCGAGAAGAGACCTTTGAGGGATGTATTTTTTATTATTATTCTGTGCCAAATTCTAGATCCATCTACCAGACTCCAAGAGTTCTTTACTACCAGTTCTTTAGCAAAGGAGAAAATGTCTTTGAGTCCCCATCCTCCATTGACCTTTGGCTTTTGGATGATTTTCTTTCAATCCATGACCAAGGGCCTAGAATATTCTTTACCCAGCCAGAGGAAGTGAGTGGCCAATTGATTTATTTTATGTAGAACACCTTTTGGGACGAATGCAAGGGAAGTCCAATAAACTGGTATTGCTTCAATGAATAATTTGAGAAGCACTAACCTTCCATCTAGAGAGATCCATTTGTTACACCAGGAGAGAATTATCTTTTCTACTTTTTCCAATAACCATGCCCAATCTATTTTCATGTATTAAATTACCTTAAGAATGAAGCCCAAATATTTGAGGCCCTCTGTTGGGTTTTTGATTTGGACTCCAAAGAGAGCATAAATCGAAAGATATTCTTGATCGTTTAATCCCCAAGCCATTAGAGAGGATTTTTTCTGATTGATTTGCATTCCAATTGAGAGGTAGAAAGTATGGAGGATATCCTTTAAATTGTCCAAGAATAAATTCCTATATTTGCAGAAAATGAGGATGTCATATACAAAGAGTAGATGAGTGAGGGAGAAAGATGATGATATTTGAATGCCTTTGAAGTGCCCTTGTGAGACTACATCTGAGATAAGACAACTTAAAGATTTATCCACCAGGAGAAAGAGCAGAGGAGAGAGAGGGAATCCCTGTGTGATCCCTCTTTATTCTTTGAAGAATGGAGATATTGATCAATTTATGAGGAGAGCAAAATATGTGGTAGAGATGTAGCTAAGACACTTATTTTTGTTTTTCCTCCTCTTCTTCTACTCTTATGGTTCTGCTTGCTTGTGTGTGCTAGGTTGCTGCTTCCACTTGTTTCCCTCAAGGTATTGTGCTTGTACATTGGCCTCATAAATTGTCTTTGGTCTAAACAACATCAATTGATGTCAAATATGAAGTAGCAATGCCCCCAAATACTTGATTAACATGTTATGAATTTTAAGAGAGACTCCCATTTGAATTGTTCTTTTCTTGAACTTAGTGGTGAACTCTTGCACTAACTGTCCCTACCTCTCTCTGACGTAATTCCATACAATCTGTTGGTTCTCCTCATATCTAATTGGGTAGAAGTGGGATTTGATCATGTCCTTGAACACTTCCCATTTAGTCACCAGTGGCTCATTTTCTCGTGCTTTGCCTACCACATCACTCTCCCACCATGCCAAAGCATGGCCTTCAAGCTTCAATCGAGCGAATTAAATATTTTGCTTTCCTGTTACTTCATGCACACTGAAGTATACCTCCATCTATTGTAGCCATTGGTTCCATTTTATGGCATCAACTTCCCTGGTATATGGTTTTATTTCCATCTTGGCCTCTGCATGGAAAGGTACCCATGCCTGGTTATAACTACATTCTTCCATCTATGGCTTAGTATTTCACTTTGCCTCTGGCTTCTTTTCTTCTTTCTTGGGTCCTTCATGACAAACCTATGTTGATGGTGTCTCCTTACATTTCGTTGCCAATAGTAACTATGATATCATTGATGTCAGTGTGGCCATTCTCTACTTAAGCCGGTCCAACCTGACACTGTGATCTTTTTCTTCACCTCCTCCTTGATATTCCCCAACCATTCATGGTTCTCTACTTCGCTCTAATCGTGGCATCAACTCTTGTCCACTTCTTTGGTAGTCATTGCGTGTACTTACCATACATGTCTCACTAGGTATTTGAACTCAATGCTTTGATACCATTTGATTCATAAATGGTAGGCTTATATTCCATCCATTTCCTCAACACGAAAACCAACACAATTCCAATTAGCTTATTTTTTTTATTATTTTTTTTTCACTATAAGACAATTGTTTATTCATTCAGAATAAGACAAGTCTTTTATCTGCACACCAGCTAGATAGAAAATAACCAGTACAATGTTTAAGCTTATAACCAACAATTGTGAAGGAATCGATTCTATGAGTGAGAGAGACCAAGACTAAACCCACACCAAATTAAATTATCCTTTCATTGATTAAACAATCGAGGTGGTGGAGCTACTCATTGACAACTTAATCACTTAGTCACAAAGGGAAATCAACACAATGGTCAATAATCACACAATCTCACCATGAATTCATTACCCAATCCATATTTGTCTCTAAATGGTCGTACTGTCCAAACCCTGGTAGGTATGATTAGTCAAACCAAATATTATGCACAATATCATTACTACACTTATTCACATAAGTTTGAACAACTCAAATCGACCGTAATATTTTTGCATAGAGTCGCATAACGGAAGATAAGGGGAAACCCGTCCCTATAAAAAAACATAGTCTAGAAAAAGAATTCGGCCTATGCAAAGGGAGAATGTTGCAAATGATTTGGTGGTCCCCCAAAATAAAGCATACGACGTGTTGGTTGTGAGGAGATGTCAACCAACAACCAAATAGCTACATGGTGTGAGAGAAATGCTTCTCAACAACTATAATAAACCATATTAGCAACTAACTAGTAAGTAGCAACAACTATGAGCCATCCATTTCCCAGATTTGAAATAAATTCGACTGTGGCAAACAAAGAGTTGCTAGGATTTTTTTTCCATCATTAACCAATGTCTTGTGAAAACTAACCTCCCACACAACAAATTACTGAGTCCTTAGCTTGTTGTATTCTCAACAGAGGTAAGTTAATTACGGAACAGATATTAAAATGCAATCGTAACTCAACAATGAACTAAAACAACAACATACTCAACAGATGGAAAGAAAAACACACACTCGAGACAAAATTTTACCCTGAAAATCCAAATGGGAAAACCAACATTCAATTGGCTTCGAATCTCTGGTTTAGCTCTATGCTTCTCAGTGAAATCTGGGTAGTATTCATCTTCCTTCTTTGCCAAAGAATCCCTTCTCCCCAACATATAGGAGACAGGTTTAGTTAAGGGGATAGCTGGAAGGTCAAGCGTCCCCAAGCTCCTTTCTCATCCTCCTTTCACTTTTCCTTTTGTCTTTTTGTACTTAGGGAAAAGGTCTATGAGACTTTATTTATTTCCAATACATCATTTTTTTTTTAAAATTATAGAACTCTGCCTTATCCTTACATCATGTGCTAGTCTTATGTTTTTGATTAAATGCATCTAGCCTTATGTTTTTTATTAAATGCACATGTGGATACCCATTGTGATGACATAGGGACCTTCATTCCAACAAACTTGTCTCTTCTTTGTCCATAGCTTAACCTTGCTAATGTCAATAATGGTAGAACCTGTGCCTTAACCAATTGTTTCTTATTTTGATCCAAATAGAATTAGCCATGGTCAAACATGGTAAAACATATTAGATATCTGAGTATTAATCATATTAATATTTTAATTCACAAATCTACTAATCGTCCCCTTACTTAACTTAGTTGTGCTTATAAAATAACATAATATAATTTAAATAAAAGAGTTGTAGGCTGCCATGTCGTCTTTGAATTTTGATGCTTCTTGCTTCATACGGTTGAACATGGTCTTGAAATATCATTTGAAAATGATATAGCAATGTAAAACCTAGTTAGAGAAAAATAAGGACTCGAGCTGTGATTCTCAACCATGAGAATCGCTCTATGAGAGAACTTCGATTGAATTCCATGCAACTGGAAACTCTGTAGAAGATTTCACATGTCTAGTCTTTGCATATGTTTCCATCTTTTCCAACTACTTAAAATAATATCTAATATCTTGCACTGCGGAAGCCCCTATATACTTATTTAAAACAAGTTTGAATGGATGTAATAATTTTCAAGTGATTGATCTGATGAGAATTCGCGATAACCAAACATGTGCGTCGGATAAGATGGAATGTTCAAAGTGCTTATTGTACAGATACACTACTCATGCTTTCCGTGTGATAAAAAAATTCTCCATTCCTTGTTAAAATTTGATGCTAGTGATTGAAATTTCATCTCAAAGAAACTCATTTCTCTTTTCCTTCACACATTTCAGTTGGCATTCACTATACATCCATTATGTCAAAATAATGCATCTTTGTATAGTCATAATCACTGAAAGGTCTTACCATCTGAGATTGTCATTGTTAAATATTTATTTTTTATGACCTTCTATTAATGAAGGTTTACACATTTTGTAAAGAGAAGTTTACATGTTTAAAAACAACTGTGATGGAATGTGCCATTACAATTGAGGTTTACACATTTTATAAAGAGAAGTTTACATGTTTAAAAACCACTGTAATGGAATGTGTCATTAATTTTTTTTTCGAAAATGTTTCAATCTCAGGTTTATATTTTTGTTCAATTCTCAAGAAAATTTGAACATTACAAAAATAAAATAACTTTCTGTAAAAAAAAAACAAGGATAATATTCAAAGCAATTGAGAATTAAAAAAAATAAAAATCATTGATTGGATTTATTCCAAAAGTTATTAATTTTTTTTAGATTTATTCCAAAAGTTATTCAAAAAATTTGTGCGACAAGTTGATTACATGTAAATACTGAAATACAATAACTCTGTAAAAGAAAACAAGGATAATATTCAAAGCAACTGAGTATTAAAAAAAATAAAAAAATCATTGATGGGATTTATTCCAAAAGTTATTAAAAAATTTTGTGCTACAAGTTGATTACATGTAAATACTGAAAATGGCTAGGGTTTTGCTAATTCGTTTCACCTTAATTAAATTTATAGAATAGTTTATATCATTTAGTACAAAATATTTGAATGTGTAAAATTTTTATATCGAAATGAAAGGTTGCTACCTTTATACAGGTGCATGCTTCAAAGAGAGCTTGTACAGACATCTATCAAGTCTGTAATAACAAGGCATTATTAGATTCTCATCAAACACAAATTCTCCGTTCAAAAAGATATTGCCGTGAGAAAAAATCCCCTTTCTTTCAGTCATTTTTTTCCTTTCTGAATGACGATTTCTCTTATGAGTAATTCAAATTGCAATCCACCACAATTATTTGTCCAGTATGGTTACAGTTCACATAAACAAATGGATTACTGATAACTTATATTTTCTGCATCTCAAAGGTTTATGATAGTTTGTGGAAATGGTTTGTCACATTTAAGTAACGTATGCCAATTTCAAAGCATGTTTTACCTTTTATTGCAATTTTTAATTGCACAGAAATGCTACTGGCAACCCAATATTTGACATATCAATGTCATCTTCACATGTTACAAAACATCGGAGTACTTATTTAAACATTATGTCAAAGTGTTGGTGTATTGTTTCAAGAACTTATGAGTATGTGTAAGGGGTTGGAACCCTTTGTTAATCCACATCTTGAGGGATGATATCTACAAGGATTGAATGTAGAGAGAGGAGGACAGAAAACACACAAATCAATCATGAAATTAATCACAAGAATATGGATGAAAATCCATGAGCCGAATACACTGCAAAAATATGAGAAAGAGATAGAGTTGGAGAAAAATGATTCCATTAAGAATAACCATTACATGCAACAAGGTCAATTTTTGGACTTCTCCTTCTTGACCTTTACTCTTTCCCTATTGCCTTTTTATAAGGTGTATTTTTGACAAAGTCGATTTTGATTAGGTTTGAGTCCCTCAATTACATATCTATGAAGTTCCCTTTTACATAACAATATCAATATATGACTCATACATCTAAAGTTAGACTATAATCCCCCCTAATATTCAAATCAATCCCCCCCCTTAGAAAATGACAGTCCCCATCATTTCACCCATGCTAGAAAAATAGACCCCATTTTGTTCATGGTACCTTCATGATTACAATGTGTCGAGTGCCAATGAAGAGAAGGGTTTTGTGTGGTTAACCCATAACTATGGGTTTGTGGATGACCCATAA
>ML788119.1:201745-212448 GCA_009831015.1 Picea engelmannii
ATCCATGTCCAATCCTCCTCCTCCTATTGTTTCTTCCCCTCCACATTTCTCTAAACTTGCATCCATGTTTGATTTTCCTCCTCCTCCCTCTTCTCCTCCACATGCGTCACCATATTCCACTGATCCTCCTTCTCCACTTGTGTCACTGTCCACTAATCCTTGTCCTTCTCCTCCACATGTGTCATCATCCACTAATCTCCCTCCTCCTCATATTCCTCCACGTGTCATAGGGTTATTGTCATGTTATCTACTGCACTGGGGTAGAAGTAGAAATTATTGTCGTGGGATTCTTTGCACTCGATCCATGTGAGGTTCACCCTTTGGAGATATTGGATTTCCTTTATCGGATGATCTATACACTGAAAACTTGTTCCCTCTATGTATCCTAGAGCAAGATGGAAGAATTGACCCATCATCAACCAATAATACTTGGGATATGAATAAATTAAATGATGGTATGGGTCGATTTGTAGGGTTCCAAAAGAGTAAGATGATTATGTGATATCTCCAAGGACTGTCCAACCACACTCGTAGTTGTTGGGAAAGTATAAGCGAGTGGTCTAATTTTTTGTGCAGTGAGCATATAGAAGGCCACATTTTCCGAAAGGATATCGGATGATGGAATTGCCAAAATGGGAGGAGCTCAGTCTTTGAAAGATGGAATATGAACTTGGGATTTGACCAAGATAATGGAAGTGGAGTAAGGTACATAAATAAGATAGATAAGAAGAAGAAGCAACATATTGAGGATGAGGAAAGAGGAGTTCATTTTTGAAATACAGACAAACATGTGAGTTTTTTTTGTAAAACTAATGAATTGCACATAAAATAGAGTGATGTGCAGGGAAGACCGTAGATTGTGAAGGGTAGGTTGGGAAGGAGAGGGTGAGTAGTATAAAAAAGAGATGAGATGAGAGGCCAAGGAGGAAGATGGAAAAGAAAATGGATGGATCCACTTCAAACTGGGGGACCATCATGCACAAGGCATTGTAACGATGGAATGTAACTTTACAACACTTTAACCACCAAAGTGATGGGTGGAATGGCTCGTCTTCACTGTGATACATGATTAAAATCAAAGCGCTACGAGTGGAATGACTCAACTTCACACACATTTAAAATCAAAGTTTTAGAGAGGACCAAGGAAGAGAAGACGAGATAGATTGAATGTAACCACCTACATACACAGTAATATTTAATTTGTTATATTTACTATTTTTAATTTTCCTTTTTTAAGTCAACAAAATTGATTATAACTTAGTTGTTGATATATAGTTAGGATATTTATTAATGACTACTATCAACAAAATGTGGTTGACTCATCATTGTTATTTAAGGAAAATTACATGGCCTGAATAATAATTTGCTAATGGTCCATAAGGGAGCACATTTTCACTCCCATCACATCTTACATCTTAGAGTGTCACATCCTAGGAAGACGAGTTCTTAGCCAATTAAAAGGAAGTCACATCCTAGGAAGAATAGTTCCTAGTCAATTAGAAGCACTCTTTAGGTCTTACAATAAAAGTCAATGTCCCTTGTGATCATCATTGAGACTACCTCCAAATAAATCATGTGTTTTATGATATCATTTAATCATAGTCCCATACATGAAACCAAATACTATTACAATTTAAACGCTTACCTCTTTATTTCAACAATTTATAAACCATTAAATATTATATTAACTACATACTAATAGTTTGTAACTATCCTGATTTTTTCCATTTCAAAACTTTAAAACATCAAACATTACACAAATCACTTTGAAGTTTATACACGGTACAATTTTCAAAATTAAATATTAATGAAGATGTCACATTAACATTATTACACGACGATAACCTATCAAAATTATTTATAATTGTAACATCAACAATGAGGATGGGGTGGGAAAAATATTAGAGAAAATGCGCTCTTGAAATTAAGTCACATTGCCACATGCCATAATATACCCTGCATCAATTTTTATTTGTGATGCATTGCCACATACCATGATTACGATATTGCATATAGTATTCCTACTCATAAATTCGCCAAAGTTCCATGCATGCCAATCTTACCCATAAAAATGACATTGTGTACTACATTTCATCCGAGGATAAAATATTGGTGGATCTTAAAAAAGAAGGAAGTTGGATTGTTTTATGTCAAAGGATACTATATTGGTGGATCTTAAAAATGGACACTTCGATTCTCCAATGTCACATAACATGAAAGAAGGTCACTTCCTTTCCAGCTATTGACAAATTGGACAGAGCAATTTTTCCCTTTCATATGATGAAATGTTTTTTTATATAGTGAAATGGGATGTTCCCTTTTTATATGATGAAATGTTTTTTTATATAATGAAATGCACATCCCATCGCGGTGGATTGGTTGTAGTTTTGACCAATTTTTTTCCTATGATGAAATGCACATCCTATCAGGGCTGGTTGGTTGTAGTTCATCGGATACTTCCACTTCTACAAATGTCTAAATTTTTTCCATATAATTTATGTAAGTATGAAATAAAATTATTATTTTTTATTTATTCAAAAATTATTTGTCGTGTTCTCTCAATTTGTTTTGGTACAGTCTAATTAATTTCAGTATAAACAAGGACAATCTGATCTGTACAGTCTAATTAATCTCAATGTGAACAATGACAGTGAATATGCACTCCTCCATAACATAGTAATAAATACTATATATTCTTGGATATTTTGATTTAAAAATAATTTTATGTTTTGGTTTTTTTCTAATTATTTTTTTTTTCTAAAATCCGACAATAAAGTGTTGGATCTACATATTTGAATGGTTGAGTCGACATAATCCAAGTGTTCTTGGAGTTTTTCAACACACTGAATTCATTTATATATTTATAAATGTAATTTAAACAACAAAAAATTGTGATTTCATCCAAATTATGTCGCTAGACTCTGGCGAAAAAGGTCAAAACGTAAAATAGTTAGAAAACCATAGTCTAAACGTTCTATGTTTTGGCCATTGTCCGGGTTTTTTTTTCTATTTAATTTTGCTCGAAATCCGATAAGAAAGTGTTGAATCTATAGATTTGAGTGGCTGATTCTATATAATCAGGTGCCCCAGGGGTTTTTCAACACATTGAATCCATTAATGCATTCAAAAATGCCATTTAAACAATAAAAAATTGTGATTTTGTCCAAATTTCTGTTGTCGGATTCCGACGAAAAAGGCCAAAATGTAGAATAGTTAGACAATGCCAAAATGCATTAGTCTAAATGTTCTACGTTTTGACTCTTTTTTGGGGTTTTTTTCTGTTTAATTTTGCCCGAAATCTGACAAGAAAGTGCTGCATGTGTAGATTTGAGTGGTTGATTCTGTATAATCCGAGTGCCCCGGGGGTTTTTCAACACGCTGAATCCATTTATGCATTCAGAAATGCAATTTAAACAAAAGAAAATTGTGATTTCATCCAAATTTATGTCGTCGGATTCCGACAAAAAGGCCAAAATGTAGAATAGTTAGACAATGCCAAAATGCCGTACTCTAAACGTTCTATATTTTGGCCCTTTTCAAGGGTTTTTTCTGTTTAATTTTGCCTGAAATTCGACGAGAAAGTGTTGGATTTGCATATTTTAGTGGCTGAATCTACTTAACCCTAGTGCCCCAAAGTTTTTTCAACATGCTGAATCCATTTATACATTTAAAAATGCAATTAAAACAACAAAAAAATGTGTTTTCGTCCAAATTTATATCACTGAAAACACTAGACAACACCTTTAACAAATTACTGCAACAACACCTTTAGCTTTTAACGTAGAATAGTTAGACAATGACCTTTAACAAATTACTACAACAATGCTCTTAAGGTAGAATAATTAGACAATGTCATTTGTTAAACATGTCTGAAGTGATCGTGAGGTGCTTTTTCATTGTGGAATATAACTAGCACAATCGCTAATACAACAGCTGGAGAACGTCGAAAGGTATCGACTGGTAAAGAATTTATTAAATTTTATTATTGATTAACAAATAAACGGTTGCGCTTCATTTATCTGGTGTTAATATTTTAATTTATGTTAATCACTTACGTGGCAATCCGTTAGCTATCAAAGTAATTTTTAAATATGATTAGGTAAATGTAAAAAAGTAAACACATAAACGGATGTCTTTATAATAGCTAGGAAGTTAATGATTGAAATCATAGCCATTTATTTTGTGTGACTACTAAGAATATTCCAGCCATATTTAATCATGTCCATAGAAAGCTTATTAAGCACTAAACCCCTATTAAATCTTCCCATTGTCAATAGGTGTACGCCTTTCGATGTAAATATATAATGGCTCCTGTGGTCCAGTATATCCTTCAACGACGACCAAGGAATGAAAAAAACTTATAATTTGTTGGAAGTGATTAATACTGGAAGAAAGGAAATGAGCAGGAAATTTCAACAGTTTTACATGTTGAGAGTGGATTTCAACAGTAAAACTAATGTCAAGTACGACATGATGATGGCATGGGTAGTCGGTGGGTAATCCAGAGAAATATTGACAACATCCGCAGCTCTGTTCAGATGACGAATCCAAATATACTTTAATTCAGGAGAACACGAGGAAGAAGATAGTTAATGCATCGTGTAGTGCACAAGGATTGGGCCTTGTCATCTCACAAGGATTGCACAATCTATTTAGCAAATGCATCGTGTAGTGCACAACATACTTAGGTTGCTCAACTTGTTGTGAGCCAAGGAAAAATAAAGGTTGATACTCTTTGGACTATAAGATATAAGATATGTCACTGGGAATCAAAGGAAAATTAAAGGTTGATATTTCTTGGACTATATAAGATGGGTAGGTAGTTTTAGGATGATTCGAATTTACAATTAGGTTAATCTTTTCAAGATGGATATTATGTGATTGGTATTATATGTTTGTTTATAGGTATTAAGATGAGATAATTAAGGATTCCAATTAATCATGTGGATATAAAGATAAGTGAGTGGCTTTGGGATGTCTTAGTGTAGAGTAGAAATTGTTTTAGGTAATTGTTATGTTATTGGGAAACATATAGTAATTGTTCCATATCATTAATCTCAATGTACACACATTTATTTATTTTTCATATACTTTATATATAAGTATGAAATAACGTTATTTTTCTTATTTATTTAAAAATTGATTTATTTATCTTCTCATTAGTGTGGAATCATGACATAAACTTTGAAAACTATAGTACGTAGGGTGGTGGTGAGGAGATGTCAATGTTATTTGATTTGTTCTGGTATGTCAGTGAAAAGGGGGCTACACACACTAACTATTGTTGGGTATGTGTGATCATATCTACCAAATCTGTATACACTTTCTAACATGAATGACCTTGGGGATATGACGTTGTGTCCCCTTGTCTCGCCATTCAACCCATTTCCCTCCATGTAGTGGATAGTTTGAAATTTAGAGTCTTATTCAAGCTTTGATGCTAATCCTAAGCCAACCTTTTTGATTGCAAGTTCACTTTTGATGCTCATCTGAAGGAAACATTTGAAACTAATCCATTTTTGGTGCTCTCCATAAAGATAGTGATAACCGTTAGTCACCAATTATTGATCCAATGCTAATTTTTCAAATTGATGTTTCATTTGTAATTTGTTATTCACTAGGCATTTTTCTCATTTGTTGGTAGATACATTGTTTTTTTAGAGTTATTCATTCATTCCAGGGAAGAACAATCCAATTAATAAATTTAGGTCTCTAAAATGAACCCAATGTCCTCTATTCAAATGTAGGTCTCCAAAACCAACCCAATGCATTCTCTAGCATTGATCCCTAGAAGGAGGCGCCTAGAAATAGAATCATTGATGTGGCCTTGGATATTGAGTGCCATCTTAGTTTCCATTTGAGTATGATCTCAACAGATCTAGATTTTCCTAAAGGTTGGTGTGCCTAGTGTCTACAAGGTAAGTCTCAAACTCACAATCCTAGATTCATTGACATGATGAGTAGACCAATTGATAAATTTCTATGAGGAATTTCCTTATTCTTTGGATTGGTTATTAATCTATGGCATTAAAAACATGAGAAATTTTATGGCATTAAGACCATTATTCTTTGGATTGGCCATTAATCTATGGCATTAAAAACATTATTCTTGGAAAAATAACTTAGCCACATTAATAACATCGTTGATCTTTTTGCATGGTATAAAATGTTTCATCTTTGAAAACCTTTCCACCATATACAACACTAAATCCTGACCTCTATGAGTCCTAAAATAAAATCCATGCTTACATCTTCCCACGACCTTTCAAGTAATGGAAACAGAGTATATAACCTACAACATTCTTCTTCCTTTTACTAATTGACAAATCCTACAACATTCAACAAATATTCTAACATCCTTGTTGAGACTAGGCCAAAAATATCTTTCTCCCATGTGGTTTTATCTACTCCAAAATGTCTAGCTAAACCTCCACTATGCATCTCACTAACGAGATTCGGTCTTAATGAACACTGTGGAATGCACATTTTTTTATTCTTATACAAGAATCCTTATTGTATGTGGAAATCCAAATATGGTGTTATATCCATACTCCAAGACACCTTGCATGTTTTCCAAGCTTCTGCAAAATCTATGTCCTTTGCATACAACTCCTTCATACATTCATAGTTAACAACTTTGACGAACAAAGTATTCAATACCATTATCCTTCGACTTAACACATCTTCAACCTTATTTGATTTTCCAGACCCGTGCTTCAAAACAAACAAGCAACTTTGTAAAAACTCCACCCATTTGGAATACTTTTGTTTTAGCTTACCTTGACTGTTGGTGTACAACAATGCCTTATGATCGATAAACAAGACAAAATCCTTTGGTAGTAAGTAATGTTGTCATTTCTTCAATGCTTGTACAATAGCATAAAACTCTTGATCATAAACATAGAACTTCTTCTTAGCATCATTCAATTTATCACTAAAAAATGTTACCGGTCTTCCTTCTTTGCTTAATATTGCCCCAATTGTTGAACCACTTGCATCACAATATACTTGAAATACTTTGCTAAAATATGGAAGTGCCAACACTAGCTATTCAGTTATCTTTTTCTTCAAACTGTCAAAAGACTTCACTATTCATTGGCCATTGGAAAGTTTCTTTCTTCATACACTCTGTAAGAGGTGCACAAATTTTGCTAAAATTTATGAGAAATTTGCGATAAAAACTTACCAAACCATGGAAACTCCAGACGTCAAATGTACATTTAGGTGTCGACCAATCCAAAATAGCTCTCAACTTCTTAGGATCCATTTTTAAACCCTCCTTGGAAACCACAAAACCCAAGTATATCAATTCTTCTTGTATAAAAGTACACTTCTTCAATTTTATTAGCAACTTCTCTTCTTTCAACCTTTCCAATACCTTTCTCACATGCTTCAAGTGTTCTTCCTTGGTTATAATAAATATCAGAATGTTATTGAGGTACACGATAATAAAGTTTCCCAAAAATGGTTTCAAGACTTCATTCATAAGTCTCATAAATGTGCTAGGGGCATTGGTTAACCCTAACGACATGACTAACCACTCAAATAGTCCATTCTTTGTCTTGAAGGAAGTCTTCCATTTGTCACATTCCCTTATCCGAATCTAATGGTACCCACTCTTCATATCTATCTTTATAAAGTATTTGGGCCCAATCAAATAGTCCATGAGGTTGTACATCCTTGGTAAGGGAAACCTATACTTGATGGTGATCTTTTTGATAACCCGTGAATCTATGCACATTCACCATTCACCATTAATTTTTAGTTTAAACAATATTGGTATAGCACAAGGACTTAAGTTTCCCATATCAGTCCTCTATCAAGCAACTCATGCACCTGCATATTCACTTCTTCACTCTTTATTGGAGTCATCCGGTAAGGGGATTTATTTGGAAAACTAGACCCCAATATCAAATCTATTTGATGTGAGATACTTCTCTTGGGAGGTAAACCTACTGGAATACTATCTGCAACAATCTCCTCAGATTATTTCAACAAATTTTGAATCTCGGGTGGCATGAGACTCCTCTCTCCAGTCTCTAGTACTCTTTTTGGCATTATGGCCAAACAAAAAATGGTCCTTTTCTATTCTCTCCGAAATTCCTTAACTGATCATATCGTAACACAGAGGTTGCTCAACATTTTTGTTGTCACTTCCTTTGTGATCACTGTCACTTAGCTCAATATCCACCATTGACTCCAATCTATACTATTTTCTATCATTCACTAATTCATAAGTATTCCTCCTACCATCATGGGAAACCTTCCTATCAAACAACCATGGTATTTTGAGAAGTACATGACATGCATCCATTTCTACTATGTCACACAATACATGTTCCTTGAAATTTTTGATTTGAAAATTCAACAAACATTGTTCAATCACGGTCGCTTACGACCTTTTTTGTAGCCATGAAACCCGATACAGATTTGGATGTGGAAATTTTTTTAATTTTAATTTTTCCATTACCTCCGTGGAGACCATATTTTCCATACTTCCACCATCTATGATCATATTACAACGTTTATCCTAAATTTTGTACTTGGTTTTGAAAACCCACTTCCTCTGTTCAAGCTCCACTTCAATATTCGTTTCAAGGTTAAGCAATGCTATTCTAAACATTAAGTTTTCCCCTTTCTCATGTTCAAGTACTTCTATGTTGTTGCATTATATTCAAAATGGTAATAATTCATCTTCCCGGTATCCAATACACTAACTACATTACTTAAAGGATTCCTTATTAGACCTCACAGAGTTGTCAAAGGTTTTGGCAGGCTTGATCATCCTCTTTCTCACTGTCCTGTTGAACCTTAGGTTCTCACCTTGACCCACTTCCATCATCTGGTCATTTCTCCCTTTATGCTAAAAATGATCAATCATGATGTTATGCCCCTCCATCTTATGTACCTACTCCCATCTCATTTTCCATTACCTCTTGCTACTTCTGGCCACCCACTACCTTTAGGGAAAACCACTTATTTTCTTTTGCAACTATATTCTCCAAACCCTCTCTACTTTCTTTCCATCCTCGACTCACTTTTATAGCCTCCTCCTCACCAATGGTGTGCACCTTTCTTCAAAAACCCACTTGTGTATTTCCCCTCCATATGTAGTCCTTTCACCACCCTCCATATCCTTATTAGTCACACCCTTCAATTCTCACCCGTTTAGTTCTAATACCCACACTGGTCTACCACTTCTGAGGTGAATTTATTTAGTATTTGGTGGCATCTCCTTATCATTGTGCTTCCTACCTAGATGTCTTTATGATGAATGGTGCCCTTGGATACTCTAGTGACTATATTCTCAAGGTCCTTTTATTCATGCCATCTACTCTCTCTTCTTAATTGTGCTTTTTTGACAATAAATGTTCCTCGGGATAAACCCACCTATGCATGATCTATTCAAGAAGCATCCACTCTATGTTCTAGTGGATTCTAAAAGCATCTAGTCTATTATCAAGCGATCATTCCTTAGTTGTCTAATCTTTCCTCAGTTTGCATCCCACAACCCAATGTAGCCTTTCAATAGCTTGTATACAATCACATTATGTGTCACATATCTTCATGCATTTAATTGGAAGCCTTCCCCTTTTTTATGCTTATTTGTCCTTGTTCTGTCCAAAATCACCTTTGGTTTTATCATAGAGCCTTGGTTTTGCAATGCATTTTATTGTAAGGCTTCCCCCTCTTTAACTCGTGTCTTTCATCATTATGTATAGAACCACCTTCGGTTTTGTCCCAAGACCTTGGTTGTGTATAAAAATCCAGTCTCTGCATGAATTTGTGCCTACTTTTTCTTGTACCATGAATTCTCCCAAATACGTGGAGATATTGTTACATCTTATTGTCAGATCTATGATATGAGATCCTTGTAGGAACCTATTTTCCTACCAAACTTCAACTAACTTTAACGTCAAGGAAGTCAAAGAATCCCCTCACCTTGATTTCCCAAGGTTATATGTGATTCACTTGCTTCTCTTGAGTGATTCCTATGTGATTTGTATCTCTTTTTTAATAACTAAACTTCTCTTAGTAGAACCAAAGTATGATATTTTTATTTCTGAAATGGACTAAAGTTTTTTTATGTTTTGTATACTCCCCTCTTATTTTACAACTCCTCTCTTGTTGTTGGTGATCACATTATTCTAAATTAATTAACCAAAGAAAAATTTGCCTCTTTTTGTAATCTCTAAACTTGCTTGTAGTAGGATCAGAGTATGATATATATACTTTCCTTTCCAGTTTTTCATATATCTTAGTAGGCTAGCTTAGGCACCATTTAAAATAGGCTAAATAATTTTTTCAAGTTTTGTTTATTTTTCTCTTATTATGTATCTCCTCCCTTGTTGTTGGTGATTGCATGATTCTAAATTAATTGACCACACAAATTTGCATTTCTTTTTGTATTTATTAAATTTCTTGTAGTAGTATCATAATATGATAGATATATTTTGTTTTCCGATTTCTCATATATCTAAAGGAATTTTTACACTTTACGTATTTTCCTCTCATTCTTTAACTTCTTCGTTGTTGTAGCTGGGATCACATTATTATGAATTAATTGACCACCAAAATAATGTAGCATGTTAGTATCCTTGGGTGATTCTCATTAAGATAGTGGTCACCACCCTTAACATTAATCCAATGACAAGTAAAAATCCAATCTATGCATGAATTTAATGTCTATTTTTCTTATACCA
>ML788119.1:213276-233718 GCA_009831015.1 Picea engelmannii
TCTATTGAAAAACATAATTAAAATCCGACAAAAAGTCAAACCAAGAGTTTTTTTCATTTTCCGGGGACTCCAAGCCTCTCTCTAGTTCAACCCGGAAATAAAACCAATAGTATTCCATATCCATACCAAGGATTATATATCACACTCCACAATCAAGGGCTGATTAATAAGAAAAGACAAAAAGACAATCAGAGCAGATTGATCTGAGACATAGGACCAGTCCTCCCATCAATCACTGAGAAATAAGTTAGTACTCCTTTTTGTTCCAACAATCCTTGCTTGGAAAGGGAATCTGCCTCTGTATTGTATTCCCGAAATATGTGAGTGAACTTTATATCTTGGAAATCTATGATGATCGATCTTGTCCTGCGCATTCAACCTTCAATTTCAGTTTTTTGGTTCAACCAATCTATTATGACTTTAGAATCACCCAAGAGAACTAGTCTATTGATATCCCAAAGTTTTGCAAGCGTAAGTGTCACCCAGGAACCAAATAATTCCGATTTGGTATTTGTACCCCTCCCGCAGTTGATAAACCATTTGATTACTCCCCGATCTGGCTGTTTAATTACTCCCCTCGCACCACAAATTGTGCCTCCTTTGATTGATGCCCCATCAAAGAAGGCGACAGTGAAATCCTCCAAATGTATGAGAGGTCTCTTGTACCTGGCAAATAATTTATGTTGATGTGTAGGAGGCTTGTAATATCTAAACTTGTAATAGGATCAAAGTTATTATAGATATATTATTCTTTCCGGTTTTGCATATAGCTTAAGTAGGGTAGCTTCGAAGTGTTAAAGAATTTTTCAAGTTTTTATATTTTTATATTTTTCTGGTTTTCTGGTTTTGCAGAGTTTATGTAGGTTAATTTAGGCACCATTTGAAACATGCTAAGGAATTTTATGTTTTTTCATATTTTCCTCTCATTTTTGTAACTTCTCTTTTATTGTTGGGGATCACATGATTATAAATTAATTGATCACCAAATATAATGTAGCATGTTGTTATCTTTGGGTGATTCCCATTGGGCTAGCAGTCACCACCCATTAGGCCAATAGTTTATGTCACAGTGTATCCAACAATTGTTGATCACCTAATGGCTAGCTTTAAGGGTTATTTCTTCATCTATCCAATAGACAAGTGAAAGTGCCTTTCTTTAGGGAGAAATATATTTCCTATGGATCCCATGTTTAGGGATATGCCCACCAATTAGTGACGAAATGGTAGGAACAACAACTGGTGATGGTGAAGAAGATCCCCGTGATAATTTTCAAGAAGAAAATACCACATCAAATTTCCAAACTGAAGGAAAATATGGGGGCAAGGACAAAGAGACAAAATCCTAAGCTATGGACCTCATGGAACATTTAAGACCCCCCTTCAAAGTATTCACCGTTTAGTCTCTTTAGACTCTAAGGAAGGGCCAATTAGGATCATATTTGTTTGTTTTTTATCTAAGGGTTGGTTGGTGACCTCCCTCGCCTCAATATCCTGCAACCTGAGTCAAAATCCCAAGAAATTCAGTGATGAAGAGACTGATCCATATCCTTAGTGAGTTAAGTTGTTACTTGGTTAGTGTCTGTAAAGGAGGTTTATGAATTATCTCATGACCAAGCAAGCCAAAATTGTTGTTATGACCTCACATGCAACATTGCATAGATTTTTGTTTCTTTAGTTAGGTTTTAAGTACATGAAAATTTGCTAATGGAGGAAAGTGCACAAATTTTGGAGATGGAGACATTCATACCTATGTTGTCATAATGACAAGAATATGGACATGCAAAAAAAACAATATCATGGCTACTTCTAAATCCAATCGCGAGTTTCAGGCCACGCCCAATCCCCCTGATGTTGCTGCTATAAACATAGCAGAAGAGACACAAGTTTCTCAGACAAGTAGTGCATTCATGGATGCTTTTGTTTATGCATCTCATCGCCTTTTGTTTCTTCTTCACCTCCTTTTGTATCTTCTTCACCACTCATACTAGCTCTTCCACTACCTTTGTACTAGCCACCTCTGTTATTCTTGTTGCCCACCACTAGTTGTGTGTTCAGCCTGTAGGGTTTAATCAATGGTTGGATTAACTGGTTGGTTCGACCTCCTGCTCCTGTGTATGCATCTCATGTCAATTTAAACTCTGTTGTGTCAATGCTGATTTAAATTCCATTGTATTTGTTTAATACAATTAAATAATGAAAGTGGATGGAAATGGAGATGGTAGTGAGATTGGTAGGGGTGGAGCAGTGGTACTAGTGGGAGTGTCAACGACTAGGTGGGGCAGTGGCAGTAGTGGGAGTGTCAACAACTGCAAGGTGGTGGGGAGGCGGTGAGGTTGTGAGCAGGTAGCAAGGCATACAGTTCTAGTCTATTAGAGCTTCGACTACAACATTGTCAGAACTTGCACAACAACCAACATAAAAGTTTCCCTACAACCTTGCATTGTGAGAGCTTTCTAAATAGCTACTAATTTTTATTTATTTTTAATCATTTATTAACTTTGACAATAGAGAAAATAAAATGACATACACCAAAACAATAAAACCACATAACATAACATTCAACCAATGAAAAATTCAATTTTTTAAATTTGATAAATAAGAAAATAATTTTGTTTTTAAAAATAAAACTCATTAATATAAAATCCACTTAGGGATGAGAGATGTTTTAAATGTGTGGTGAAATAATAAGATGTCAAACGCACTTTGACTTACCACGGAAAACTATAATGCCTCACTGATCGCACACTGCAACAATCCCAACGCTGATTAAAATGACAAGTAAGAATTTTGGCTTTCGGTTTCCGAATAAGAGGTCGGTAGCATTGTAAATAGTGGCAGTTTAGATGTTATAAGTTTTGGTTTGTTTTGGGGATATTATTTGCTTAATTTTGTTCAAATTTTAGTAAAAAATTGTTGGATTTGTAAATTAGAGTTGTTAAGTTTTTGGTGATATTATTTGTTTAATTTCTTCCAAAATTTAATAAGAAATTGTTGAATTTGCAAATTAGAGTGATTAAGTTTATATAATCAAAATGAGTTTAAGGTTTTTTTTTCCACAGACTGAATCCATTTATACAATTTAGACAACAGAAAATTGCTATTTCTTCTAAACTCATATCACCACATTCCAAGAAAAATATCAAAACATAGAATCTTTAAACAAAGCCTTACAAACATATCTTAAATAAAGCAAAGTTTCTAAAATAAAATTTAGATACTATGAAAGAAATACAATACAGTAGATAAACACAATCAAGACTCTGCATACCTATGGAATTTTCCAAAGGAGCAAAAATGCGAAAAAACGTTAAAATACACTACAGTAGATAAACACACTCCATATCTATGATACAACATCGAAATTATGTTGGCGAACCTATCTGTGAGGATGTTGTCTTTGTTGGTACAGCTGGCAGACAGATTTGTAAAGGAATTTATACTTTATATAAATTTGAGCAATTTTCTCGTGGAAAAAACATTGAAATTATCTCGAACGAAAAATCTTCCTCGAGAATTTTCCAAAAAGAAAAATTAAAACAGAACTGAAAATAAAAGATATATGGACATTGCACGATAGCCCATCTTAATTGAAATTAATCTCATGCTATCGAAAATTGCAGATGCTACTTTGTTCTATACAGCATATTGAAAACCATAATGAAGATTTGTTAAACAAATTGAAAATTTTGGATTTTGAAAAAAAAGGCATCAGCTGAATACAGCATATTGAAATGGCTTACAGTTTCAATAATCAATCATGAAAGAAGGATTGAAGCAAAATAAAGGCTAATGGTTATAATTAACGAACAAACAATTTTAATTAAATATTCTCTTAGTTTCTCAGTCCAAGATTTGCGATTAGATAAGTATTTGGGTGTTAAAATAGTTTCACAATGTCTTTGAAGATGACGGGACTGTCTTGTAAAGTTCTGATCCTCCTTGTTAAGTTACTATTTTGTAAAAAAAATTATATAATGATATAATTTTGAGATAATTTTTTTTTTGGAAAAAATACCTATACTACCATTAATTATAAAATGGATTAGATATTACATTGTCATTTCAATTCATAAATTATAGCCATTGACTGTAAAGTTGACTAGATATTACATTGTCATTTCAATTCATAAATGATTTATCTATGTTTTACATAGTATCATCCATGGTTTTTAATGTTTTCCCATAAAAAGATTGATTCATAAATATTTTATACATTAATGGATAGTTCAAGGTAGTTCCAGTGATGGTGTTTCATGTTTTTTTGATACAGGGATCGAAGGAAAAATGGAAAAGTAGATGGATGGATTGATTTGATTTTTATAAAGTATCAGGTAGTTCTATGTATGGTGGTTTTAGATATTTATTGTTTCAACAATTTTTAATGATGAATGGAATGTTCACTTGAAACTTTAGATATTTAAAAACTTTTTACACAATTTAATTCTAAAATTGCAAATGACATTATTCATCTTATTCTCAGCCACAGTGAATATTGGTCAGGTCAAAATACAGAAACAGAAAGAAAAAAATAGGAAAGCATGGAAAAGCAGATTGACTGATTGACTTCACATGTTAGTACAGTTTTTCTTTGGTTTTAATATTCTCATTTAGTTAATAAATAAATAGTGTGCCCAATTTGACATGCACAACAATTTTTTTGACGGATTTTTTGAAAGTTTTGTTTTGGTTTTAATATTCTCATTTAGTTAATGATAAATGGAATGTTTACTTGAAACTTTTAAAAAACTCCTTATACAATTTAATTCCAAAATTACAAACAACATTATCCACTCTACTCCACACCAAAGTGAATATTAGCCACGCCAAAATACAGAGACATAAAGAAAAAATGGAAAAGCAGATTGACTTCACATGTTCGAAAAAATACAGAGACAGAAATAAAAAATGGAAAAGCAGATTGACTTCACATGTTCGAAATTTTGTTTAAGAGTACAGTTTTGCTTTGGTTTTAATATTCTCATTTATTTAATAAATAAATAGTGTGCCCAACTTGGCCGGCACTACAATCTCTTTGACCGATTTTCTGAAAGTTTTGCTTTGGCTTTAATATTATCATTTAGTTAATAAATAAATGGTGTGACCAACTTGGCTTGCACTTCAATCTTTTTTGACGGATCTTCTGAAGGTGACGTTTCACCAATTATGTCCCCTAATAATTTTATTTTCACTTTAATATTTTATATACTCTTGTTTTCTATTTAGATAGTGTATACAATTTGGCCACTTCCACTTTAAATAGATTAAATATTTTATTAAAAAACAATATTCTACAACTAAACCAATGTATTCCCATTTCCCTTTATACGAAGTGAACACATGGAGTCCTATGAGTTTCACCAATCAACAAAATTTGACAATTTAATGTATTCCATTATTTATATTTATATATATATATATATATAATTATGTTTGATTTAGTTTGGGTACTTGGTGTTGGAGTTATTAACCCCTACTTGTCTTATTGTTAACTTGGGATTCTTCCTAATGTAGTTTACTAATGTATTTACTTGTCTTATTGTTAACGTGGGATTCTTCCTAATGTAGTTTACTAATGTATTGTTCATTGTAATGTAGAGTCTATCTATATGTGAGTTGTTTGCTTTTATTGTTTAGGAGCCTGTTGTAGATCTAGTTGGTTGTGAGAGATCTTCTCCAACTTAGTCTCCTAGATTCACAAGGTCTTCACTCAATGAACCTATTTCGTTCATGGGATATTAAAGAATACTTTACAAGGCAATTTTTCTCAATATTTCGCTTCAGGGGCGCTGCCCTTGAATCCCCCGCCAGGGGGGGCTACAAAAATGCCTCCCCCCCACCCCCCCGGACCTCCCTAGCAACATTTTTTTTGGGGGGAAATCCCCCCCACACCCCTCGTTAGGGAATGGGGTCCAAGTACGGCTGAAACAAACCTCTGAATTAGGAAAATAATCAGGCCCCACAACCAACAATCTCCCACTTGGAGACTAATCACAACAACTCCATTGTTGTTGTACCTGTTGGAATATACTCCACCTTGGACCGGGAAAATTTCACATATTCACCTTCATGCTTGAAGACCAACTGAAACTAAGCAGGAACTCAGTTTCTCCCTGGTTACTACCTTTGTTAACATGTCTATAGGATTCTCGCTAGTATGTATCTTTTCTAACTTCAAATGTCCATCTTCCAAGATGGATCGTATGAAATGGTACCTGATTTTTATATGCTTAGTCTTTGAATGGAAGGTTGAGTCCTTTGCAAGATGAATGACACTCTCATTATTATAATACAACCTATTATTCTCCTACTTCTTTCCCAATTCCTCCATAATCTTATGTAACCAAATCATTTCTTTACTAGCCTCTGTAGTAGCAACATACTCTGCTTATGTTGTTGAAAGTGAAACAAACTTTTATAGTTTTGAAATCCAACTTATTGTTGTTCCACCTACAGTAAAAACATACCCTGTGGTGTTTGTCCTGCTATCTTTATCACCTGCCATATCTTAATCAACATATCCCTGTAGAACAATGTCTGAACCTCCAAAACATAATGCACGAGTAGCAGTACCTCTCAAATACCTGAGAATCCACTTTACCGCCTCCCAATGTTCTTTACCTAGATTGTCCATATACCTGCTCACAACTCTCACTGCATGTGCAATATCTGGTCTTGTGAAAACCATCACATACATCAAACTGCCAATTGCTAATGAATAAGGGACCCTGGACATATATTATATCTCCTCCCGTGTCTTCAGACACATTTCCTTAGTTAGTTTCAAACGGTTGGCCAAAGGTGTACTAACTGGTTTTTTATTCTGCATTCTAAACCTCTCCAACACCTTCTCTATGTACTCACCATGATACAATGTCAATTTGCGATTTTTTCTGTCTCTTGTTATTCTCATGCCAAGGATTTTCTTTGCAGGACCCAAATCCTTCATCGCAAATGAATTAGATAATGTATTCTTGAGCACATTTATATCCTGCATATTAGACCTTGCAACAAGCATGTCATCTACATACACTAGCAAGATAATATATCTTCCATTTTCTAGCCTTTTAAAATAAACACAGTGATCAAAATGACATCTACTATAACCTTGTTCTGTCATAAACCTGTCAAACTTCAAATACCACTACCTTGGATCTTTCTTTAGGCCATACAAGGTCTTCTTCAACCTGCATACCGAATTCTCCTTTCCTTTGACCTCATACCCCTGTGGTTGCTGCATATAAATATCTTCCTCCAAATCCCCATGGAGAAAAGTTGTTTTTACGTCTAACTGTTCAAGATGCAAATCTTCTATTACTACATGAATTAAAATAGTCCTAATTGAAGTCATCTTAACAACATGAGAAAATATTTCATCAAAATTTATACCTTTATTTTGTGCAAACCCCTTTACAACAAGTCTAGCCTTTTACTACTTTTTTTCTTCATCTTCCTCCTTCAACATGTAAACCCATTTATTCTGCAATGCTCTTTTTCCTACAGGCAACTAAACCAAGTCCCAAGTATGGTTATTTACCAAGGAATCCATTTCCTCTTTCATTCCTTGCTCCCACTTCCTTTTAGTGTCTACATGCATTGCCTCTTCATAAAATTGTGGTTCACCAGAATCAATCAACAATAAATACTACAATGAAGGAGAGCATCATTCCAGGGGTCTACTTAACCTGGTAGATATTCTAACAACACTTGTAGGAGTTTGTGGTACATGTTTCTCTTGTTGTTGTACATTTTTATTTTCTAGTACCTTTGGAATTTCTTTTTCAGTGATCTCATCAAGCACTGTGTATTCTAGTTTTTCTTTTTCCTGTTTGTTTCCCTGCAACTGATCTTTGTACATGACCTTCTCATAGAATATGAAATTTCTACTCCTAATGATTTTGTGATTTTCATAATCCCATAAGAGATAAGAAAAATCATTAACACGGTATCCAATAAAGGTACACTTCTTGGATTTTGCCTCAAGCTTTCTTCTATTTTCTTTATCAATATGGACAAATGCTCCACAATCGAAAGTCTTCAAAAATGAATAGTTTACCTTTTTACCTGTCCATGCCTCCTCTGGAATACCACCATCCAAAGAGCTTGAAGGTTATTTGTTTATTAAGTAAACAACAATATCTACAACATCTGCCCAAAACTGTATGGGCAACCCTGCATGCAATCTCATACTCCTTGCACGCTCCATGATTGTCATGTTCATCCTTATGACACACCATTTTCTTGTGGTGTTCTTGGAACTGTTTTATCTCTATGAATCCCATGGTATGAACAGTAATCATAAAACTCTTTGTTGCAATATTCACCTCCATTGTCTGATCTGAGACATTTCAACATTTTTCCTGTCTCATTCTCAACCAAAGCTTTTCATTTCTTAAAAGTGTCAAAAACATCAGATTTTTGTCGAATGCAATAAACCCAATTTTTTCTAGTTGCATCATCAATAAAAGTAACATAATCATGAGATCCACCAGGAGATGATACATGAGCTAGTCCCCATACATTTGTATACACAAGCTCTAACCTTTCACTCTTATTTTATTTTCCGACTCTGAGAAATATGACTCTCTTTTGTTTTCCATAAACAAAATGCTCACAGAAATCCAAATTAATTTGTTTAAAATTTAGCAACAAATTCCTTTCGTGAAGTATCTGCATCCCCTTCTCACTTGTGTGTCCAAGCCTATGATTCCAAAGCGTTGTATCCACTCATGTAGAAGCTAAAGAGATAGAAGAATCAATATTACCAGTACATAAATACAATGTACCCACCTTCTCTCCTTTTGCTATCACCAATGATCCTTTGGTGACCTTCCATGCCTTATCTGTAAATATATATATACAACCTTCACTTTCCAACTGCCATGTTGAAATTATATTTTTCCTTAGATCTGGAACATGTCTTACCTCTTTCAATTCAACAACCATTGGTTTCCATTCTTTTTCTTTATTTGTACCTTTTCCATTCCAACAATTTTGCAAGGTGCATCATCACCCAAATGAACCTGTCCAAAATCACCTTGAACATAATCTAGAAAATGTTTCCTATGGGGTGTGGCAAGAAATGAAGCCCATGAATCTACTACCCAAGATTCATAAGTATTATCTATAGAAATAATCAAAACATCTTGTAACACATCACTTGTTACATTTTCTTCTTGATTTTTCTCATGTTTCCCATCTCTTTGTTTCCTTGTAGCTCTGTAGTCTTTCTTCATATGTCATTTCTTCCCACAATTCCAACACTCTATTTTTCCCACTTTGGATTTGGATCTTCCCTTCCTAAAATTCTCATAGTTCCATGAGCCCTTTCCTCTATCCTTTTGTCTTCTTCTGTTCTCCATGTTTAACACATTACATGATGTCTCACATGTGCTTTTCCATCACATTTCCTCGCTAAGGATAACACCAACAACATCATCAAATTTTAGAGTGTTTCAACCAGAGACAGAGTTACTTACAACCATGAACAAACCATTCCATCTTTTCGCCAATGAGCACAACATTAGAAGAGCCCTGACCTCATCATCAAAGTCCACTTTTACAAAACTTAGTTGATTAGTAACTGTATTAAATTCATTTAAATAATCTGCAACATACCCATCTTTTGACATCTTCATATTAAATAATCTCTTCATTATAAATACCTTATTGGACATTGAGGGTTTTTCATACAGTTTAGCCAATGCCTCCATCAACTCATTCGTTGTATTTTCTTTTGAAATATTGAAATCCATCGACGCTGCCAGGTTGAGTCTTATTGTTCCTAGTGCCTTTTTATCAAGAACCTCCCATTCTTCGTCCTTCATGGTCATTGACTTCTTTGCTATTTCTCCCAATGGTAGGAATAGATACTTCTGATATAAATAATCTTCCATCTGCATCTTCCATAATTGGTAGTTTTGGTCGTTAAATTTCTCGACCCTAAACTTTCCATCTTCTACCATTACTCCCACTCGAACTAGGAACCCTCTTTTCCTGTGAGTTGTCTTTCGCTCTGATACCAATTGTTAGAAAAACAAGATAAAGGAGCAATAAAACAAAACAAATGCAGAAATAAAAACAAAGAATATACACAATACAATATAGACACATATATACATGATTCACCCATTGTGGGCTATGCCCTCCAGAGAAATTGTTTGGTCCTTCCTTTTTATTATCCAACAAAATGAAGGGATACAACCTACATCACACCCGTTGTAACTTCCTCTTCTTTCTCTCACATTATCATTCTCTTCAGTTATCTTTAGATGGTCTTCTCTGAGCTTTGGTTAAAGTAGCAGGCATAACGGTAACTAGTTTGTGATATCCTATTATCAATTTCAACATCGTGCACAAGGAACCTCTATTGTTTGGGAAAGTCTACCCTATTTTATTTCCGCAAAACCTAAGCTACACACACTTTACATTATTTCTCACACATCATTACATCCACACATTTTACATTGTTCCTCCACAACTCCACTTTGATACATGTTACATTACTTCCTCTACATCTTTACATCTAAATACTTCCTTTTACTAACTTCTATGCCAGATGCTTTTAGTTGTTTTTTTATAATAAACATTGTATCTTGAAATAAATTCAATTCAACAATATTTTTTAAGTTAAACATATGCATACACACATTTTATTTACTTTATATATGTATTTATTATAATAAACATTGTCACTTAAAATAAATACAAGTATCGAGAATTAGTGTTGGAAACTTAGAAAATGAGATTGTCATAAAGCAATCAGTTATCATGAAAATTACATTGTTGGTTAGAATCTGTGCTATGGAACTATTGGAAGTACGGAGTTGCAAAGTGTGGGAATGCAGGAGGATGGGCGATATGAATCATCAACACAAGGGTTCAAATTAGATTATGTTGGTTGTTTGGCGCATATGCCTATGCGGACACCGAGAAGATATGGTTGTATGGACGATATGTGTGTGCTAAAGATATGTATGTTGAACACTTCGCCTATTTACTAAGTTTTCTTCGACATTGAACAATTTACCATTTTCCTATTTTTTACGAAGTTTTATGCAAAATGTTTTCGCTGCAAAGACTTCAAAATGTTTAAAAATGAAATTTCCATAAATGAGTCGGTTATCAAGCAAATTACACTGCTGGTCAGAATCTATGCGATGGAACTATTGGAAGTGTGTAGTTGCAAAGTGCGAGAGTGCAGTAGGATGATTGTTATGAATTATCCTCAGAAGGGTTCAAATTAGACTAGATATTTCCTGTGCGGAGGATATTCTTGTGCAGAAGTGCGAAAGATATATCTATGGGGATGATGTCTTTGTGCCCAAAACATATTTGTGCAGTAGATATATGTCTTTAACAATATTTGTTTAGTTAAGCATATGCATAAAATAATTTTGTGAACTATTAAAAGTGCAGAGTTGTGAAGTGCAGGAGTGTGGGAGGATGAGTGATATCAATTATCTACACAAGGCTTCAAATTATACTAAGTCTTGGTTGTGCAGGGGATATGCTCGTGTGGACGTGTAGGGGATATGCCTTGCTTTCTGTAATTCTAAAGTGTGGATACTTTGCATTGGATCTTGCCGATCCTAATATCCAAACACTTTACATTGTTTCCCACATATGATAACCTCCACATTGAACATTTCACTTATTTACATTGCTTCTTGCATATGCCAACCTATGCATTCAACACTTCACTTATTAATTTACTATTTTTTTTACCACATTGAATATTTCACCTCTTTTCTTATTTTTACAAAGTTTTATGAAAAATGTTTTCACTGCAAAAAATTTGCATTGCTTCCCACATATGCTAGCCTCCTCATTCAACATTTTTTTCTTATTTATTAGTGTGGAGTGCGGAGGTGCAGAGGATACATCTGTGCATAGTGGAGTGCATAGTTCCTAGATATCATCATAGAAGAACACCCTACACACCTTGAACCTTCCATAAATGAGTTCGTTATCATGTAAATTACATCGCTTGTCAGAATTTGTACCGAAGATACATCTATACTGAAGATATATATCTTTGACAATATATTTTAAGTTGAGCATATGCATAAAATCATTTTGTTCACTTTCTATACTTATTTTTTAATATATGTATATACATATAAGAATTGAGATATCTAAAAAGTTGAAATACTTTTGTCTTAATGTTTGTTTCACCGACACTCAATGTAACATCAAGGTTAATATCATCTCTTCTGCCAACAATTCTACCCACTTTGCTTCCCGCAATCCTAGCATGCAGATACTTTGCATTGGTTCCTTCTCATCATAGCCTCCAAATACTTTGCATTGCTTCGTGCATATGCTAATGTCCCTATTGAACATTTTAGTGATTTGCACTGTTTCTTGCATATGCTAACCTCCCCATTGAACACTTCACTTATTTGCTAACTTTTAATCCACATTGAACACATTGAAAAATGTGTTATGCTAAATCATTTCACTACAAACACTTTGCATCGCTTCCCACATATGTTAGTGTCTCCATTGAACATTTGACTTATTTACTAAGTTTTATTCCATGTTGAACACTAAATGTTGCTACTTGTTTCTACTTTATTCTTATCATTGTCTTCTTTGCATCAACAGTGATATTATTCTTATTTTTTATATGAATTATCCTTTGGCAAAGTTTTTTCATTTCCTATGTATTTAGCTATACTAAGTCACATAGTTCAACATATATTTCACAACTACCTTTGTAGGGACTGAGTTGCCACACAACACTTGTTATATGTAGTATTATTATTAAATTATAAATAGTATATTATTATTATTTATTTATATATAAATAATAATAAGTTATTATATATCATTTTAAAATACATTATTTTAAAATATATCAAAGTATATAGTAATGTATAATATTACAATAAATAATAATATATATAACATTAAACTATATATGATCATGTTTAATATTAAATTATTAAATTATTTATTTGTTATATGATATTAGTTTTTTGAGTTCACTAATATACCTTTGGTTAATAAGGGATGTACAAGGAGATCTCATCATTAACTTTATCGCCTTTTGATTTCTAATATCTAAACAAATCTCACCTTATAGAATGTTAAATTTGTTTTATATAATTTATAATCAATATATACTCACTCAAAAAAATACAAATTTGTTTGATAAACATAAATATAAAATGTTTTATTTTATTTTTTAACTACAATAGTTCAACTAAAATCACCCATTCAAAAAGAACCCCATGAAAAATTAGGGTTTGCGGGAGATCTCATTAAACTAGCAAACACTTATGCCATTAAATATGGAATCAAGCTATGGGATTTTATGAATGCATAGAACCAACCTACAACAAAGTAAACCATACAAAATTGGAGATAAAACCTTATATAGATAAATACATATAAAAATGGGGTAGGGAAATGGTTACATATAGAGGTATGCAACATAGGGTCTCTGGTTCTCAATATTATTTTTCATATGAAGGATTTGGATGATCTCAACAAGGAGTGAATTTATGATCTCACTGCTGATTTTTAGTTTTGAAAGAGAGTTTCACCATTATTGATTGTGTATTGATTTATTTCCCAACAAGACATCACCTAATACCCATAACACCTCCACAATACCTATAAAATCCCCCTGCCCTATGCACACCCCCAACACCTATAAACATGCTTCAATTAAAGAAATCTTTCCCCCCTTAATATGAAACAATATATTGACTTGATTTTTCATGATTTTAAAACCCCTTTATGTATAAACGTGATAGAATATTGGCCAACAAATGAGGTCCTTGTGGCCATTTCTATGTTCCTTCAAGTAAGCATGAGAAGCTAATTTGGGTGGCACATTAAAGTTAGGTGGTAGGACACTTCAGCATGGAGAAGATAGTGGCAATGCTACAAAAGTAATTCTATTGGACAAATCTCCAATAGGATGCCAATAGGTATATAAAAGTGTGAAATGCATGTGCCATCACCAAACCTGCCATCAAGAAGTAAGGTTTGTAAACTCCTTTTCCCACCCTAGATATACCTTGGGATTCTATCTCCATGGACAACATATCCATCCTACCTTCAACCAAACATGGTAATGACTGTGTATTTTTAGTTGTTAATTTATTCCCTGAGATGGCCATTTTGACACCCTATAAGAAGAATACCACAATAAATTCCATAGCTAAGCTCTTATTCAAGAATGTTTAGGTTCATTTTAGGCTCCCATGAACCATTATTTTAGATAGGGATAGTAGGTTCCTAAGTACTTTCTAGTCCAACTTGTGGTCAAGGATGGACACCAAGTTGACCAAATTGACTGCCTTCCACCCCCAAACTAATGGACATACAAAGGTAGTCAATAGGATAATTATGCATATCCTAATAATATACAACTCCAAACATCCACACACATTGGATGAGATCTCTCCATTTGTTTATAATAGCTGTAATAGATTCCTCCATATCTCTAATGACCACAACCCTTTTTGAGTGTGTTTGGGGTTCTAACCATTGACCCTAATTGACATAGCTTTTCCCATTGTATCTACACAATAAGAGTCCATCCATGCTCAAATTGAGGATAATTTAGAGTAGCCAAATTTGTGGAATAGATCTAGCACATCCAACAACAAGTCCATGATATCTTGCATAAAGCCAATGCTAAGTACAAACAACGCCATAATTAGCATTGGGTTCCACATAAGTTTCAGGTGGGAGATAAGGTATGTTGAATTTGTGGAAAGAGTGCCTTGTGGGACCCCATCAGAAGCTCCACACACTACAATACAAACCTTACAACATCACCAAGGTTGTGGGTGAGAATGATTTTCAATTAAGAATTCCCTCTTCCCTTGGCTTGCACCTTTTATTTAATATGGAGTTGCTCCAACCATATTTTCCACCTATTTTAGATATTTCAAAGGTGTCCAACTCAATTATAACTAAATTGAGTAGGAAACAATCAATTGGATCATGGACACCAAGATGAAGGGAACCTTATAGTAGAACATCCAATTCTATCGAGTCATCAAAGAAACACATCTTTTTCAACATAACAAGTGGCTTACTATGAGTCAAATTCAACAAAAGTTTCCCCATATAATGGAGGAACTTGATGAAATGGGGACCACTTATTCCTAGTGGGGTGACTGATCCAAGTGAATATTTATGGCTACCCACCTGTTCCATTGACTTAGAATGGTTCCACATCTTAACAATCTATTACATTTTTTCAACTCTTGAAATTTCGATCCATTTTCCAGGCATTTAACTTACATTTTGGAAGTTGGCATAGACCATGGGATAAGATTAGTAATAAAATAAGGAATTCCCTAAATATATTTTGTATGCAAAAGTTCCACTCCCCAAAAAGTTGATGTATCAAGTAGCCTCCTTGGGGCCCACATTCCTTTTGCCACATTAGTTCCCAGGGTTAGGGTTTTGGATATTTAGGTTTTTTCCATCTTAGGGCATCATACTTTCTATTAGAAGGTACTTTTGGCCTCCTATAATTCTTTTTTGTTAATGAGCATAGTCAATACATCTCTCTTCATAGATAATATACCTCCATTCTAGCTAGTTTGTATTGCTTTGCATTTGTAGTTTTTCCATATTTCATTCATTAATAGAATTTGAGTTTTCTTATATTATTGTGCTCTCTGCAATACCTATGTGTGTGTTTCCACTTATATTTTTCCTTCATTTCATTCTCTAAATTATAAGTGTTGATTCAAGAATTTATGATTCATCATCAAAATAGCACACCTTAGCACCCACAAGCCAACAAGACAATGGAGGATTTTAACAAAATTCTAGAGCATGCATTCAAAAATATTTGCAACATGGAGAGGGATGATTGGGATGAGCATATTCTAGTAGTATTATGGGACTACATAAATACTTGTAAGAGGTTGATTACACATACTCCATTTCATTTTATGTATGGGAAAGAAGTAGTTATACCTCTTGAATTTGGTGTCCCTATTATATGCATTGCATTGGCTATGAAGATGATAGATTATGAATCCATTAGGAAGTGGTTAGAATACCTTATGAATTTGGAGGATAACTCTGTTATTTCAAGTTTATATCAAATAATGGAAAAGAAAAGGTAGAAGCCTTGGCATGACTATAATATTTGTTTTAATATAATGGAACCTGGATCACCATTTTTTCTCTACGACAACAAGTTTTTGAAAAATATAGGAAAATCGAAGATGAGCTGACAAGGACCCTTTTGAATTACATGCATTATAGAGGTTAGTGTAATGAAGTCGATAAAATTGGATGGCTATCTAATGAAGGGCCTAGTGAATGGTCCTCGATTAAAATTGTACTATGGCCCTTAGGGGGTACAATGAACATTTGCACGAGGTTATATACATCTATACTATATAAAGTGTATATAATTGTATACAGTTAGTTGTTTGTTGTTTTTTGGGTGATTACAAAGTTGTGGAATAGTGTGTTATATTACTAATTAATTTAGTGGTATGTTGCAGCTAGAGCTATCTATTATTTTTAAAGAATTTGTTTGTCAAGTACAATTTATTTCATGTGGTTGGACGAATAAAGGAGATGAGAGTTTGGAAAGCTAATACAATAGTTTTTCCTTTTTGATGTATTGGATGGATACAATGAGAATGAGGTGATGATGGTGGCATGCTGTAAGAATGTATAGAATATTTGTTGATGGGTGTTATTGACCAGTCGTCAACTGAAAGGGAATAGTCTGGTCTGAGGTTGTTTAAGTGTAACCTAAGTCATTTAAGGTAACTGTCCTTGACGAGTTTAACGACTCCGTTGGCCGGTGAAAGGATCTATCTAATACAAAAATAAAAAGTTGTCTAAGATCCTAACTACTAATTGTCATATTTCGAGTATTTACAATGATCTATTAGATTAGATAACCTTACACTTAATTACATAAATTCACAAAATTTAGAAGTTGTACATGGGTACAATATTTACTAGAAACCTTGTAAAAATGAGAATTTCAAAGTATGTAATGGAACTTAATCCCAAGCAAATCCAATCTAAACAATATCTATAAATAATAAAGAAAAAAAATAATTCAAACTTCAATCATACTAAAACAATAATATTCAAGCTAACATAACAATCGAACTAAACTAAATGATTTTGAATGTAATTTATGACAGGAGTTATTCAAGTGATCAAAGCATTTAAACTAAACCGTTACAATTAAAAATTACATTCAAACGAACCATACAAACAAAATATGACAAAATACAATAACTAAACTATCTTGATCAGGAGCAGAGTTGCAATCTAATGGTTGAAAACTCTCCTTCAAATATCCGTTAGAGTGTCCACCTGTAAAATAAATTATCGGATAGACAATGTTGCACTTCAAGTCCAACAAAATTATGGTGAAAGAAATTTCAACAAAATAGAGTAGATTTAATACAGATAAGGAAAGGAAACAACTTTGAGATCAATTCTTTATGGAGAATAATAATGTATTATTTCAATTAACGAAACACATTTCATTAAAAAAATAAATTAAACACATGTAATTTGCATAAGAAAAATCTAATACTTTTTACACATGCATTTATCTATCAATCACACAAAATTGATAAAGCTGAGCTAATGAATGATATTTTTTAAATATTGATATTTAGAACAAGAGATACACCAATTAATATCATAACAATGTATTAATAAAACGTGGACAAATGTCAAGGTTTCATTCTACAAATCTATGATAGGAAGAAAATGAACACATAAATGAAAACAAATGGTATTATATTAAAAAAAACTCCAAAATTACTCACAGAACAAAAGTCTGAAGCAAAATGAGGTTCATTGTCTTCCCATTACAATCCCAAGTCCATTCGTTATTCCATGCTCCTCCTTCTTCTAGAGCTCTAATCTTCTTTTTAAAAGCTTAGACTACATAAAATGATTTAATTTAATTAATTTCATGTTAAACATCAATCTCTGATATCCGTGGGTTGTTCAAACAAAAGCCAAATCGGAGGCTGACTACAACACAAAATATGAAAATTTCATGTCATATATGTCTGTATCTCCCAAACTGTGTCGTTTCTGGAGAAAATCCTCACGAGTAAGGTAAATTGCTCCATTATGAAGATGAGTTTTCGATCGTTTCCATAAATTCATTACATTTTTCACAGAATTGAAGATTGGATTTTGCCTCCTGAGAAGTGAAGTGATTTTTTATTTTTCTCATTTCAATCCTTTAGAAACTATTCTCCCAAAACGAGCAATTCCAACTCTCTTCCATGATCTGGAGTATGAGATCCTGTAAACAAACAATCAAAACAATTATTAATAATAGCAAACAAAATCAAACAAATAATTTAAACGTATGTTTATGCTAAAAAAATCAAACCCTAATAATAAAAAACATATTTGAGAATTACTATGGAATGTTCCATTATGTATTGTTTTAAATCAAATAATTAATTATTAATATAAAAAAAATACAAAAAATAAAAATAACTCATATCTATGCTTATTTTACTAACAAACTATAAACAAATGCACAAAAATGAATTGTTAAATCACTGGACAACTCTTGGGCCACTTTTCTTTTTCTATCGGCAAATGGGTAACTCTTGTTATCACTGTATTATCCATTAAAATTTATGTGTCACTCACCTTGGCCACTTTTCCATTTAATTGATGGTAAACAATGAAATTCTTAATTGTTTTATTAGCCACATGTCTTAAACATAGTGTAACATGTAATCAATTCAGTTTTTTGAATTACGTGGTTATTAAAAACAATCGTTAAAACAATTAATTGCAAAGAATATTTGCATAATGACCAAGTAATAATAATAATGACTTGAAAACCATGACATGATAGTAACAAGAACTTTTATAGTAATGACCTTTGTAATGTCATGTAATTCAAATGAAAGGTACGAATACATAAAGAAAATTTAACCATTATTCATAGTTTTAAGTAATGATAAAGGATTATGACTATTAGGGATAAGACCAAAGCAAGTCATGTCTTGATTATTCATCGAAATCTAGTTATATAGCTCATGATCAAATGAGATCATTCATTTTTGAAATATCATCAAATAGTATTAGGAAAACAAGAACAAGTGTATAAAAGTAATAATAAATCTATTCTTGGATTTCATTATCGAATCACAATGATAACCATAGTTTTCATTCATTAACCAACAGAGAAGCCCTGAAAATAAAAAGATGTTATGAAACCATTTTTTAATCATTGAAAGGCATCACGAAATCCTTCATACTCATGTTTTGAATTTCCATGTTGAAAATCAAGAAATTCAAAATGAAAAATAATCGATATAAGAATGAAGAACCAATGTTAAAGTCACTTTAAATAGTTAGCATATTCAACGTAATAATGTCCAGTGAAAAAATTTAAATCACGAAATGTTCACACAATTCAAAGCAAACCACTCAAATAATAATAATAAAAAAAACAGAAAAATATAAAAGGACTATCAAAAGACCAAAGATCCAGTTGATGCAATTTTGTGAAGTTATAACATTACAAGCCGACCATCACACCAAAATAATCCATAAAATCATGTTCTCATATCAAGTAAGATAGAGTCGGATATCGTGAAAGTGATATTTTGGAATGGTCAATGGGGTCTCCTTGAATGTTTAAAAAAAATCAAGGGGGGTTGTTGGGGGTCCAACAAATGGGGATACACTGGGATGAAGCAATTATCTCTGGCTAGATAATAGAAAATTTACATGTGCAAGAAGACAAAAGATAATACTTTTGATAAAAAAAGAGTTTGTCTTGAAACATGTGTACCACATTAACAAGTCAACCTTTTAAAGATTTAACCAATTGCAATTGATTTTTAAAAGATAACCTTCTAACTATTACCCAAAATGGAAAGACAAGTATTCATTAATCAAACTTCCTACAAAATATATTCTTCATTGGAACACACCCTAAGGAACAATTCATGATGACTAGAATATGGTATCTTATAGTTTACCTCAACATGGATACATTTTAATCCATTTAGTTGTTTTTATCCCATCCACTAGTTAAAGATGCATAGCTTATAAACCTTTTGTTAAAAAAAAAAAAACCTTTACTTTTCTAAGGAATGAGCCAGGAGCCACTGTCTTGACTTGGTAATAAGATAATGACAATGTCATTCACAAATATCTACAGAAATGAAAAGGTTGGCTTGTGATGAGGCCTCCTTTCCCTCAATCATGTAACTGAGAGCCATTACCCTGGCTTGGTGACCAGATGATGGTAATGTCAGACTGTAAATACCCATGATCATGATAGTTCATCTTGTTGGATTACTGAGAGGGGGGTGAATCAGTAATAACGTAATTATAATAATTTTTCTTCAAATGTTATATCAATGTAGAATTATTATCCAATAATGAGCAGTAATAAATAAACAATCACACACATGCACAGTACACCAGTGT
>ML788119.1:242873-255133 GCA_009831015.1 Picea engelmannii
GTACTATCCATATAGAATAGTATTATCTGAAAATATATCATAACTCATACCATTACCCATCAAACAAACTTGGGTCCATTACCCAAACCCGGGGTCTCCAACTTCTCATGGCCATAACTCTCTAACCGTGAGGAATTATGTGAGATTCCACATACCACCGGAAATGACATGACAAGAACTATCCATCTAGGATATGTTCCCTGAAAAATTCACTTTCATTCATCTCATTATTCCACAATTGAGCATGGGTTCTCTTACTCCACAAAGCGTCTTCCCGTGAGGGCTTTCACCATACGGGGACCTCTTTGGAGTTCATCTATATTTACTTCTTATCAACCATGAAAAAACAATAATGAGTCATATTTACATCAAACACTATTGGGTCCATTAACCAAACCTTTGTGATATGGGTCTTTCTTCAAGGGTTGACATCAATGACAACCAACCTTAATCAACACCTCTCACAATGAGACCTCCTATCCTCCAACTAACCCCTTAAATTTCATTTGTTATATGAAAAAGGTTGCACTATGATTAATGTTAATCTCATTAGAGATTACTTAATGGATATGGAAGCAAACTTTACTCCCTAAGAATGTGGGATGGCATTAAGAGGTTTGAGATAATAATAATACAAGTCTCACTCATTTGTTCCTAAAGAGGGAACCAATTAAAACACAATTGCATAAATTATATAAATATAGCACTTTGTAATAATTTTTAATAGTCAAGGAAAAATAATCATTGCGGCTAGATTTTAATATGAAGGTAAGACTTGGAAAGTGTTCCACCATGGGAAGTGTTGGTCCTAAAGTCTGCACCTGACTGCTAAAGGGAAAAGCTAGGCCACCTCAAGTTTAGAATGGCTGGTTTTTTTTATTTTGTTGGTCAGTTAGAGGGTTGGTTTTACCAAGACAAGAGCATGGTGGGGTTGGAAAAATGATATGGATGAGGGCCCTCCTTGGCTGGTGGCACACAAATGACAGACACGTGAAATAATAGAGGTAAAAAACAAAGGGAAACAACAAACCTCTCAATGAATAATCTACTGCAAGAAGTTGGATACTTAAAATATCATTTCAAGGCATTAAACATGTATCAAAACACAATTACTCCCACATGTTGCAATAAAAACAAATCTTCACCACAACATTTGTTATTTCACATGTCGCATATTAGTAAAGACAAATGATACAATAGTTGAAGGAAATGAAATGTACTTCACACAAATCAAAAACTGCATTCAAGATAAGATAAAAACACATGTGGATTTGGAAAAAAACATTGTCATCAAGAGTATATTCACCAGGTAAAGAGATTTAATCCATGCATAAAACAGGTTCAACCAGCTAATGCATAAAACAGGTTCAACAGGTTCAAACTACATATTTATCAAAGTTGCAGAGGCTCTCGTTCATCTTGGATTGAGGCTTAACTCTACACCATCAGTTGTAAAAAAACTTATTAACTTAGCTAAAACATTGTTGGAGTGTATTAAGGTATACTCTGAGCTTGACTTAATAAAAAAAGAGTGGTTCTTATCACACACAAAAGACCACTTATTAACTTAATCTAAACAGTCTTGAACTTTTAAACAACTAAAAACTACTACTAGCAATAAACCAAATCGATGCATATGATGAATCAAACTGAGTCTTGAAATAACTAACTAGGAGTGACATAATTGAGTTCTGTATCAAGCGTTGGTATCCATGCGTCTTGTTGGAGGCCAACTGGGAGATAAATGGATGTTTTGGCTACGTTTTTCTTCAATTTATCTTCTGGGGGAAGAAACAAATCTTCTGACGCTTTTTCTGGAGTCTTTGATATTTCTTCTGCAGTCTGGAATATAGTTTCTCCAATTCTCGATTATGGTGTTGCAAATAATGGACCTGCCCTTTCTTCTCGTCTAGCTCTATTTACATAATAGTTTAATGCATGCGATCAATGAGGGTAATCCACTTCGGAAATTCAGGGTTCGTGAGCTATTGAGTGCATAGTATACATATCTCTCGAATGACCGAACTCGTGAAGTGATTAACCATTGATTATGCTAATTAACCAAAGATTAAGACTTTAATCATTTTGATATTTCAGCACTTCGGCACTTCGGAGATCCGGAGCTCTGGGGAACTATGTTTTCTCTGAATTTAAATATTCCGGAGTGACGATCTCACAGAGTCATTAACCAACTCTTATTAGTAATTAACCTGAGATTAAGATATTTTTACCATTAATTATTTTGGGAGTTTAGGACTCTGGATTTTCAACGTTCGAGATCTTTTGACTGTAGAGTTTGAGAATCTCTTGGAGGACAATCTCCCGGAGTGACGTGGTCGCATGATGTTGTTATCTCTGAAAAATATTCCACAACATTGCATGCAAATGGTTAAAGAAACACAACAATGCCAACAACAATTAGTCCACCTACAACACCAAAATGCATCTAGAAGGAAAAAAAATATACAATTGGTTCAAAAATTGAAGTGCGCAGACTCACCAAAGGAGGCGTGCGCACAATGCATAGAATGTGTGTGCCAACACAACCCTCAGCACGCACAATGCACAAAATGCGCGACTGTCTACGAGAAAATCCGCACACTTCTATGAACGACGCATTTATGGATCTTGTCGGCCCCTCAACCACTTCTAGTCTGACCCCCAACACGATTTGACACTCATATCTGAGCGAAATTTAGCTTGGGGGTTGGTCAAGGGCTAGTGGGTTCCCTAAAAGGCCCCTTGTTCACACTATGAACCAATTACATTTTTCCATGTATGAATGATATAAATAAGAGCCATGGGTGTGATAAGAAACCAAGATCTTCAAATTATTGTTATGTTGCAAGAATTCTTCTATGAGAATCCTCTTTTCGCTTGGAATCCTTCAAGCACCATTGCAATAGGCCATTCCACTCACCTCTTGAGGGAATAGGCATTGTTTTTCTTCACCATTTTCCATTTCTTCCATTGTAAAGAGAAGAGCTCTCAATTAGGGAACTCAAGATCCCTCCCAAGGAGGAAGAGGGGACTCATAAGTCCTTGACTTTCTCTACGGTGTTTTACCTACTAATCTATTGATCCATTGGTAGCATTATGTTGGTCATTGCTTGATTTTCATGGTTCTAATTTTCTGAAGATTTCTAACATTTATTTATTAGTTGTTTTAGTTGGTTTATTTATTTGTTTTAATATGTGTTTGGATTATCTAACCCACTCACAAACTTTTTTCTTGTCTAGCAGGATCATCTAGACATGCAAGTGTTGTTGTTTTTCTCACCCAAGTGACAAAACCAACACAACAAATTGGCGACCATACTGGGGATCCGTATCAAATTCCTCCCTATTTGAGCCTTGAGAGCACTTCATTTTGATTGTTTTGTCTTGCAGGTACCAAAATTGGCCTAGCCCAACCTGCCAAAGTCAAAATTCAGAGCTAAGGAAGGAGTATTTCACTTGGAAATTTCTCCCCCGACGCGTGACAGGAAGTACACAACTTTTTTCTTCCCATAGATGCACACTCTGTGCACTATGTGCGAAACATGCCTCATAAATCTGTGCATTGTGCATCCTCTGTGCTCTTATCAGAACTGTAACCTGCACATAAGTCCAATTTTTCAAAATTGTAAGGGTTTTTATGCATGGTTTGAGGGCCCCTAGCCTTCATATTTTTATTTTTCTTCACTTTGTAAGGAAACTACACTCCACTTAGAGTCCTTTCCCATATGAAAGGTTAGCTAACATAAGCACTTAGGGGTTAAGAAGAATCATTATTCTCCTCTTTTTCTTTGTTTCCACATGGATGGCTCATTTGGCTTGTAAAATTTTAAGTTGAAGTTATTTCTTTCATACACAAATCACTTAAATTGGAACTAGAAGTTAAATTTGACCCTCAAGTATTCTCTTCCCCCGCACCCTAGTGTGATATCGGGAATCATAAAGGTGGTTAACGGTATGTTTCATCTCCCTTAAAAAATATTTAGGAGAGGACAATGCCCCCTCGGGTTCCTCTTAGTTTTTTGAAACCATCTTAAAACTTTGTAAGGGCCCATACATGCCCACATGTTTGCAATCTTAGGATAGTTTCTTAAAATGCTTTCTTATTTTATATCACAATCTAGGGAATCTTAAAGATGAAATTAACGGGCTGATACATGCCCACATGTCTACAATCTAGGATAGTTTCAAAGCTTTCTTAGTATAGACAACATTTAGGGAGTTTAAAGGATTTGTAAGGACCCATATGTCCACATTGCTAGTTGTTTAGGGCTTTAAATATTCCACAAGGTTGTACCAAAGACACATAGTAAGCTAGGTAAATAATATTTGTAAGGACCACAGGAAGTCCACATGTTGAAATCTCACACTTAACTTATTAAAATATTTGCACACTTGTCACTTTCTTGCACACAAAGCCACTCCTCACACACATAATTTCTATTTGAAATAGTGGAGGTCGGAGTAGGTTTTCTCCAAAGGAATTTTGAAAGATCCGACTACTTCTTCGAAAATTATCTACACCCATTAATTCAAATGAGGTTGGTCCATGACCCCAATCTCTCATCCCACCACATCTAAATTTTTTCTAAAAACACACTAAGTTTTCCTCCACGAGAGGTGCCAAAAGAAATTTTTAGTCTAGGTAGGATTTCAAGGGTAGGCATCCAAATAACCCCCCGTTATCATGTTCTTGCATTTTCAAACAATAGAAGTTGAGAAATAGGGAACTTTCAAATCCTCCAAGTCAAGTGTTCCTACACCATAAGGCAAGGAGATACCAGTGAAGGGTCGAAGGTCGAGGTCTGGTTATTCTGCACATCCCTCCTTGAGTCACCCAACTCTTGTGAGGGCATCCATCTCGTGACCCATTTCCGAGGCCAAAAATCTAAATTTCACACTTTGACCGAGGTACCTAGTGGAAAAAACTTAGGACATCTACCCAGGTGGCGATTGTGGTCTGCAATTGCACCTTGATCATATTTTTGTGTGGCTATTTGGAAATATCACCAGCTCTTTCGAGATATGCACCCTCTACCCCTCATTATAACTGATTACTTCAACCTTCACTAGTTCCTCTTTCGGTGGCTTCAGACCCCACTATTGAGTGCTATTGGAAGGCCTAGTGCTATTTGAGAGGAAGGATGATACATATTTTAGGACACGAGCATTTGTTTTTATTGTTGTTCCCCCACGCGGACAAAATCCACCTATCCACATGCTTGTTTATTTACAATGGATTTATGTATGATGTTCATTTGATTACATGCCATTGTGATTTATACTATCTTGTGAAAGTAAAAAAGATACAAAGCTCTTGTTCATTTATTTCTCTCTTATCACCATTTGTACACATTCACTTTTCTAGTCGAAAACCATAGGGGAACCACAGAATCCTCATCATTCAAGACGCTCGCAGAATCTCCCTCCTATTCTAGGAGGAGTCCCTAGTCTTGACAACTTGTCGACTCAACCATCTCACACCCCTGTAAGTGCTATTGTTTTGGGATAATTTTTACTTAGTTCCACTTTTCTTGGGTCCAATTCCCAAGGCCATCCATCCATTAGTTCTCCTTCACAAGGAGGCGGGGGTCAAACCTCTTCTCAAGGGATAAGTACAACCCCACCAAATCCCTCTTAAGGGACAGGTCTACTACCTACTCACACGATGGCTGGAACTAATCCTCCACCAAATCTCCCTATGCCATACTTGGCATCCCTCAACATTTCTGATTTGACCAAACTCATGAATGATCCCATATTACATGACCCCACATGGCCCAATATGCCTACCAAACTACCTTCAGATATTTTGAAATTTGAAGGAAAGTCGGGGGAAGATCCCACTAACCATGTTTTGACATTTCACTTATGGTTCTCTTCAAACAACATCATGGATGATTCCATCCACTTGAGTTTATTTCAAAGAACTCTCACGAGCCCATCATCCAAATGGTATGTGGACGAAAAATCAGGGTCTCGTGTGACCTTTGAATCATTGGCCAAGGCCTTTTTGTCCTTTTTTCAACTCCCATTCCATCATGATACTGGCTTAGAACTTCTCTTTGAGTTCAAACAAACCACTGTTATCCATATAGCTGACCACATCCATGAATTTCGACAATGACGTAGCTTGTGTAAAGGAGAAACCACCAAAGAACAACATCTTGATTGGTTTCTCAAATCACTTGTCTCTGTTATTGCCAAGGATGTAGCATCCACTTTTCCGCAGTCAGAAGAGGAGGCCATCAACAAGGCCCAACAATTCGACCTCATCTATTCTCAATCAGGTTACTTATACATAGTGATACCTGATGTACCCCGACCCATACCATTTGGCCAAGAAAAACCTGGGATGTCCCACACTGCGAATGGGTTGATTGGTTCTATGACCCATCTCAACCCTTACGGCCACCCGTCACCCACTTATGGCGCACCTTAATATCCACAACGATATGGAGGGATGTCTTATTACCCTCCTCCCACTCACCAAAAATCATATCTTGTTGCTCCCCCTCCACCAATGGGTGGACCCTCACCGGTACCCATGATGTGTTCAATCTCTCAACCAAGTACGAGTTCACCTTCTACCTACACCTATAACCTCAATAATAGTGGAAGTGCTTCAACTTCTTACACACCATATGGATCGTCTCCACAAAACAATCCATATTTTCCATTCCTTGGTCCTCCATAGCCGGTTTCTCCTCCACTAGGACAACCACAGGCTGACATTAACTTTGTTCAACCCTCTCCCATTCAACAACTTCAGAATTTTGAACAATTGAATAAGGTAAATCTGGCCCATCCATCGAATAATGCCAAGAAGAAAGGGAAAAATCGAAACAATAACAACCTGGGACCGGCAGGGAATAACCCCCAACAAAACCATCCCAAAACCATCCCACTGGAGGCAACCAGAATCAAGGCAACCAAAACCCCCAAGGGGTCAATAATAACAATCAACCACGACAAGGGAAGAACAATAACCTCATAACAAACTTCCCTTGCGCTCTATGCAGTGAGTATGGAAATTATACACCCTAAATTGTCGACTTCAAACGGATGAAAGAATCCATGAACATGCAACGTCCTCTAGCATCACCTGCCCCTCAGCAGGACCCACAACAATATTTGCAACAACCACCTCCGACAGTTTTGCAAAACCCCATTCCACACCAAGGTGTGATGGATACCCAATAGGAGGTACACCGTGTGCCACCCCAAATGGGGCAGTATCAAAACCCAGGTCCCAATCAACTTGGAAATCCGATCGATCGCAACATCCTCCTTACCATCGAAGAAGATATTCTTCTGCAAACACATGGTCACCAATACGGTGTCCCCCCTGAGTCTAACCCAACCACCTCAAAAGCGGCTCCAACTATAGCCGAACAACCATTGATGATTCCATGCCTTAACACTGAACCAAACCCTCGTATAACACGTATGCCTTTACGAAGGAATGTACATAACCCTCATGCTAGGGCATCCCATAACTACATTCTGGTCGACGAATTAATACAATGTCCTACAACCATGTTTGTATTGGTGGTCCTCCAAACCTGTCCAACTCAATGGAAATCCTTGCTTTCCACCTTGGGGGCAGTCGACCCAACTGACACTAGACTCATCACCTTTGATTTATATAGCGAAGAACCATGCCTCCCCGCCCTGGTAGCTTTTTATATACCAGTTAATATATGGAACATCACAGTTCATCGATGCATCATCGATAAAGGTGCATCCACATGCATTATGTCCAAAGTAGTATGGCAGAAAATTGGCTCACCTGAGCTAGTACGATCTTCCATCACCCTGAGAGCTTATGATGGTCGACCATCATCCCCTGAAGGGATATTTCAAAATGTCCATGTAGAACTTCGGGGAAAAACCATCTTCATCGACATTGAAGTTATTGACACCCCACTTGATTACAATATCTTGTTCGGACATAGCTACATGTATGTTATGAAAGCGACAACCTCTTCTATATTTTGTATGATGATGTTCTCCCACAATGGGAAAATCATCACCATCGACCAACTTACACATTATGAGCCTAATGATTCTTCCAACATTGATAACATTCTCCCCCTTGTCTGCACTAGCTCATACGCTTTTTCGGTCATCAACATGGGCCTCGGCATTTTCAAGGACCCATCCTTATTGGGGGCATATCATGGAGCACCACCTCTCCTACAACCTTTAGCACAAGTGTGTGTAGTATCTTCTAATGGAGAATATATTAGAGACAATACTCCTCCCACTAAGGCCCCTCCCCACATCGAAGTTCCACCAATTGAATAACTCTTACCTCAGGAGTCCACTGATCACCCCACTGCACCACTTATCCCAGATTCCCCCCCCACCTCTAGGGGGAAATCCCAGTTTGGGAGACAATCACCCAAGCCATTACCCAAATTCCCTTTTTCTACTCCCCACCTGGAGTCCAAATATTCCAGGTAGCTACTACTCTCACCCTTCCAAACATGGTTCATTCCATCCTTGTATGGTATCTCCATCCACCCGCGATGGTCCCTACGCCCTCCCTCCCTCCTCAGACAAAGGGATTACCGATGCATATTCCAGTGCAATCTCTTGCCACACCACCCCTGCCAACAACTAGCAGCAACACCACCACCACTGGGGGAAGACGAAAGAAGAATGAACCCACAACCCCACTTCCTCCCCGAGCTCAACCTCCTTGTGCACTATGCGAAAGAGAAGGACACCCCACTAATATATGCCCTACTCTTCTCGAGTTACTCAATCTGATATAGCTCCCTACAGAAACCACATTACTCGCCACTTCACCAAGTACATCCACTGCTACTACAGATTCCTCAACCAAACGCAATAAAGGGTTGTGAACCAAATTCACTTGTTCCATCTATACAGAATATGGACACTACACTCACCATTGCCCATCTCTACCTCAATTTCGCCAAATGCTAGCCGTAGTATGCCAAACATATCGGCAAAATCCCTCTCATCCATTCCCTATTGTGGCTCACATTACTGATATTCGATATATTTTGTCGTCAGTCCCGGAGCGAATGAGGTACCCTCCACAATATCGTGACATTTGGTTTATGTCCAGTGGGCCATCACACCCTGTACATGATATCCCTTCTCCATACTCACCCCTTGAGGAAAATAACACTTACCCATTGACAATTAACCCTGTCACCTCCCCGGATCCCTTGTATTCTCTCATTTTCCACTGCGACGAATATATCCTGGAGGAACTCACTACCCATGATTTCCCATGGAATGCGCTCCATCATCGAGCACTTTTTCTTTCACAAGAGGTGTTTCACCCTCCTGACCTCATGCGCGGCCCTCCATACAGTCACTAGCTAACCTCCCTCAAAATCAAACAAAGCGGGACGATAAGGTCACTAACCTATCTCTCGCAACTCCCAGATCGGTAGCCTCATGCTCTCGCAATATCCAAATCTCCTCATAGCTATCTTGTCAGATCAACAACAATGACAGGTACAAATTAGTTGGCATTGTGGGCCCACCAACCATATATAGTCCCTTTTGCCCAACTTCCACACTCTGTTACAGGAGCCCATAGCCTCTATTTTCCGATCCGTTCTCAACTACAGGATACATGTCCCGCCATCTACACATTCACATTCCATGGGCCATCATCTGCACTTGGCCCCGGAGGAGCATTTTTCTCACATCACGTTCAAGTACGCATGCTCATGTTCAATTTTATCAAATAGTTGTTATATGTTCCTTATCATCAGATATTGTTCACGTCGGGTATTTGGTTTTCATGTGTGTAGGCACTTGTTCCGCAAGCTTACAGCCCCTTGATCCGTAAATATCTTTTAATGACTGTGGTTGAGTTTTTAATTGCATGTGTTAATTAACCATTTGAGAAGCTTAATGAAAGAATGAGGAAATAAGAGGAATTATGACAGCCATATACATATATTCAAATCTGAAATGAAGTAATAAACAACAAACCATAACAAGAGAATTGATAACGGAGTTCGGCACAACATTGCCTACGTCTCCAGGCCTTTGTCTCTGTGGGGGAGGCTTCTTTATTTATGTTCAAAGCTCAAAAAATACATCACAACAGTGCCAATTGTACAAGACTAATCTGGTCATGTTCTTCTAGATCTCTAGAACCCAGCAAAAGAAACGGCACGCAAAACAGATGACCGGAGCTCCCAGAAATGGCCCGCAAGCATCTACTCCTCAACAACTTCCCTGCATAAAAATGGCTTTGGCTTGGCTTCCCTTCAGCATAACTCTACTCTGACTGTCCTCCATGGCCTCAAACAGGCCTGGTTTTTATAGATCTGAAGTTGGTTATCTATCCCCAACTTCCTCCCAAAATCTGGCCTCCAAAAATGGCCAAATCCACTATTAACAGGCATAGAATCAAATATAAATCCAAATATATATATATATAACTATTTTGCATATTTATTTGGGCGCAACCCCCTTTTGGCGCGCTCCTGGTCATATGGGAGGTGCCCATGTGGCCAGGCGCTCCATCTGCGTGTTAGCCCCCCTGTCCGGTTAGCTCCTAGTCTTCGGGCGTGTTCCATGGAACCTTCGGTTAAGGGCTACACCTCCGGGCCTTTATATGGATAAACCCATGGTCTTGTGGGATCTGCCAAGATCCACGGGCCGGGCTCTAACTGCAAGTGTCGGGTCGTATGGGATAACCAAAGCAACCGCGGGTTGGGGCTAAGCCCCAGCCCTTTCCTCTCCCAAATAAACTCTTAACCAAACTTAAATATAATATTTTCCATATCATTATTAAGAACTAACTGTGGAGCGGGTGGTTAGCCCGGTCCTGCCATTCCATAGCCCGATGGAGGTCGGGGGTTCGACTCCGGTGCAGACCCCAAAATTTTGCATAACCCGAAAGCCAACCACAGGGTTCCATGTGACAGCCCATGATTGGGCCACGTGGCACCTCTCCATTCATCGATAACGATGCCATGTGTCAAACGATGATTCACCCATGTGTCTGTCGAGGTGTCTGCCCAATCATGCATGCCACTATACCTGCCACGTGTCACCCTCGGACTGGTCCAAATGTACCTGTCATATGCCCCATCACCTGCCACATCAGTTGTACGACTATACGGTCTGTACAGTCAGCCTACCACGTGGACTGTACGGACTATACAGTCACCCCCTTTTTTTACCTGTTTGGGTTTTTTATCAGAATGTGATATCTTTCGCATATGGAGCCCGTTTGATGAAGTAAATATATGGCCGAAATCAGGAAGACGAGACGGACGCAATGGCGTTGGTTTCGTTGGATTCTGAGACTTTCATTTTTGAGCCTTTTTTAGCCTTGTCAGGCTCCTAGATCTGATTATGGATCACACCTCCCCACTAAAATACCTTTTGGTCCCCAAAAGGTTACTGACCAGTCAACAAGCTCAGGATAGGCCACCCGTCTTGTCCTATGTCTCTGAACTCTGTCCTATGCACCTGTCTCATCAAGATCAACTGTAACACAATCATGACAACTGACAGTATATTGTTAGCCATTGAACCTTGTTACATCTTATTGAAGCCACTATCATCCATGTAGACAACATTACTAATGATAGAATAAAAAAGATGACTGCAAATGAGTTGATATACTTGTAATATTTGCACGACATGAGCTTATCTTGAAGCAACTTATGATTGATTTTCCATTCAACAATCATTTCTTGTTCTTGATTAAGATCAATTACTTCATTTGAAACAATTATTGGTTTGTTGCTTGCTTGCACTGCCTTCTTTAATTGTTCCATTGTTTGAAGTGTTTTATTTTCCTTAACATGATGAGCATGAACCACATAATCTTGACCTGCTTTGGTTAATTGATATTGATTCTTTGTCCTGTAGAATATTGCCTTACAATCATATAAGTATGGACTACCTAAGACCATTCCACATTTTCTTAACGACACTACATCACATGTTACTTCGTCCACATACTTAGATGAAATTGCAAATTTGATTGTGCACTACTTTGTTATGTGCATTTGATGATGATTGCTTATCCATTTAAGTGTGTAAGGCTTATGATTAGTTTGCGAATTTAACCCCAATTGCTTAACCAATTCTTCTGAGATTAGATTAGATTAAGATCCACTGTCGATTAATGTGTCTATCTTAGTGTGTCGCATGATTACCCTTATATGAAACAAGTTGCTTCTACAATCAATGCCTTCACCAATTTTACCTGTCATACCAACCAATGAGATCTTTGATTCATCACC
>ML788119.1:255183-276382 GCA_009831015.1 Picea engelmannii
GTTTGCATTCCCTTCTTTTCCTTGAACCACTTTGGCCTCTTCTCGGGATGCAACTGCCAACATCTGTCCTCATCATGTCCCTCTTTCTTGCAATGCTTGCAAGAGGGCTTTCCTTCCTTCCTCGTCACTACATTTGAATTCTTGCCATGCCTTTTCCTCATGTCCTCTTTTCTTGAAGACGATGATTCCCCTGACACACCTGCTTTTTCTGCTTCAATATACGTAGCTTGAACATAAACCTCATCAAGGTTAGTGGGTCCAAACATGAATACAGTGTTTCTAATATGCACAGGTAAACCTCCTATATACTTCATAAGAGTTTCTTGTGTTTGTAAAGGGATATCTAACATCAATTCCATTTTTCAAAATCCATCTATATACTCTTGCACTGTTTATCCTTTTCTTAGTTTTAAAGATTGTCATTAAATTAATGCTTTTTATTTATAACCCAAAGGATAGAATTATTTCCTAAGTGCATAAATGAAGCTCTTCCATGATGGAAATACAATACCCACTTGTTGCGTTCCATTTTGCAACTTGCTTTGCCACCAGATGAGAGTTGTACCTGCAAGTCTCAAAGATGCCAACTTGATTTGTGTGGCCTCATCTTTGATCTGTTGCACACTGCAATAAACCTCCATCTGCATGATCCAATTGTCAAGTTTCTCTGCATTTACTTCACCATCATATATGGTCAACTCAAATTTAACATCAAGTTTTAACAATGGCATTTCATTCTTATGCTTATGAACATGTTTCTTTGCATTAGATTTAGAACTTGAAATTGAAGAAGAAGGAGAAGAAGGAGGTGATGATGGAGGTGAAGGAGGAATCTGAGGATGATCCTCTTCCTCTTCACTTTTCCCCTTTGAAGATTCACCCAAAAATGGTCTCTTCCGTTCCAAGTAATCCTCGTACAAAACTTTCACCATCTCCGACATAGCAAGGAAATTTTTCCGAAACTCTTTCTCATCCTGAGAAAGCCCTTATTCCGATGCCATCTTCTCACTGTGTGAATCTCTCTTTCTCAATCCAATTAATGGACTCTTTGCAACAAGCTTTCCTTCACCACGCTGTATCTTTTCCCTGGTTAACATGCAAAACTCAAATCCAAACGTCAACTAGCTCTGATACCACTTGATCTGAAAAAATCTTTTAATGACTGTGGTTGAGTTTTTAATTGCATGTGTTAATTAACCATTTGAGAAGCTTAATGAAATAATGAGGAAATAAGAGTAATTATTACAGCCATATACATATATGCAGATCTGAAATGAAGTAATAAACAACAAACCATAACAAGAGAATTGATAATGGAGTTCAACACAACGTTGCCTACGTCTCCGGGCCTTTATCTTTGTGGGGGAGGCTTCTTTATTTTTGTTCAAAGCTCAAAAAATACATCGCAGTAGTGCCAATTGGCTACAAGACTGATCTATTCATGTTCTTCCAAATCTCTAGAACCCAGCAAAAGAAACGGCACGCAAAACGGATGACCGGAGCTCCCAGAAATGGCCCGCAAGCATCTGCTCCTCAATAACTTCCCTGCATAAAAATGGCTTTGGCTTGGCTTCCCTTCAGCATAACTCTGCTATGACTGTCCTCCATGGTCTCAAACAGGCCTGGTTTTTATAGATCTAAAGTTGGTTATCCATCCCCAACTTCCTCCCAAAATCTGGCCTCCAAAAATGCCCAATATCTCCCAAAAATGGCCAAAATCCACTATTAACAGGCATAGAATCAAATAAAAATCCAAAACATTATATAAAAAACCACTTTGCATATTTATTTGGGCGCATCCCCCTTTTGGCGCGCTCCTGGTCATATGGGAGGCGACCATGTGGCCAGGCGCTCCATCTGCGCGTTAGCCCCCCTGTCCGGCTGGCTCCTGGTCTTCGGGCGTGTTCCATGGAACCTTCGGTTAAGGGCTACACATCTGTGCCTTTATATGGATAAACCCCTGGTCATGTGGGATCCGTCAAGATCCACGGGTCGGGCTCTAACTGCAAGTGTTGGGTCGTATGGGATAACCAAAGAAACCGCGGGCTGGGGCTAAGCCCCAGCCCTTTCCGCCCCCAAATAAACTCTTAACCAAATTTAAATATAATATTTGCCATATCATTATTAAGAACTAACTGTGGAGCAGGTGGTTAGCCCGGTCCTGCCAATCCATAGCCCGAAGGAGGTCGGGGGTTCAACTCCAGTGGAGACCCCAAAATTTTGCATAACCCGAAAGCCAACCACAAGGTGCCATGTGGCAGCCCATGACTGGGCCATGTGGCACCTCTCCATTCGTCGAGAACGATGCCATGTGTCAAACAATTATTCAACCACATGTTTGTCGAGGTGTCTACCCAATCATGCATGCCACTGTACCTGGCACGTCAGCCTGCTGACTTCATTCTGTGCCACGTGTCACCCTTACAGTGGTGACACGTGTCACCCTCGGACTGGTCCAAATGTACCTGTCGTATGCCCCATCACCTGCCACGTACTTGCTAGTGCCATGTCACCTGCCATATTAGTTGTATGACTATATGGTATGTACAGTCAACCTGCCACGTGGACTGTACGGACTGTACAGTCACCCCCTTTTTTTTATCTGTTTGGGTTTTTTATCAGAATGCAATATATTTCGCATACGGAGCCCGTTTGATGAAGTAAATATATGGCTGGAATTAGGAAGACAAGACTGACACAATGGCGTTGGTTTCGTCGGATTCTGAGCACTTTCATTTTTGAGCCTTTTTTAGCCCTATCAGGCTCCTGGATCCGATTCTGGATCACCCCTTCAGGTATATGTTCGACACTGGCATGTAATTATTCCCTCTCTAAATCAATTGCATATCCTAGTCACACCCTCTGACATTTACCTTTAGGGTCCTTACATTCGACTCTATAGTACCTTTACCTCTGCCACATTTGGGTATTGTCACTTGGTAGCACTCTCGCCCACATGAGTTGTCCCATTCATAGTTCCCCTTGGAAACTTGACACTCATGTTGATTTTCACCCCCTAGGGATGGGAGTCCAGATAGTCTTATGCACTTCCGAGAATGAGCCCCATACTTCTTCTCATCATATTGTTGACCTTCCCAATGGACTCCCAGATCATATCATCTTGTTTCTATTGACTGCACCTCTGCAGTTTCATTAGCTCTCCATCTCACCCACCATTGGTTTTCCCATCTATAGATTTTCCTTCATCCATTTACCTAATATAGAAACCCACCCATGGGGCCCCCAACCTCCACCAGTTCTCTTTCACAGACTTGCGCCCTAAACAGTCCAAGCCATCTTTCACTAGGGCACCTGTTTATATATCTGTAAACTCAACCCAAAATATTTTTTATTTCTTTGGTAATTGTAAAAAGCCTTTGTTTCTAGCATATACTTAGCTTTTTCGTCGTCACCCTTGATGGCCTTATTTTTCCTAGAAAAGAAACCCATGTCGCCCTTGGTTGGGGCATCCACTCTCTTTTCATATTGACATCGTTCATGAACCCCGAGTATCACAAGTCCATATACCCATAATCTATGAGTTTGTCTACTTTGTTAATCTCTGACACAATTTAACCCCATATCTTGTCGTCCCCCTGACACTAGATCCAGTTTTACGGTTGTTTCCAATCATCCTTCAAAATTCCCCAACCAAGGGCAGTCTCGAGTCTCACTGCATCTAGTCTTCATTCATGTTACCCGTAAGTACCTGATATCACCTATTACTCAGTGGATTTCACGAAGCCCTTTGCTTCTTACAGTCATGTCTCCCTTCCTGTCGACATCAACATAGTTTCCAGAAGGTTGGCATTATCTTGATTCTCGTTACCTTTACAATGAGGAGTCTCAGACGACACAGAGAGAATCATCATTGCTCTCTGATTCCATTGACTCCCATAACATTCAACTTCAACAAACTCTCATGTTATAGTGGGTCTTACTATGTGACTATTGCAATTGTTTCATACCATCCGAAGACCTCTGAATTTGTTAATCCATCAATGCCTATGAGTCATCGACAATTCTTACAGTCGTCCTTGCCTCACTTCGGAGTCCGTTCACCATTCAGAAATTTCATCTGTCATTATGAACTACCCTCGAGGGCGCTACAGTTATCTACATCAACATACATCTTCAGTTACAATCTCACATTTTGGTTTCATAACATGAGCATGGGGCATGCCCGCCTTGTTTGTACACAAATTTTCTTTTTTCTCCCTAGAGAAAGGTTTGGTTCTCACAGTTTTCCCTCTTCCTCTGGTGGATCTCTCTTGCAGTTCCTCTCTTCACTCTTCCTTACAATGACACTCTCAACAAAATAAACATTGATGTATTTTGGCTATACGTATGCTCCTAACGTCACATGTGAGGGGAATTTGTTATCACTGAAAAATCGTCCGCAACATTGCATGCAAATGGTTAAAGAAAAACATCAATGCCAACAGCAATTAGTCCACCTACAACACCAAAATGCATTCAAAAGGCGAAAAACTATACAATTGGGTCAAATATTGAAGTGCGCAGACTCACCAAAGGAGGCACGTGCACAATGCACAACATGCGCGGGCCAACACAACCCTCAGCACACACAATGCACAACATGCGCGGGCCAACACAACCCTCAGCACACACAATGCACAAAATGTGTGACTGTCTACAAGAAAATATGCGCACTTCTATGAATGACGCATTTATGGATCTTGTCGACCCCTCAACCACTTCTAGTCTGACCCCCAACACGATTTGACACTCATGTCTAAGAAAAATCTATCTTGGGTGTTGGCCAAAGGATAGAGGGTGCCCTAAAAGGACCCTTGTTCACACTATGAACCAATTACATTTTTCCATGCATGAATGCTATAAATAAGAGCCATGGGTGTGCTAAGAAACCAAGATATTCAAAGTATTGTTATTCTACAAGAATTATTCTTCGAGAATCCTCTTTTCTCCTGGAAGCCTTCAAGCACCATTGCAATAGGCCATTCCACTCACCTCTTGAGGGAATAGGCATTGTTTTTCTTCACCATTTTCCATTTCTTCCATTTTAAAGAAAATAGCTCTCAATTAGGGAACTCAAGAACCCTCCTAAGGAGGAAGAGGGGACTCATAAGTCCCTGACTTTCTCTACGGTGTTTTGCCTACTAATCTATTGATCCATTGGTAGCATTATCTTGGTCATTGTTTGATTTTCATGGTTCTAAGTTTCTCAAGATTTATAACATTTACTTCTTAGTTATTTTGGTTTATTTCTTTGTTTTCATATGTGTTTGGCTTATCTAACCCACTCACAAACTCATGTCTTGTCTAGCAGGCTCATCTAGACATGCAAATGTTGTTGTTTTGCTAACCCAAGTGAAAAAACCAACACAACATATGTCATAGTCGATGGCGTGTCATAAAAAGAAGAGTGACATGTGTCACCTAAAATAGAGCAGATGGCGTAACCAAAGGTGCCTTAAATGAGTGCCATGTGTCAGCGACAAATGAATGCCATGCGTTATCGACAGATGGATGCCACGTGTCTTCCACTCTTCAGTGTTCGGGAGCTTTTGAATGCAGATGATGGATATCTCCCGGAGGAAAATCTCCCATAGTGACGTGTCATAAAAATAAGAGTGACACACGTCACCTGAAATAGAGCAGATGACGTAACCAAAGGTTCCTGAAATGAGTGTCACGTGTCGGCGACAGATGAATGCCACGTGTCTTTCTCTCTTTAGAATTCAGGAGCTTTTGAATGTGGAGTATGGATATGTCTCGGAGGACAATCTCCTGGAGTGACGTGGAAGTATGTCGTCACAATTGATGGCATGCCATAAAAAGAAGACTCACACATGTCACTTGAAATAGAGAAGATGATGTAACCAAAGGTGCTTAAAATGAGTGCCACGTGTCGATGACAGATGAATTCCACGCATCATTGATAGATGAATGCCACGTGTCTTTCTCTCTTCGACGTTCAGGAGCTTTTGAATGCAGAGTATGGATACCTCATGGTGGACAATTTTCTAGAGTGATGTGGCAGTATGTCATCACAATCGATGATATGTCATAAAAATAAGAGTGACATGTGTCACCTGAAATAGAGCAGATGACGTAGCCAAAGTACTAGAAATTAGTGCCATGTGTCATCTGGAATCAACCGACAGGTGGCATATGGAAATTCAGCTGAAAATAAAAACTCTGACTCTTCGACACTTCGGGGCTCTGTGTTTGTTCTGGATCAAAACCTCCTGGATAGTCGAACTTGCGAAGTGACGTGGAAGTGAGGGTCCACTTTGACAATTTGGGGCTTCTTGAATTCATAGTATGAATACCTCTCGAATGAACTAACTCGTGGAGTGATGTGGCAGTTCGGGGGCTACGACACTTCGGGGATTTGGTACTTTGGGGGTTTGCGCTTATTCTTGATTGAAATATTCCAAAGTGATAATCTCCCTGAGTGAAACTTCATATGCTTGTTTTTAAACCTTGCGTGGTTTTGAAACCTCGAATGCATAAGAGTCATTGATCTTAATTGATTGTTGGATCCCCACCACCGAAAATTTAACATGTTTGTTGCTCACAATATAAGCCTGAAATCCACTGCTCTAAACTACTAAATTTTTCTTTTGGATGTTTCTTATGCAAACAAAGGGCTTGGTTGACCTATTGCACGCTCAATCAATGGTAAACATGATGACAAATATTTTGAACCCAAACCATGACATGCAATTATCCTTCAAGAAAATAGAAATAATTGGTGCAAAGAATCAATCAAGAAAGGAAATGATAAAAAACTAGTCACTTAGTAATGGGAAACCGACTTAACAACCAGAAGAGGAATAATTTTGATGAAGGCATAGGGAAATTAAAGAGGAGGGGCAGGGGTGTCTCAACAGGAAGGGTGATTCTCTTCTTGAAAATTACCTTGCAAAATATTTCTTCAAGCAAAAAAATTCAGAGTGATGAAAGCTCGGATGACTTACTTAAGCTAGAGTACCATTTATTTTGGGATTAACAACTCCTTATCCATTAATCTTAAAGTTTGATAGTCATAATAGAATCGACATTTCATCTTTTAAAACCCGAAAACAAATGATTGTCACACCACAAATATTCAAAATAAAAGAATATGAAATAAGCTAAGAAATCCAACTTTAATCAAACAAATTTGAAAAGAAAATGAAAAGAAAACAATAAATTAAACCAAAAGAGGGCTTATCAATGTGAGTAACATCTTATGTGAAAATATAATGTGAAATTTGTTGTCGCAATAGAAGGAATGTGTATCGTAAAGGAGATAAGTTTATCAATTCATAAAACACAAATTGATCAATTGAATTGATTGTAGTGAAACCCTTTAAATGTATTTATTTTCTTTGGATGAATAATTAATATCAAAATTGTCATTTGCCACATAAAATGTTAAGCTAATAAGGCCTTCTTTATTATGGATTATGTACATGCAGAAAAATAAATGAACCTTTTATTAGAGTGTGCAGTCATGACTTGTCATTTTCAAAACAAGTTAAGTCCATTCAAGAAGTCAAGACTAAAATCAATTTCAATTATTTATCGCTCGTCTCTTTTACAACATTTCGATTTTTAAAATTGTAGAGAAATGACCATATAAACATTGCAAAGTTAAGTCGCATGTATTGATAAATTATTTTAACATACGACCTTTTAAAGGTAATGTTAAATGGAATATAATCAAAAGTTGAGATCCTTTTCATTAGTTTACTCAGATTATCCTTGCTTGTTAGTTTTGAAAAAATGATCATATTAAAACGTTCCATAATAAAGCTAAAAATAATAAGAAATTAAAGATATGAGTTGAAGGGAAACACTTAAACATTATAAGCAAGGAAATAAGTAATGAAAAAGAAAAGAAGAGAAGACTTCCCTGAATGATGATTTTCCTTTGTCCTGAAAGTGACTCCTTGTTGCACTTATTCAAATTGACAAAGTGAAAGAAAGAAAATAAAAGCTAACTTATTCCTAAATCTACTCTACACTATTCTACTCTACAAGAACTAAGTGAAATGGAATTTTCAATGTAACCATTGAAGTAACTCCAATCCTGCAAAGATAAAGAAATTTCCAATTAGTAAGATGTATCGAAGTATATCAAAAACGAAAATAAACACATCATACTTATCTTTAACTTCATGTTCTTAATTCAGAAACAAAGTAAGTATATCCTTACCATTATGTAAAATAAAATTAATATATGAACCCTCTAACCAATCTACAATTATGTCATGATACGGATCACAAAATCATGGAAGAATGTAACTAAATTTAGAAAACTTACCAAAATTATGGGGACCGGACATAACCATCTACCTAGACCGAAGTGCCCCATTATCCTGACGATTCTCCACCTGTTTGAATTTCTTCGCATGGAGGATATGAAAAAAACATGTCATGCTTACCTCCTAGATTTTCAATAAGAAACAAAGTAAGCACGACTTTACCATTACTCCTAAGATTTTTTAGATATGAATTCTCAAGACAATGTTCAATCCTATCATGAAACTTAGAATGAAAATTATCACTTTGATGAGTTAGATATACAATTGATAAACACATCATATGAGGATTCATTATAGAAATCAAATTGTTTGTTTGAGCATTCCTTTTGATGAGATGAATTGGTTCCAAATGTGCAATAGAATGATGAGATTTTAATCTAATCAATGAATGAATATGAAGTATGTAATCTTCGATATCCATAATGAATTCATTGTCTTTTTCATAAATCAATTGAGAAGGATCATCTCGCAACATATATCTCTCTTGTGAATGATTGTAGTGGAAGAGCGTCAAATCCATCTTTATTATTATTATGTTTAATAGTTACATCACCGATACTTGATATATCAAAAAGATCAGATTGTGATGGATAATTGTAGAATAAAGTGGGTAAAGTGTTATGCACATCAAAACCTAAGAAAATATCGGGATATAAAGAATAGAAAGAATCGTCAATAAGCAAATGAAAAGATTCTCTTAAGCAAATAAAATAAAAAATGATATTTCCAAGACATTCCTCTTCACTTGCCTTAATGCTTTCACTTTGTTTTGATGATATGCTCTCAAACATAATACGCTCAACAGGATTTTCGAAAACAATTTCATGACATGTATCTAATGTTTCTTGTAAACAAGGTGTGATTTGTGGATAAGGATTTAAGGTTTTTTCTTTAAATTAAAGAAATATATCTCTAATTGGTTCTATTAAAATATTAGAACACTTAATATCATACTCATCATCTATGTGTCCTTCAGTAATTGAATTTGGGAACTAATTAGAGCAAGAGTTAGAAGAATATAAACATGCACCTTGATTCACAATCATTTATCCTTTTCCACTATATCTACATTAGTAGAAGATTGAATATGAAGTTGTTTGTAAGAAAGACTAGTTTCTTTGTCAGTAAAATTATTCTCAATTGGTTCTACCCATACTATTTGTTCAAAATTTTCTAATGCATTCATCTCATTCAAACAAAATCCATCTTGCAAGTTGATTTTATGATATGTATCTAAGTCGTCATTTGCAATTGAGTCTTGTTGAATGAAAGGGGCACAAGCATCATAAATAATATTTAGTACGAAAGATAAATTATCAAGACGAAACTTAGAAAGAACATGATTGATCTTTGTTGAAATTTTTTCTGGAGATGAATCATCCTTAATCAGTAGATCCTTGAATTCTTCACATAATTTCTCATAATCATAATCATGGAATGCGTCTAAAAATTTCATTTGCAAATTAAAACCCAAAAATAGAATAGGATGGAAATGATTCAAACCGACATTTTATTCGGCCTTTGAAAGTGAATGTGAACAATTTGCATAAAACGTTTAAATCAGTAACACCATCTTTGAGACATTTACATGAAAACTTATTAAGATGAGTCTTTTCATATGTATTCCCTTCATCGTTAAAGGTGAGTTTTGACAAGAGAAAAATTGTCTTGTTGGGAATATTGGGTAATGAGAAATAGAAAGCAGGTTCCAACACAGTGATTTGGGCAGGAGCCAAGATAAATTAAATACATTCGAAATAAAGACTCTGTAAGGACAACTTGTCATTTTGGCCCTCGTTTTAGCGCCATTTGTTGATGGGCGATATTGACTACTCATCAATTGAAAGGGAATATTCCATTCTGAGGTGGTTTAAGTGTAACCTAATCCATTTAAGGTAACTATCCATAAAGGGTTTAACGGATCCGTCGGCTGATGAAAGGATCTATCTAATAAATAAATGAAAAGTCGTTTAAGATCCTAACTACTAACTGTCATATTTCGAGTATTTACAATGATCTATTAGATTAGATAACCTTACACTTAATTACATAAATTCACAAAATTTACAAGTTGTACATGGGTACAATATTTACTAGAAACCTTGTGAAAACTAGAATTTCAAAGTATGTAATGGAACTTAATCCCGGGCAAATCCATTCTAAACAATATCTATAAATAATAAATAAAACAAATAATTCAAACTTCAATCATACTTAAACAATAATATTCAAGCTAAGATAACAATCGAACTAAAATAAATGATTTTGAATGAAATTTATGACAGGAGTTATTCAAATGATCAAAGCATTTAAACTAAACCGTTACAATTAAAAATTTACATTCAAACGAACCATACAAACAAAATATGACAAAATACAATGACTAAACCATCCTGATCAGGAGCAGAGTTGCAATCTAATGGTTGGAAACTCTCCTTCAAATATGTATTAGATTGTCCACCTGTAAAATAAATTCTCAGACAGACAATGTTGCACTTCAAGTCCAACAAAATTATGGTGAAAGAAATTTCAACAAAATAGAGTAGATTTAATACAGATAAGGAAAAGAAACAACTTTGAGATCAATCCTTTATGGAGAATAATAATGTATTATTTCAATTAACAAAATACATTTCATTAAAAATAAATAACACATGTAATTTGCATAAGAAAAATCTAATACATTTTACTCATGCATTTATCTATCAATCACACAAAGAATTGATAAAGTTGAGATAACGAATGATATTTTTAAATATAAATCTTTGGAAAAATAGATACACAAATTAATATCATAACAATGTATTAATAAAACGTGGACAAAAGCCAAGGTTTCATTCTACAAAGCTATGACAGGAAGAAAATGAACACATAAATAAATGATATTATATTAAAACAAAACTCCAAAATTACTCACAGAACAAAAGTCTGAAGCAAAATGAGGTTCGTTGTCTCCCCATTACAATCCCAAGTCCATTCACTATTCCATGATCCTCCTTCCAGAGCTCTAATCTTTTTTTTATAAGCTCGGACTACATAAACTAGTTTAATTTAATTAATTTCATGCTAAACATCAATCTCTGGTATCCCTGGGTCGTTCAAAGAAAATTCGAATTGGAGGCTCACTGCAATACAAAATCTGGAAAATTGCATGTCAAAGATATGTCCATATCTCCCAAACTATGTTGTTTCAGGAGAAAATCCTCACAAATAAGGCAAATCACTTCGTTATGCAAATGGGTTTTCGAGTGTTTCCGTAAATGCGTTATCGTTTTCCCATAAATGAAGATTGGATTTCGCCTTATGAGAAGTGAAGCAATTTTTTAGTTTTCTAATTTCAATCCTTTAGCAACTATTCTCCCAAAATGAGCAATTCCAACTCTCTTCCATGATCTGGAGTATGAGATCCTGTAAACCAACAATTAAAACAATTATTAATAATAGCAAACAAAATCAAACAAATAATTCAAACGTTTGTTCATGCTAAAAAAAATCAAACCCTAATAATAAGAAAAATATTTGAGAATAACTATAGACTTGTCATGACTTGAAACTATGATAATAAGTAAATAGTTTCAAGACTTGATAATCATGTCTTGATTATTCATCGAAATCTAGTTATCTAGCTCATGCTCAAATGAGATCATTCCTTTTTGAAATATCATCAAACAGTATTAGGAAAATAAGAACAAGTGTATACAAGTAATAATAAATCTATTCTTGGATAGCCCCCGGGGGGCAGCTCAATTGGCAAGTGTCGTGATATAGCGTGTTATGTACGATGTGGTTCCAAGTTCAAATCCCCCCGACTTACCCGTGCCTGCGGAAGGGGCATACGTATGGCACCTGGAGGTTATAGTGGTAGCGGTCAGAATCGACCCCGTGTCACGCGAGTACGAGACTGGCCCAGTTGCCGATTCCGCCAGCATAAAAAAAAAAAAAAAAAAAAATCTATTCTTGGATTCCATTGTCGAATCATAATGATAACTAGAGTTTTCATTCATTAACCAACAGAGAAGACCTGAAAATAAAAACATGTTATGAAACCATTTTCTAATCATTGAAAGGAATCACAAAATCCTTCACACTCATGTTTTGAATTTCCATGCTGAAAATCAAGAAATTCAAAATGAAAAATAATCGATATAAGAATGAAGAACCAACGTTAAAGTCACTTTCAATCGTTAGCATAAAACATAAAATATTCACACAATTCAACGCAAACCACTCAAATAAAAAATAATAAAAAAAACAGAAAAAGATAAAAGGAATATCAAAAGACCAAAGATCCATTCGATACAATTTTGTGAAGTTATTACATTACAAGTCAACCATCACACCAAAATAATCCATAAAATCATCTTCTTGGATCAAGTAAGATAGAGTTGGATGTCGTGAAAGCAATATTTTCGAATGATCAAGGAGGTCTCCTTGAATTTTTACAAAAACTTCAAGGGGGATGTTGGGGGGCCAACGAGATCATTGGATGAAATCCAAGGAAATGATGGCAAACATAGTCCAAGGAAACTAAATAACAACCAAAACTTGAAATACTTATGTCAATCATTAATGATGGTGCATTCTAAAATAATAGGTAGTGGGAAAACTTATTGGTCAGTCCGTTGTTGGAGTCTCTATAAGTAAGAGGAAGGAGTTGGGGGTAACACAAGTGATTTTAAAGTTTATAAAAAAGATGAAGCATTGAAGGGTAGAAGTTTGAAAAGTGTAATAGTAATGGAATATTCATCTAATCCCAAATATTTTCCAAAGTAAAAGGCCCACAAAGAAATGAACATGATGATCATTAGCATTCATAAGAAAGTGAATATTTTCAATCCCTTTCTTGGGAATTTCAATATCACAGGTTTTTCCAATTTTAATTGCAAAGTGTAATAGTGATGGAATCTTTGTCTAAGCCCAAATATTTTCCAAAGTAGAAGGCCCATAAGGAAGTGAACGCGATGATCATTGACGTGCATAAGAAAGTGAATATCATTGATCCCTTTCCTAGGAATACAAACATCATAGGTTTATCCAATTTTAATATGTAGGATGCTACGTAGTTTCCAAATTTCCAATTTGATTACTACATTGAAGTGAAAATGTTGGTTAATGCCACTGAGATAGTGGAGTCAAAATATTGGGCATGAATATTATATAAATATGATATCATGATCTTACTAGACATGCCTCATTTTAAATAGAGTGCATCCATTTCAATATGTGTTAGGTTTATTCTCAGTTGGTTGTATGGAGACTACCTATGGTTAGTTAAACCATATTCAATTGAACTAGAAATTTTGCATCAAGTTTCAGGATTATTGTGATAAGGAGAGGACATAGCATAAGTAACGATGGCCCAAAATATCACCACAGAGTATATTTATCAAAAATATGGAACACATAAGGGTACACACAATGTGGTAATTTATGTAATATAGGATCCATAGGACATATTTACTTCACAATTATTACATTGTAAGATAGTTAGGAAGTGTCAAAAGGACAAGTTCCTTATGGGCTTCATCCATGTAGGTGAGAGGTGCATACAAGGCATCAAGATGTTGAGCATGGATGATTTTAAGGATGGAAATTTATTTTAAAATGTAGAAACCTTGGCGAATCTTACTAATCCTTCATATGCAAACTATAAATGTTTGGCGATATTTTTGTAAAAATATTCAAATTTCTATGGATTTTATATAGTTTGTATAAAATTTTGGCAATTTTTAAGGTAAAATAATTTTATCCTATAGAATTTTGGCGAATCATTTTTAGAATGGCGAATCATTTTTTGGGAAAAACCATGGAAAATTAGCCCATGAGAGAAATTTAGCCCCTAAAATCATCCGTGGCATTGTTGAGCACTCTATATCCAAAACAATTTGTTTATAGAATTATTGGAGGTGAGAAATACAATAAAGATTTCCATTACATTTGTGTACTTCTTCTCCTTGTTATGCTTTTATGGAAATCACCATAAGGTAGACCCTTTGACATAGAGTTTATAACACAATACCAACACCAAATTTCAGTATATGGTAGTAAAACAAGGACAAGGAACTTCATGTGGAAACTAATATGGATTTGTATCATTAGTACACCTGCATGATACATGAGACTATTGAATCCTTTTGGATTTCATGGAATCTTGTGGATAAGTATGATTATTTTATTTATTTTGAGATTGATATGCATAATGTTTGTGTTAAACCCTATGCATATCCACAAGATCCAACAATCATTTTTCCCTTTTGTATTTTTGAAAATGATATTCAAACAACAATTGCACAATGGCTTGAAAAATTGCATGTGCAACCTAATTCATAAGTTGAAATCATACCTATAAAGGAAAGAACAATGAATCATAAACAAGAAAAAGGTAGAGAAATAGAGTCTACACCAAATTTGTAGATGAAGAAGACTATTCATGATTCAACACTCCTTACATAGTTAAAGAGACAAAGAGAACATGAGGAATGAGAAACATAGGGAGAACAAGAAGCCACACATGAAGCATGCCTTATTAGGAGAAAGAGAACCAAGACAAGCATGATTGGTTCATCAAAACAAGCAGGAGGATCCATAAAGGGAAAAGAAACCACCACATAGACCCAATCAAGTTCAAAACACAAAGAAACAATAATTCCCCTAGCAAGTCCAAGTTACTAGTCAAAAGATAATTGTTATCATCATAATCAACAAATATTCCATAGTTGCAACAATAGAATACATATGAGCAAGAGTTTCCTCAAGTAGTTCAAAAAAAGAAGGATGTCACAAATCCCTTTGGTACATCTCCATTTCCCAAGAAATTTGAAAGCATTGTAGATAGTTTATGTTTGCACATTGAGGTACATCAAATGATTTAGAAATATTCTTTTTAGAAACTAATTAATTTAGGCATTATTTTGCAATCTAGAGAATCTACAAAAGAATCGGTTCACTAGTGGCACTACACCAACTACTCATCAACATATTATTTCTCCAAGTCCTAGAAAGAAGGTCCTTCATGGTCCAAGGGTTGAAAGGAGGGATTTGCAAATACATCCTCTATCCCTTGCTACCATGATACTTAGACACTAGGTGAAATATCACACCAAATCCCATGCATAGAAATTGATTTTACTATCATCCCATTAGCAAACCTATCACACTATATATTAGAAATTATGAATGAACTAGACAATTAGTGTCAAGGACTTGGAACATCATATCAAAAATTAACCAAGGAAATGCATGAATGATGGCTAAGAAATATTCTTTGACTATTGTGGTTGATGAATTTTATGTAGTTATCCCAACAATACTTGCATAGGCAGATCCACCTAATTCCACACTAAAGAAGCTTGCTCAGTTACATCAAGAATTCCAATCCCTTCAAGATCAGAACTTGGAATTGGAATAAAATATTAAGTCAGTGCCTACAGTAGAAGCGATTGAATTAGAAGAAAAAATATAGGTAGAACATGACTTGTTTCATAATATGAAGGCTTGGGTGAACTGGATTTTGAGCCTAGTCGACTATAGTTTTTAGCTCTAAACTCATTTGTAAAATGTTTCTGAGTTGCATGCCAAAGATGATGAAATTAGACAATGTCAAAGTACATATTTCAAATAAGCAACATTCCATTCAAGCACTACCGATGAGAGAACACAAGGAGATCATGGCTAAGGTGAATGCCTTGACTAATAAAATTGCCACAACATGCTTCGAACAACAAGAAATAAATATAATATTGGCACAATTTTAGGAGCATGTAGAGAAGAAGTGTAAAAGATTAACAGATGTCCAGCTTAAGATTATTTTATCTCTTTAGGTTTATGAGCAAATCAAACTAGAAAAAGGAAAATCCACTTTAGACTCAATTACCAAGTTTCAACAAGACATGAAGAACTTAGAGAACTCCTATGACAACCTTACTCAAATATTTAATGAGTTAATTGATCAAGTGAACAATGGGCTTCCTTGATTGGAATCTATTTTGCAGGGATAAATATAATTATCTCAAGGATGAGACAATCATAATGTTGCGGGTCTGTTGTTGCCATGTTTTACAATTTTGAAATATCTATCCACAAATATCCTTTGTGTGCCCAATTTTTCCTTGTGTGTGTGGTTTTTTGTTGTAGGACTTGTTCTGATTTGCACGCAAAAGATTAATATTTCTTAGGAAGTATGTGTCATAGGAGGTTTTAACTAATTTGTAACCAAATGTAACTAATCTAGGTTTAATATAGAGAGATGTAAATGAAAGGATTAATGGTTTTTTAGTTGGCTCGTGCATGTAATTTTTCAGTTCAAAGATTGTATGGAAGAAGAAAAATTCTAGGTTTGAAGTCCTTCATATTCGCATATGGAGTTATAAGGATTCATGTATGGATTAACCTTATGGAATGAATAGAAAGGACTATGTGATGGCTCCCCCTCTTAAATTTTTGTGATATTTATGTTTATTTGAATTGCAAAATGAATTAATGATGAGTGTATGGTAAAATTGTACCACTTCAGATATTTTTTCTTATTAACTAAATATTTCTTCATAATGTTCATTAGTGTCTTGGGTGAGACCTTATCCTTGTTATGATATTGAAAATTTCGATGCTAATGAACAATATTATTGGCATGAGTTTACAAGCTAGGGTCAAAATTTGTTTCCAATAGGACTCCCTAATATTTTCAATCATATAAGGTCCCAACTAATACACCTACGACTTGCCTGGATTCCTGATATATTTGCTATCATATAAGAGGACCACACCACCTTTATAAAATGTATTACATTTTCTATGGTATGGTCCTCTTATGCTTTCTATCATATAAGAGGACCACACCACCTTTAGTCATTTAGAAGAATGAATAGACTAGGGACCACAAACTTGCTAGGTACCATAGCTTGTCATACATATACTATCTAAAAAGGATTTTACTTATGTAACTTATTGGTTGTAGTCCTTTAGGCCCAAATCACCATTGGGATCCTCTCATCCCAATTATCTTGGTTCTCTAAGTAGATCTTTCTCAACCAATTCTCCAAGATCTTATTAAAATCTTCAATAGTTCCATTAGCCTACAAATGATACTATTTGCAATTATGATGCTCAATGAGAAATTATTGGGTGAGAGTTGCAATGACCAATCTCATGAAGTGACATCCTAGATCACTTGTCAAACTTGTCAAGCACCCAAACCTAGAAAGAATATTCTCAAAGACAAACCTTGCTACAAAATGATTCAATTGAATAGTCTTGAGTGGGTGCAACCTCTGCCCATCTAGTAAGATAGTCGGTTGTGGTGATAATATACCAAGACTTATAATGTTTGGTAGGTGAGTTGATTGGTCAACTGAAGTTTATTTCCCATTTCTCAAATGGATCAAGATCCCTAATGTAATGGAAATTCATCTCTCCTAGAAGGATTTCCCACCCACTATCACACATCACAACCCTTCACATATTATTTGTCATCCTTAAACATTGTAGACCATCATAAACCAACATACAAAATCTTTTGAGAAATTGATTTCCCTCCAAAATGTCCACCGATAAATCCTTGACAGCATTCCTAGAGAATATCCTTGTGCTATTGCAATGCTCATGGTCCAATACACAACTTCTAAGAATCCCATCCCTACCCAACTTATATAATTGTCCTACAATTAATTGATAGTTTGTATCCTACACTACCAAATGACATTTTTGAGTTTTAGAATAGTGTACAAGAGCATATTGTGTAATAAAAAAAGAAGCAATTCCTTCCAAGTAGTTAGGGAGAACTTCTACATGAAAAATATCAGCATTTGGAGGCTTCTGGATTCTATTCTGGACAAACAATATGGGCGTACATTATGCCTATCAACGTTCATGGTAACTTCAAATGAAAATTCTTAAAATAGTAACAACCATTGAGATAAATGACCTTCCAAAACAAGCTTATTTACTAAACATTTTAGAGTAGAATGGTTAGTGAAAAAAAAAAATCCCATGCAATAGATAATGTTGAATCTTTTGCAAAGAATACACCATCGTAATTCATTTCTATTAAATCTAATTGTGCTAAGATCGAGATAAATCTATGCCTACAAAGTATAGAGGGAGATATAAATTAACTTCTCCTAGTTGTGTGAGTAGTGCTCCTATTGCTATGGTAGATGCATCAACATGGACATGAAATTCAACATCCCAATTAGGAGACAAAAAAATGGGGGCACCTACACATTCTTTAAAATATTGCTCTTTTTGAGACCCAAGGTTTTCATAAGGTGTCCAATAAGGTGCTCCATTTTATTCTAGCATGCTTTCATATTCAATCTCGCAAAGAGAAAAGGTCTCACTTAAAGCACAACCAAGATAGTTGATAATGGAGAGGAAGGTTCCAAGATGAAAAGTGATTCATTATTAAATGCTAATACATTCAACATAAAACTCTAGACAAATGTATCCACAAGTAAGAAACATTCATAACATAAATACACACCATCCATTAAACATTCATAGACCAAAAATGAATGAGCAGAATACATCACATCACATAGAGACCATAATTGAAATTGAAATGAAAGCCTTCATTCATACTATTCAATACAATCATTACAATAATATGTTTACAATAATATGTTTGCAACAGGAACACGAATCTCTCATGATAATACAATAAAAAATCTCACCAACAAACAACCTATCAAGATGACTACTAGTAATCAACCTTCTAACCATTTTCTCACAACCTAGAAAAATTTACTTATACAATATTTAGAAGGGTTTACTTATACAAATACTAGTAAAGTTTACTATTTCAATACATAACTAGCCTAGTTGGATAAATAAATACAATAAATTATTACATTACATAATAACTACTAGCCATTTCAATACATAACTAACCTAGTTGGATAAATAAATACAATAAATTATTACATTACATAATAACTACTAGCCAACCGATCATGTTCCCCTTTGTTGTGCAACTTTTTGCATGCTCTTTTTGACATGGTCAACGTTATCCAAATGATACATTGTTAATCCTTTTGTGCAACCGTCCTTAAAAAAATGAAAGGGCTAATGAAGCATGTCATCCCATTATAATTAGATCCATGTATGAGGGAGCATGTCCTTTAACAATAAGTGGAATTATAAGAGTTAATATGCATTCTCATTTTTCATGATGTGTATTTCACCTAAAAAGAATTGTTCATTAACTTGTTCTTATTTTGTGCATAGGACATACCAAAAATCAAATCTAATAGAGGGTTTGAGAGCAAAAAGTTAAACCAAATTCTCACTCTTTGTATATCTAAGTGCAAACCTCCAAATTAATTATAAATTTTAATTTATGCATAGGACTAGAAGGTCTAAGAGCAAAAAATTAAACCAAATTTTCACTCTTTGTATTTCTAAGTGTAAACCTCCAAATTAATTATAAATTTTAATTAAGTTGCTCTCTTTTCATCTACATGTAAAACCACCATGGATAAATTGTACATTGAAAAACATAATGTTGTACTTATATTCAATCATTTGCAACATCATGTTATAAAACATCACATTTATCTCATATTATAAAAAATCACATTTATCTCTTACTATATCAACATGCTAACTATGTACACAATCCTTTTACAAACATGTACCCTATTCAACACTCAACAAACTTTATCAAATAAAATAATGAAAGAACATGCCAACAAAAATTCTAAAATGTTCACAAAAGTTATTTTATCAAACTAATTTGTAATATATATATATATATATATATATTTAGATTTTTAGATTTGAGTGATTATTTTTGTATAATCTAAATGCCCTAAGGGTTTTTCATCATGTTGAATCTATTTCTACATTAAAAAATAGATTTTAAATAACAGAAAATAGTGATTTCGAACAGATTTGAGTAACTGGATTTGAACAAAGAATACAAAACCTTAGACAATACCAAAATTTAGATACTATGAAAAAAATGATATAATATATAAACATAATTAAATAAAGCAGAATTCTAACCAAGTAAATCATTTTATCTAGTAAAATTTATATATCATGAAAGAAAAACAATACCATAATAAACATACCTATGGAATTTTCCAAAGTAACAAAAAGGAAAAAAGGAAAAAAAAAAAAAAAAAAAAAACTCGAAATACAATACCAGAGATAAACACAATCAGGACTCTCCATACGTATGGAATTTTATGAAGTAGTCGCAAATACCCAAAAAAAAGTCCAAATAGAACCAGTTTAAATTATATCAAACGAAAAAGCTTCATCAAAAACCAAATCAATATAATAGAATTTGTAAGTGGATTTTGTCATCATGTGAATATCATTAGTATGGTACATTCCTTATGTAAGGTATTTTTTATTCTTTTTTATTTACAATTTGTGATCATGAATGGATCATTATATAATTTGTCATTTATTTTACAACCATTTTGAGGTATTAAATGACATTTTTGGGAGTTGTGAATTTATGCACACACCATCCACATTGAAGATAAAATGGGAGAGTAGAGACAAATAATTGAGAACACACAAAGTTCTATTGAATTAATGAATACTTGTACAATGGTTTATGACTCATTATATCGATTTCATTGGTTGTTATGAGATCTAACTTATTCCAAAGATAAATGGATAGGTTGAGATCTCACAAATCCAACTCTCAAACAACCTCCTAAGAATAAGATCACACAAATCACGTAGAGATTGATTCTCAATACATTAGCAAGCATATTAGATAAGTAGGAATTGTATATTCCAACATTCTCTCTTAATGACTATTTATCTAAATATCTATGTGGTCATATCTTCATAATTGTAAGGGCTTCAATCTTTCGAACTTTCCTCTCCTTCCTCTTGTACATGCATCTGATTATTGGCGTTCATATAAAAATCAATCCATCTAC
>ML788119.1:304368-347751 GCA_009831015.1 Picea engelmannii
TTATTTTCATTATAATATATTCATATTCTTTAAATAATTGATTATGCATTGATTTAAATAGCTTTAGTCTTTTTTATCAATACATGGTTAATTATTATTATTTATGTATTAATTTTTCCAATCTTTAAAGTCTATTATCCAAAAAAATTCTTCCAGGATTACAGAATGGACAAGTGATTCCAAAAACTTAATAGAACGACATATATGCATTTTGTCTTTAGCATTTTGTTTATAATGTTGTTATTTATGTTTTTTTAAATCTTGTTACATGTGCAGGTCTGATATCTTTAGATTAAATGATCTGTGATGTGTAGGAGGTTTATATTATAAATATCATCTATCATTTGCTTCTCAAAATACAAATGTTGTGATTATATCTTCGATTTAAATAATGAGATTTATCTTTGAATTTTAAATTGAATGATAAAATGCATAAATTGCTTCCATATTTATCTTGTTGTAATCATGTATAATTATGAGATCACAGGTTTATGTTTGTGTTTCATTTTCTGTCATTAAAACCTAAACTGTTAATACATGTTCTGAATTTATTTAGAACAGTCATAAGGTTCATTGCAGATTTCTCTCTTGGACATGGCAGTTGAATGTTCACCACTCATGCAGATGCTTGGACACACCTCACTAATTCACCGACAAGATAATTTCTTTGTATTTTTCTGTCATTTACATATCATTGAAACTAGAATGTATGGTTCAGCTTTGACTATCCACATGTTCATGTTTCATTAATTTTTTTTTGCAAGATTCTTTAAATTTATAAAAGAAAAACAATAAATATTTTTATGTGCTTTCTTTATCTGTTTCTTAGAAGCAATCATTTTTCACATCGATTTTCGTAAGTTTCAATTAAAACTTGCATCTTGTAAATCATGTAAATAAACGAGACTTGTATATCTTCTGCTTAAATACAACTACTATAGTTACATTTGAACATATGTACATATGTATAGTGTGTTTAGTAATTAGTTAGCCATTTCAGCTCTTTTATTTATTTTATTTGTTTCTTCTAGGAATTTTAGATTGGCCAACGGAGCCATTAAACCCGTCAGAATGACTTATACCAAACGGCTTGGGTTATTTAGACAACCCCGGACCGGACTCGCTCTTCCAGTTGACAGACGGTCAATTTCGCCCGTCAACACTCTTCTCTCCCCAAATTCCAAATCCATAAAGGATGGGGCATCATAGCCATACAATGCCCTGAATGGGCTCATCTCGATGGACACATGATTAGTGGTATTGTAACAATTCTCCCAAAGATGCAACCACTTTATCCATGTCCATTGATGTCCTGACACATATTTCCTCGAGTACCCATCGATCCATTGTTTTACTATCTCAGTATGCACGTCTGTCTGGGGGTGGTATTTAGTACTAGGTGTCACCTATGTCCCAGATAACCTAAAAATCTCCTGCCAAAATGAGTTGAGAAACCCGTTATCTCGGTCATTGACTATGTTCCTCGTAAGACCATGTAGTCTTAATACCTCCTTGAAGAATAGATATGTTACCTGAGATGCATTGTACTCTGAAGGAATGAAAAGAAGTGTGCATATTTAGTCAATCGTTCCACTACCATGTAGATACAGTCCTTGACCTGTACCTTTGGAAACCCTGTAATGAAGTCCATGGAAATGTTATCCCACTTCTTCTCTGGAATCGGCAATGGCTTAAGCAATCCTGCGGGATGTGTAAATTCTAACGTGTTCTACTGGAAAGTCATACACTCCCTCACATGATGTAGTAAATCCTCCTTGAGACCCTTCTAGGATAATCTCTCCCTCACCTACCTGTAGGTCTTCAAATACCACTGGTGTCGTGCTAGTGGTGCGTCATGCACTACCCTCAAAATCTTATCCTTGAGTTTGGACTCAGGGACAAGACAGATCTTGTCTTTGTAGTAGATGATGTCATCCACTACCTTGTATCTATCATCATGAATACTACCCTCCATCATCTCACAGGTGAAGGTATTCTTGGAGTATTCCACCAAAAGAATGGACTTCCAGTTTGTTGAGATCTATGTCATGGAGAAGGTTGTAAGTCTCATGGATAAAGTGTCAGCAACTATGTTCTTCTTCCCCTTTACATACTCAATGTCAAAATCATATGCTTGCACCTTACTCACCCATTTATGCTACCTCTCATTCAGGTCTCGTTGCTCAAGAAATATCTCAAGTTGGTGTGGTCAGTCCTAACCACAAAGCATGCTCCTACCAGTTATTGTCTGAACTTGGCCAATCTATGCATTATGGCCAACATCTCCTTATCATAGATTGGATAGAGCTTCTCTGGATCTCTTATATTTTTGTTCTCGAAAGCTGTTGAGAATCATTTCTACATCAATACTTCTCCTATCCCCTCATCGGATGTGTCACACTCCAAGACAAAAGGTTGCATGAAATTTGGGAGTTCTAATATTGGGAAAGTGATCATCAACCTCTTCATTTTGTTGAATGCTACCTCTACGTCCTTCGACCATCAAAATGCCCCCTTCTTGGTGAGGTTTGTCAATGGCATAACCAATTGTGAAAATCCTTTCATAAAGCGCCTATAATACCTGCATATCCCGAAGAATCATTGCAAATCAGTGGGTGATCTAGGGGTGGGCAAATCTAATATTGTTTGGATCTTCTCATGATGCCCCTTTACTCCCTCAAAACCAATAACATGCGCTAGATAGAGGATCTTTGTCAACCCAAACTCACACTTTCACTCCTTGGAAAAAAATGATTGCTCCTCCATAATGGTGAGAATATCATCCACATGCTTCAAATGTTCCTCCCACGTCCTGTTGTAGATCAAAATATTTTCAAAGAACACCATTAAAAATTTCCTCAATTGTTTGTTGAAGATATGGTTCATGCTTGACTAAAAGGTATTTGGTGTGTTATTCAACCCGAAGGCCATGACTAGAAACTCATGTTGCCCATAGTGACACCTGAATGTTTTTTTATGGATATCCTCCTCTCTGACCCGAATCTGGTGGTATCCTGATCACAGATCAACCTTTGAGAAGTATACTTCCCCGTGCATCTCATTTATCATCTCATCAATCCTGGATATTGGGTATTGGTTTTTTATGGTCTTCTTGTTCAGTGCTTTGTATTCTATGCACATCCTCATAGCTCCATCCTTCTTCTTGACCAGTACAACTGAAGAAGCGAAGGGATTAAAACTAGGCCTGATATGTCCCATCTCCAACAACTTATTTATGGCCTTCTATATTTTGTCCTTAAACCTCTTCGGATGCATGTAGAGTGTGGTGATTATGGCCTTCGACCCTTCTTCTAGCTCAATGACATGCTCAAATCCTTTGTTAGGTGGTCTCCCTGTTGGAAATGTTTCAAACATTCTTTCATGTTTTCCAAGCAATACTTGGATATATGCATGGTAATGTTAGTGATCCTGTGATGGAGTCTCCATGGTGATCAAGAACTTTGTTGCACAAGCCATTTCCCTATGTCTAAAAAGGGCCTCCATGTGTTGGTTAGACATGATCTTGGGGGCACCTGTCAACATATCTCTTAAGATGACTTGTTGACCACCCTTGTCCTGGAACTCCATCCTCATCTCCTGATAATTCATGTGGATATCTCTCAATGAGTACAACTACTAAACTCCTAGAACCACATGAGTATCTACTAAATCTATAACATAAAATTTATTGGTCAACGTATAGTTTCCCAATGTTACTTCCGACCCCCTGATCCTCTAAGTACACACCATGTTTTACCCATCTGCTACTACCACCTTGAATCCCTCGAAGTCCTCTACAAGGATTTGTCTCCTGGTGACAAGTGAAACATTAATGAAGCTGTGGGTGGCCCCACCATCAATCAATGTTGTAACCCTCTGCCCCTGCAAAATTCCTATGACCTTGAAGATGTAATATTCAAAGGACTCCTGAAAGTGTGGAAATGGTCACTCCCTTTGTGCTATCCTGTAATGGTTCTTTCTCTGTAGCATTTGATGGCTCACCATTGTCCTGTCCAATGCCCTCTTCACCATCGTCATCCTCCTCGTTGGAAACTACCTCAATATATTGGACTTTACCTTTTCCCATACATCGATGGCCTGGTTCCCACGGTTCCTTGAAATTGTAGCAAAGATTCTTCCTCCTTAGTTCTCTCTGTGTTTCCTCATCCAACCTATCTTTCCATGTACATGTATTCTAGGGAGGTTTTGACACCTGACTCTTCTATGGGATAAATGGTTTTGTCGATGTGACGCAAACGGCCACCCAGGCACGTCCGCTTCCACCAGGACCTTCTCTTCCTTAGGCCCGAAGAGCTAGAATGCTCTTCAAAATCCCTTTCGGGACTTCTACACCCACAGGATGTTCTTTTATGATCTCCCGGCTTCCTTATCGGGAAATCGGATCTCGCGTGATCGCGAGTCCTGCACTCGGGTCTCACAATCCCCGAACCCCGATATAAAGCTGGCCCCCGTATTTCCTTGCCTTTGTCAGGAATATCACCCTGTCGGGAAATCGGTCTTTACAAGGTTGCGAAGCACAGCTCCTACGAATTTCCGACTTCTGATCTCCGATAATACCTCTGTACCCTTTAGCCCCGGCTAAATCCTCTCGCATGTGACCTATGACTCACGAGACCACGGTCCTTCAACCCTATCGGGATTTCGGAATTCGCGAAGTAACAATGCGTAGAACTTACGCTCGCGGGATCTCGGATCCTCCGATCCTCGATGACACATGTCCTCCTTTACTGCGCTCGGTGGCTCTACACGCTAACCGATGATCGCTGAGATATCGCCTCTCACGACTTCGCAAACTTTGACGCAATTCTTTGCGGCTCCAACTCGCGAACCTCCGAGCTCACTATATGTTGATGCCACCTGTCGCCGTCCCCTCGACGCTCAATCGGGCATTGCGGGATCGCAATTTCTATTGCAGCGATTCCTTGGTAGGTGAAAACTCCAAATGCCGAACCCCGACTCTCCGGATTATCGACACGTGTCCAGTCTAAAATCTACGGCTATGGCTCCCTCGGAAAATCGCGAATCATGATTTCTCCTTGTGAGAATTCTATGTCCCTGGGGACTCCGATTCTCCGAAGAGTCAAATCTCTGAGGAGCTCTAGCTCCTTCCTTGCTCACTAAAGCTTAAACCGTGCGCATCTTCTGCTAGATCTGACCGCTGTCGAGACTTCGCCAATCTTCCCTGCGAATCCTGACCGTCGATTCCTCTTCTTTGGAGATTTCTCGAAAATGACTAAGTGTTCCCTCTCGCACTTTGCCTTTCAAAGCCTGCGCTTGGAACTCGTTCTTGAAACGTCCACGCCCAACTCCCAGTTCTTTACGAAGTTGCTACACCTCCTGAGCTTTTCAACTCTGATTCTTCAGAGAAACCTGCACTCACTCCTTGCGCTCGGCATTCAACAACTTCTCAAGTGTTGAATCCTTCAGACTCTGCGCAACTCCTGCAGCAGCAATCTTTAGCTTCCTTTTCTCAGATTAACAACTGAGATCTTTGATTCCGCCTGTGCACTCTTTGCACGGCTTCAACCACAACCCAAATCAACTTCTGGGCGAATAAGAACAAAATTTAGACTACCGAGTCCTCATCAACGCACTCCTTGCGGATGAATTCAACTGCACTCTCTGCAGGAATCTCCTGGCTCAGATAGAGAAACAATTGAAACTTATTCTCTTCTCTCTCAGACTTCAGTTAAAACCTGAAATCACATGCACGGCATATACAAAGCAAATGCATAACCAGAAAACAAACATTCATGAGCACATAAACAATCTACACAGAGAAACAACACCAACCATGAATTTGAACCATAACTTTCTTCTATTAATTCAAATGTTTGTACATGGGTGTTCTTCACAATTTCTATGCTTGCTCTTCTCTTCTGAATGCTTGATTCTAATGTTACAATGATACAATTGAGGGTGTCTATATCCGTTTTCCCTCCCATCTAAAACCGTCTAATCTGGAAATAAAATCCTATCTACCTGCATTTAATCTATTATTTGCCTCCTATCTACTTCAGAAAAGAGTGTATGGCTCGAGGTCTGATACAATACAAAGGCGCTCCTTCATAAAGGATTCATTTAAGACTTGCGCTACAATCCCAAAGCACTTTTCAAAAATTTGGGTTTGCTTGTCCAGCTGATCTTCGCTTGATGTGCTGGCTCGCTTGCTGAGTTGGCGATGCTCCTGCATCATACTCCTCGGCTTGAAAACTTTCATGGGCTCCTGTCTGTCCATGCTTTTGAATGACTGCTTCTGTCTCCCAGCTGGCATCTTCCATTGGGTGATTCTTCCATTTGACCAGATACTCGAAGTATTGCTTCCGTCTGGTTCTTTTGCTGACTCTTTTGTCAAGTATTCGCTCCATCTGTGGCCTTTCTGCAATCGGCATTTGCTTCTTCCAGTGAATTTATGGTTGTTCATCACTTCCATCTCTTGCTTCCTCGGCCTTATATGGATACAAGTCTGAAACATTGAATGTCGGAGATATTCCGATCTCATCCGGCAACTCAATCTCATAAGCATTTTCTCCAAACTTCTTCAGGACTCTGGATGGCCCAATTTTCTTCATTTTGATCTTGTTGTATGTTCCCCTTGGGAACCTTTCCTTCCTCAGATGTGCCAGAACTAGATCACCAACTTCGAATTGAAGTTGTCTCCGATGTTGATCCGCTCTGCGCTTATATTCCTGATTCAATTCCAGCAATCGATGCTTCACTTTGCTGTGAAGTCCCTCCATCGCTTCTGTGAACTCTCCAGCGCTTTCACTTTTGGTCTTTATCTGCTCTGAATCCCTCAGCTCAGATACTCCTATTGGCTGCCTGCCATATACAATTTCAAATGGACTTTTACCTGTGCTTCTGTTCACTGAATCGTTGTAAGCAAACTCTGCCTGTGGCAACACGTTATCCCAGCTGCTATGGTGCTCTGTCACCAGGCTTCTTAATAAATCTCCCAGACTCCTATTCACAACCTCTGTTTGCCCATCCGTCTGAGGATGATAGGCAGAACTAAACATTAAGTTAGTTCCCATCTTCTTCCACAGTGTCCTCCAGAAATTTCCAATGAACTTTGTATCCCTGTCCGATACTATGCTTTTGGGTAACCCATGAAGTCTAACAATCTCCTTGAAGAACAAATTCGCGATATGAGTCGCATCGTTGGTCTTCTGGCATGGAATAAAATGTGCCATTTTGGAAAACCTGTCAACTACCACAAAGATTGAATCATGTCCTCTTTGCATCCTCGGTTATTTCATCCCATGGTCACTCGGGTATGGGTAGCGATTGGTAGAATCCCGCATTTTGCCTCCTGCCCTTTGAATGCTAGCAAATTCTACACCTGTCAACAAACTTCTTGACATCTGTTCGCATCTTCGGCCAAAAATATGCTTCGCTCAACTTTGAAAATGTTTTGTCGTGGCCAAAATGTCCTGCCAATCCACCACTGTGCTTTTCTTTTAGCAGGTTCTCCCTCATGGAGCAATTCGGAATGCATAATTGGTTTCCTCTGAACAACAGTCAATTTTGGATCATGTAATCCATCCATGGGCTTCTGTCTCTGAGAACTGGATTCTCAGCTGCCTCATATGCCTATGCAAGATCAACATCACCTGCATACATGTCCCCAAGATTTTCAAAACCCAACGTCTTGATTCGAAACTCTTGCAGCAACAAACACTTCCTGCTCAAAGCATCAACCACTTTGTTAGCAGTCCCTGAAATGTGTTTAATTACAAATGTAAAATTTTGCATATACTCTACCCATTTAGCATGTTTCTGATTCGGCTTCTCCTGCTGAGTCACAAATTGTAATGCATGGTTATCACTGTAGAATACAAATTCTTTCAGGATCAAGTAATGCCTCCACTTCTTCAGTGCATGTATGATAGCATAAAATTCTTTATCATACGTTGAGTACTTCACCTTTGACTCATCCAGCTTCTCGCTGAAATATGCAATTGGTCTGTCCTCATGACTTAAGACCTCTCCTATGGCAAAGCCACTTGCATCACATTTTACCTGGAACACTTTCGAAAAATATGGCAACACCAACACTGGTTGCTCTGTGATCTTTCGCTTCAACAGATTGAAGCTCTTTTCTTCCTCTTTAGTCCAATGAAAAGATTTTTGTCTTTTCTTGACTGTGTCCATCATCGCTGCGCTAATTCCACTAAAATTCCTGATGAATTTTCTGTAGAAACTAGCCAATCCGTGGAAACTTCTCACCTCGAAAACATTCCTTGGTGATGGCCAATTTTTAATCTCCTCCACTTTACTTGGATCCATCTTCAATTCATTCGTCGATATGACAAATCCTAAGTAAATGAGTTCTTTCTTCATAAATGAAGACTTCCTCACATTGATCAACAACTTCTCTTGTTGTAGCTTCCTCATTATTGCAACTAAATGCTTCAGATGTTCTTCTTTCGTTTTGCTGAAAATCAATATGTCATCTAAATAAACAATGACAAACTTACCAATGAATTCTTTCAGCACTTCATTCATCAGCCTCATGAATGTACTCGGTGCATTCGTCAAACCAAACGGCATGACTAGCCATTCGTACAACCCTTCATTGGTATTGAAGGTTGTCTTCCATTCATCGCCTTCCCTCATGCGAATCTGATGGTATCCGCTTTTCAAATCAACCTTTGAAAAAAATTATGCTCCACTTAAACAGTCCATCAAGTCATCCATCTGTGGCAATGGAAACCTGTACCTGATGGTTATCTTGTTAATGGCTCTGGAATCTGTACACATTCTCCATCCTCCATCCTTCTTTGGACTCAGTACCGTTGGAACGGCACACGGACTTAGACTCTCTCTGATCAGTCCTTTATCCAGCAATTCCTGTACTTGCCTTTTGACTTCTTTGTTCTCTTGCGGCGTCAATCTGTACGCAGCTTTATTCGGTAAACTGGCTCCTGGTATGAGATCTATATGATGACTCACACTCCTCATCGGTGGCAACGAATGAGGTAATTCGTCCACCACTATATCAGCGAACTCTTCCAGTAGTTCCTGAATTTCCTCTGGTAAATCATCCACTCTTGTGCTGGTCAAAACAACTTTCGGTTTCCTGACCACAAAGAATTGTGGATCCTCCTTCTTCTTTACTTCTGCCAGAAGTTCCTTCCCACTCATGAGAAGTATTATGTTGTTCACTTCCGGTTTCACCTCCTTATCTTTTATCGGAAGTAACATATGTGTTCTCCCATTCTTCTCTAAAGTGTATGTATTCATCTTCCCATCATGAATTATGTTTCTGTCATATTGCCATGGTCTGCCTAGCAATAAATGACATACATCCATAGGAATAACATCACAGAGTATTTTATCGTTATATCCTCCTATCTTGATGTCAACTAAGCACTGTTTAGTGACACTCACTTGATGTCCCTTCTGTAGCCATGAAACTTTATATGGACTCGGGTGATCAGTCGTCTCCAGCTCTAATTTCTCCACCATCTCGGTCGAAACGAGATTGTCGGTGCTTCCGCTGTCCACAATGACCTTGCACTTCATGTCCTTGGTATTGCATGCGGTTCTGAACAGTCTACTTCTCTGAGTTGTGTCCTCCACCTCCTTCTCGAGTGTTAAGAGAAATTTACGCATCATCAATGACCTTCCGTCTTCTGCGTCTTCTGCTTCAACAGCTCACCTCTATGCTTCGGCGATGTGAGCTTCTCCTCCATATTTCTTCCTGTCTGGACAATCAACTGCCTTGTGTCCATTCTTTCCACATGTGTAGCATGTGATGATTCCTCCTCGGCCTCTTCCTCTACCTCTGGTACGAGGAAAAGTATTGTTATCAGCGTATCCTCTGCTCTATTCTGCCTGCTGCCTTTGTTGTTCAGCCTGCTGGCCTCGCTGAAAACTTCCACCTCTTTCCATTCTAGTCTGAGGCTTCTTCCAGTCATCCTTAGATTTCTGGAACCTATCTTGGTTAACTGATTTTCCCCTTGGCTGGCTCTTGCCTCGGCCTCGCTGTGCTAGCTTTCGGCTTAGCTTTTCTTCTGCCTTCAATGCCATCTGATATGCATCCTCAACCGTTCTGATGGTTTTCATACTCATCTCATCCTGGATATCGTATCTTAAGCCATTCATATACCTGCCAACTTTTTCATCATCGCTCTCCCGATGACCTGCTCTGATATTGAGCTTGTAAAATTCTTCGGTATACTCCTTTACCGTCATCAACTTTTGTCTCAGGTTCTGCATTCTCCTGAATAGTGTGATCTGATAATCTCTTGGGATGAACTTTGCCTTCATCTTCGCAATCATTCGATCCCAGCTTTTGATGTTTTGCTTGCCTTTGGAATGTCTATCTGCCTGAAGCTCGTCCCACCATAATGCTGCGTGTCCCTTCAATTTCGTGACAGCATGCCTTACCTTGTTATCCTCTTCGATATCCTCATAATCGAAGTAGGTGTCAAGAGCTCTAATCCAATCTAACAGCTCTTCTGCATCCAGACTTCCTTCATAGACTGGAATGTCCATTTTTGTCTTCGAACTCATCCGGGCAATAGCTTTAATCAATCGCTCATTTGTTGCATCTTCGGCTGCAACTTCTCCTTGCTGTTCAGCTTCAACTTCGCCTTCAGAGTCGCTCAGATCTCCAGCATTTGTTGTGCGTCTTTGCGTTGCTTCCATATCTTCCAATCTCGCTCTGATATCGCGTATCTGCCTTTCCATATGCGGATTCCCTGTCGGCCTACCTCTTCTTCGCACATCCCTGTCTTCTGGATCAAGTGACTGCCTTTCTCTTCTGGGCAGCATGGTGAAATTTACTCTTTTCTCTCTGTCGTCGAAAACAAAAAAGTTCACACTCTGATACCACTTGACGCAAACGTCCACCCGGGCACGTCCGCTTCCACCAGGACCTTCTCTTCCTTAGGCCCGAAGAGCTAGAATGATCTTCAAAATCCCTTTCGGGACTTCTACACCCACATGATATTCTTTTATGATCTCCCGGATTCCTTATCGAGAAATTGGATCTCGCGTGATCGCGAGTCCTGCACTCGGGTCTCACAATCCCCAAACCCCGATATAAAGCTGGCCCCCGTATTTCCTTGCCTTTGTCGGGAATATCACCCTGTCGGGAAATCGGTCTTTACAAGGTTGCGAAGCATAGCTCCTACGAATTTCTGACTTTCGATCTCCGATAATACCTCTGTACCCTTTATCCCCGGCTAACTCCTCTCGCATGTGACCTATGATTCACGAGACCACAGTCCTTCAACCCTATCGGGATTTCGGAATTCGCGAAGTAACAATGCGTAGAACTTACGCTCGCGGGATCTCCGATCCTCTGATCCCCGATGACACCTGTCCTCCTTTACTGCGCTCGGTGTCTCTACACGCTAACCGATGATCATCGAGATATCGCCTCTCGCGACTTCGCAAACTTTGACGCAATTCTTTGCGGCTCCAAGTCACGAACCTCCGAGCTCACGATATGTTGATGCCACCTGTCGTCGCCCCCTCGACGCTCAATCGGGCATCGCAGGATCGCAATTTCTATTGCAACGATTCCTTGGTAGGTGAAAACTCTGAATGCCGAACCCCGACTCTCCGGATTACCGACACGTGTCTAGTCCGGAATCTACGGCTATGGCTCCTTCGAAAAATCGTGAATCGTGATTTCTCCCTGTGAGAATTCTATGTCCCTGGGGACTCCGATTCTCCGATGAGTCGAATCTCCGATGAGCTCTAGCTCCTTCCTTGCTCACTAAAGCTTAAACAGTGCGCATCTTCTGCTAGATCTGACCGTTGTCGGGACTTCGCCAATCTTCCCTGCAAATCATAACCGTCAATTCCTCTTCTTTGGAGATTTCTCGAAAATGACTAAGTGTTCCCTCTCGAACTTTGCCTTTCAAAGCCTGTGCTTGGAACTCGTTCTTGAAACGTCCACGCCCAAATCCCAGTGCTTTACGAAGGTGCTACACCTCCTGATCTTTTCAACTCTGATTCTTCAGAGAAACCTGCACTCACTCCTTGCGCTTGGCATTCAACAACTTCTCAAGTGTTGAATCCTTCAGACTCTGCGCAACTCCTGCAGCAGCAGTCTTTAGCTTCCTTTTCTCAGATTAACAACTGAGATCTCTGATTCTGCCTGTGCACTCTTTGCACGGCTTCAACCACAACCCAAATCAACTTCTGGGCGAATAAGAACAAAAGTTAGACAACCGAGTCCTCATCAACGCACTCCTTGCGGATGAATTCAACTGCACTCTCTGCAGGAATCTCCTGGCTCAGATATAGAAACAATTGAAACTTATTCTCTTCTCTCTCAGACTTCAGTTAAAAACTGAAATCACATGCACAACATATACAAAGAAAATGCATAACCAGAAAACAAACATTCATGAGCACATAAACAATCTACACAGAGAAACAACACCAGCCATGAATTTGAACCAGAACTTTCTTCTATTAATTCAAATGTCTGTACATGGGTGTTCTTCACAATTTCTCTGCTTGCTCTTCTCTTCTGAATGCTTGATTCTAATGTTACAATGATACAATTGAGGGTGTCTATATCCGTTTTCCCTCCCATCTAAAACCGTCTAATCTGGAAATAAAATCCTATCTACCTGCATTTAATCTATTAATTGCCTCCTATCTACTTCAGACAAGAGTGTATGGCTCGAGGTCTGATACAATACAAAAGGCGCTCCTTCATAAAGGATTCATTTAAGACTTGCGCTACAATCCCAAAGCACTTTTCAAAAATTTGGGTTTGCTTGTCCAGCTGATCTCCGCTTGATGTGCTGGCTCGCTTGCTGAGTTGGCGATGCTCCTGCATCACGATGTATTCTTGGAGACCGTGTCTTCCATATCATGGGTCTTCATGATAGCCTCTTGTAGTGTTTTTGGCCTTAAATCCTTCACCCAACCTCTTAATGGTTCATCCAAGCCCTCTGTTAATAGCATCACCAATCTCTTCTCAGAAACATCATTCACCATGACTGCCATCCGCTAGAACTCTTTGATGTAGGTCTCTAGTGTACCTATCTACCTCAATTGTTCCAACTCCCTAAAGTGGATCTCGGGGTCCTTCCTATCGAAATTGACCATCAGCCTCTAGGTGAAGTCCTCATATGATGTGATGCTGGAATGTCCCAATGTTAATATCCCATGGTACAACCATTCATGAGCCTCTCCATCCAAGTGTAGAGTGGAAAACTTGATTGCCTTTGCCTCTGTCATCGGGTTAATATGGAAATAAGTGTCTAATTTATGTACCCATGCTCGAGTTGTGCACCTATGAGTTCTGTCAAAAGATGAGATAGTCATCTTCCCCAATTTGCACAGAAGATCGAAATTGTGTTGATTTTGGCCTGCCCTAGGTTTTTTCCTCATACTGACGTTGCAGTATTCGTTGAAATACATGGTTGCTTGAGCTCCTTCTTCCAACAACTGATACCCCCTAAAGTAGGAGTTTGCTTCTTTAACCGTGCTTTATTGTTCATGTGCTCTTGTATGCTACTCCCCAAGGAATAGTGTCAATAATGGTTTGGGTACCTTTCTGCTACCTTCTTGGAAGACACTTTGTGTCAAAACATGGTATCAATCCCTTTAGGAGTCCTACCACCTCTATGGCTAGCCTATGCATGGTTCCCATTGGTACCTCCATGGTTTTGGTTTTCTTTATTGTCGGAAAATAATTGTGTTAGGACTTGTTTTAATTGTTGTTTCCCATTAGCTATGCTTTCCAACAATTGTATGGTCCTATCTTTAGGATGATCCCCCATAACTCCCTCTACTTCTACCTCTTCTGAATATGATCCTAGGGTGGTTTGTTTCCCTCTTCCTTTAGTTTTCCTTGGCATCAATGCCTCAAGAAATCATAGGCTGGAAAGATCACCAGCTCTCATACCACTGTAATATCCCCAACTATAGCAAGCTAGTATAATGTGTTTCAAGTTGTATATTTTAATCAAAGACTTTGCAAACAATGTTTTATGTTGGATGGTTACTTATGACAAACAATTTTCATGTAAACTCATGGTGGAAATTTTATCAAACACATTGCAAGTATAGAAAATACAAGAGATGATCATGGCATTTTATTATGGGTGGAATATTTAGAAATCACAACAATACAAATCTTTATTGGTTGTATTAACAGTTGCACCAAACATTGAACTAACATATCTCTATTGGTTGCTATGGAAGGTGCACAATCACACACACAAAGAAAAACAATAACCTAGAATATCATCACGACCCTCATAAATTCACTGCGGAAAACCCTCTCTTGTAACCCTCACAGATCGGATCCAATCGGTTGTTGCAAATCCCAATCACAGAAGTCCTCGTAGGACAAAGGAAATCATCTAGCGGGGCCTCATGGGACGCCCTATACTCCACCTATGGGGATTCCTTCAAACACAGTTTCTTTGAAACCCTCTTGATACCTGCAAAATTTTGGGCTTGGCCTCTTCCAGAAAGATATACAAACTTTATGCACACTTCAGTATACCTTCAACTAAATACAAAACTCCCAAATGAAGCTCCAATGGTAGTCCTAGGTGGACTCCACTCTTATATGGCTAGGGTGGATATTGCACCACTAAAACTATACTACAGTAGTGGAATGGTTTTGCTAAACCCCAACGAAACAATGGCTCCAAGAGCACAAATCAAGAATTCAATCAAATTGTAATGCCAAAGAGAAGGGTTAGCCCTCTATTTATCCTTCCTCCGGGCCTTCTAGATCTTTCCCATTTTTTACCAAATCGAACCCTCTATTTATTTTCCCTCCAACTTCATTTAAATATAATTATTCATTTTTATTTAATGTCACTTTAGGATTTGTACTTCTTTTAACCTAGTGACACCAAATAAACCTCCTTGACTCCCTTCTCCTTGTTGACTATAGACTACAAGAGTCGTATAGGATATTAAGTCATCCTCCATCATGATCAATTGGAAGGGGACATTACAATATATGTATGCATTTTCATGATCAATTCAAAGGTGGTGGTGAGACAAATCAATTGAGATTGTTGTGTGTTGTTTCTCTTTCTTTGTTCTGATATCAAAGGCTAGGATCACTTTGGTTATGGACTTCGATTGTTACTTGCCTTGGGGAATTTACTCAATGGATTCAAAACCTCTTTTTAAACTGTAATCAAAATTATTTTTTTCCCAAATCTGAAGACAAGAGAAAAGGTGAAAGGGATTCTCTTGATAGTCAAAGCATTGGGATTGATTTTGCAAAGATTGTATGAGCAATAATATTGCTCGATTATGATTTTTGTGGAGAGAATGACGCAGGGGAGATTTATCTCAGGACTGTGTACGAAGGAAATATAGATCCACCACCATCATGTATTTGTTGTACATATTATGATCATTGCTTGGAAGATAGAGTAGCCATGAAAGAAGTTGTTGAAGGTAATTCAATCATTTTTTATTTAAAGAGAATGTTGGGTAATTGGTCTCAAAGATTGTTGGTATTGGTATTTTATATTGTGCTTCCGAAAGATGTCAAATTATTTGAGGGATTCCTATTTAAATGAATCAAATAAATTAAACGAGCAAAATTATGTAAAATGGAAATTTAAGTTGCATACCTTAATGGAAGGGTTCAATGTTTGGTCAATTGCATGTGGAGATGAAGCTAATCCAACAACCCTAACAACCTCACTTCAAGATTGGAAGAGAAGAGAAAACAAGACAAAGGTTGTTTTAAAATGTTTGTAAAAGATAACATTGTTCTCCATATAAGGGAGTGTAAAATGTCCCAAAAAACAAAGGAGGTACTTAAAGGTTTGTAAGAAACGAACAATACAAATCAATTATTGTTTTTAAAAAGCAAGATTCTCTTAATAAAAATGGAAGAAACTAAAAATATTAGTAATTTTATATCTAGAATTAAAGAACTAAAGGATAAAATGGGTAATATTGATAAAAAGATATAAAGCATTGATTTGGTTATTGTTACGTTGAATGGTATGTTAGATGAATATCATATATTTATCACCAGTGTTGTAGTAAGAGAGAAAGGACCTTCGTTTGATGATTTGAGAGTTATCCTATTACAAGAAGAGGAGCAAAGGAAGAATCATAACAACAAGTTTCAAAGTTCAGATTTGATGTTGATGCCCAATGACAATTTGGGAATTGATGATTAAGCATTTGCATTTATAGGGAGGTTCAATCTATTGCTTACATAGAAAGATGTATGACGAATTACAAGATACAACAATACCAATAACATAAGTCTTACCAAACACTTCTCAAGGTGCCCAATGACAATTTGGGAATTGATGATTACGGATGATTAGTATGATTGGGCATGAATTAACATAGCAAAAGGGCAACGAGATGAGCCCAAACCACTAGATATGTTTCAAATTTGTTGAGTTTGCTGAGTTTGTTGAGTTTGCTTGAAGCATAGAGAAAAAAACATTCATAGACTAGTAATGGAAAAACTCAAAAAATTTTAAAAAAATAAATAAATCAACAAAAGAGGTGTAAAACAATCTTAAAAACTTTATCGTGAAAATTTTACCATTTTTGTTGAATCGCTCGAGAGAAATGGCTAGAACTCGAGCGAACAAAAGTCATTTCGAATGAAACAAAAGGCATTCATGCATAGAAATGATGCTCCAAATGCATTGGAGTAGTTCTCTTGGTCCATAAATGATGGGCAATTATAGAAAGTATAAAGTATTTGTGGCATGGAATTAACGAGATTGATATCTCAATCAATAATAGGAGCTAATCTTCATAAGAGTTTTGATAGCATGTTTAGAAAATGGGGCATATTCACATAAATTGAATATTCACATATCAAATATCAGAACACTAGTGTTTATGTGGTTAAAACTCTAAAATAGGGAAACAATTCATGACACCAACCAGTCTTACTAATTGAGGCAAATGATTAATGCAACGATAATAATTTACATGAACATCTCTCATAATCGATCATTAACAAATGACCCTCCATGATCTTTAAATAGAGATCAAGGACTAATTGGGTGCTAAGCCACAAATTAAGTGTCGTTAATATCGAGGAGATGTTTGCATTGTTGAAGCATTCAAGTGTAGGACATGATTGTGACCATTGGATTAGTGAACTTAAAAAAGCACATTAAAGAAAAACACTAAATCAACTTTAACCTAACATTACATTAAACCAAGTTAATCTTAATTAACTCTCGGTATCAAAAATCCTAACACTAAAACACCTTAGAATTTATTTTTTTTAATTTACAATTCTAACGAAATAGAATTAAAATTTCATTTAAACTCTATTAATTAATAAAAGTATATACATACTTTAAATATTAAAAAAAAAAAAATTACTCATATCACCTCTAATAAATCCAAAATTTCAATATTAAAATTAACTTAAACTAAACACTCTTCATAATAAAACCTCAACAATAATCATCAAAAAGCATATAGACAAAGAAGCCAACCCTAATGCAATATATTATCAACCATAAAAGAAGGTTGGTCATAATCATTTAAAACCTTACCTCAAATTTATAAAAATATATATATTATTTTAAATTTAAAAATGAAATAATGAATAAAATTTTATAAATATGCTTATATATAAATATATGAAATTGAAAGGTTTGTGTAGCTATTAAAATATAATATACAATTAGAAATGTGGCCGTTGGTGGTGCTTATGAAAAACGCAAGTTTTTAAAATGTTTGGAAGGTCTTTATGTTTTTATAATGCAATGCCCTTTTGGTAGATGGGCCGGCCTGAGGCCGTATCTATACAATATAAATATTAATATTAATATTATATATATACTAAATTAAAAGGTTTGTGTGGCTATTAAAATATAATATACAGTTAGAAATATGACCCTTGGTGGTGCTTATGAAAGACGCAAGTTTTTAAAATGTTTAGAAGGTCTTTATATTTTTATAATGCAATGCCCTTTTGGTGGATGGCCCAGCCTTAGAGAAGTATCTATACAATATAAATATTGTATATTGTATTGTGAAATTTAATGTGGGAATCTTAATCATATGCCTCCAATTCCAACACATGCAATATAAAACTCGAAGAAAAGCTATTTTCCTAATGCCTTTGCATGAATCAGGTAATATAAAATATTTATTAATATTGATTATTCAATCATTTTAATATCTAAACTAAATATATAATTTTGTGTTTATTCTTTCCATATAAATTTAATGCAGTGTTTCTCTATGTTCAATGTTCCTTAATGTCTTAAATAATATTAAGAGAAAATCTCATGCTTTCAACAACAAATTCAACGTTTTGTGTCATCTTTCTATGGCCAAATACTTACATGATACTTATCTAAATATAATAAAAATCAACCTCTGGATCGGGTGCTTGAAATGTTATAAGGAGAATTGGCACATGTGCATGACTTCACCTCCACGTGCCTTGTTATGCACTCCCCAAGGCATCTCCCTTCAAGTACATATTTGGCCCCTCGTGATCTAGCTTCGGACATTCTCTTGTAGATTTCGACTAATCTAGCAGTGGCTTGGGTCTCAACTGATGGCGAAGGTACAGACGAGTCTTCAATTGCCATTTTTGACAATGAGTTACCCACGCCTAGTGAGTTTCTTGTGCCTTCACGTGGGGAGTTTCCTTAATGATTGGATCTCAATGCTAAAGGCTCGATGTTGGTCCTTGTTTCCTCTACATGTTTGGATTTTTGGCTAGCAGTTTGTCTGGATTGTTTCTAGTTTTTGTGTAACACCCTGTTTCCCCCAGTTTGTAAAAATAACTATACTGGCCAAGAACTGTGGCAAACCCACAAATGTGACTGTGTGATGTGAATGGACCTTGTGAAAAAGGTCGATGAATGTGAATAATATTATGAATATATATTGCAGGATTGTTGAGAGGGGATATGCTGAAAAAGAGACCACAATGGTTGAAGAAAGGTGGTGGAAGGCACTTGGAATGGTGGCGTTAACTTCCACCAAAACCAATACCGTATTTGGACTTCACTGGCCCGGAGAACCAAGAGCGGCTCGCTGGCCCTGAATTAAATGACTCGTCAGGATCGGTAGGTAAAGGGCTCCTCATGAGTAATGAGGGATGGGAGTGAACCGCCCATCTGTAGAGTCCTTAGACCTGACCACTGCGAGGAAATTTGTGCCACACGGAACCTCGCCGAACAGAGAAAAGGCAGGAAGTGTGGGCGATCAAGGGCAGACGCGAGGGAAAGAGGAAGAGGAACTCTGGAAAAACACAGAGTGAGTGATAGCAGAGAAGGAGGAGAGTAACCTTCGTTCTTGGTCACTGGCAAACAGAGACGCAGTCTTGCAGCATCGTGGTCTCATCTCGGGGGTGGCTAGTGGTAAATCCGTTGGGAGTCGTTGAGCCTACGATTGGGTGGAAATGAGCACCCCTCTCAGCAGTTGCAATCACATCTGGTGTTATTTCTGATAAGTGTTTTACATCTTGCATCTTGAAATTTATATGCTGACATGTATGCTCACAGTCTGTGCAGTTTTATGAATGGTTTGAGTATAAGACTGCATGTGTAGTGTTTTGATTTAGAAATGGTGGTTGCACGCTTATAATGGAAAGACTACGTATGGCTTATGTTTTATAAATCGCTATTTATACGCATATTGAATTAATTCAAACTTCAAGTCTGTTGTCGAGAAATCTATACCCTTATCCGTCTCAGGTAATACCCTGGATAGATCTCCCCATAGAGACACCCTTCTTAGAAAGCTCACCAAGAACCTGGAAAAGGATTTGAAGGTGCAAGTCTTAGTAACCCTAAACGAGGAAGAACGATCCTCTTGAAATCATGAAATAGCAGCGAAGGAATTACCGTGTTCGCTTCGCAAGAGTTTTCAAGCAGGCATTGGACGGTCGAAATTCTCCGTGGAGAATTCACGAAGTCCCGAGAGTCGTCAGATCTTGCAGAGGAGCAGGGGAGTTACGGTAAGCCTATTTTCAAGTTTTAAGTTCGGGAGAAATCGGACCGTAGAATCTGAGTCGACAAGAACCGTTGGATCACTAGCGTAATCTCATTTCGTGGATTCGCGAGTTGAAGGGTTGAAAGCCTTGCCTCAAGATTCGCGAGGTCGCGAAAGGCGAAGTCCCGAAGGGGAGAAAGGATTTGTGTGAGCCAGTTATTGGTGAAGTGCATCGGAACTCGGTATTTCGGGGTTTCGTGGGTTGAAGAACCGAAAGCTTAGCATCAGGATTCGCGAAGTCTGAAACTCCAAAAAGGCGGGAAGTTCCGTTGTGGGACCCGCATTGACGACGTGTCGGAATTTCGGAATTTCGACATATCGGCGGATAGGAGGTCGAGACTTTTGTCCCGAAAGTCCCAAAGTCGCGAGTTGCGATAAGGAGTAGTGAGGAGTTTGGGATCTCGACACTTCGGGTGTCGGGATACAAAGGAGGTAGCGCTTCGGGAAGCAAAGTCGCGAAGTGTCGAAGCTAGGGACAAGGGACACGCGGTAGAACCGTAAGGTGGGCCCGTGAGATAGATAGGATGACACGTGTCACCTAGTGAAAGGAGTCAACACCCGTTGACCTCTCGCATCTCGGGGATTCGTGAGATAAGGGAACGAGAGTTCAACCCTTCGACTTGCGAAGTCGTGAATAGCGAGAACGCAAGAGGGAAAGCTAACATCGCTTCTCAGGGTTTCGTGAAGGGAAGGTGCCAAGGTTGGGCACCTAGAATTTGTGAGTGGTGAAGTCGCGAGAAGATCAGGACCGTCCATCTGAGGAGGACAGGTGGCAGAAATCAAGGGATCTCGCAAACTCGGAGGTTCGTAAGATGAGAGCCCAGGAGTTGGGTGCTCCAAGTTGCGAGTGGAAAAATCGCGAGGAGCAAGGATAGTCGTTGGATCCAGGTCAAGGGAGGATCGTTAGATCAGGACCTTCATCGCGCGCATCACGCATCCGGAGGTTCGTAGGTTGAGAGAACCTCTTCTCAACATCAGAAGTCGCGAAGTGCCGAGAGTCGAGGCATGAGTGTGGACACATGGCAGAACCACAAGGTGGGGGCCGTGTGGTTGACAGGCGGACATGCGTCGCCTAGGAAAAGGATTCAACACTCCGTTGACTTCTCGCGTCTCGGGGATTCACGAGATAGGAGCACGCAAGCTCGACGCTACAACTCGCGAAGTGGTGAGTTGCGAGAAGTGTGAAAGGAAGGTCAACCCTCACTGACTTCCAAATTTCGGAGGTTCACACAGGAAGAGCACAGAGACTCAACCCTTCGACTTGAGAAGTTACAAAGTCGCATTTAGCCTAGCCAGCAGTCATGCGCAGAGGGCGCTGACAAAAGGAAACTATACCCATTTTGTGATCTCGGCTATCGTGAGTTTGGGAAGGAAGAGTCAGGAGTTTCGACTCGTGAACTCGCGAGATTGCGAGTTGCGACAAGTACCTTTTTGGGGTTAGGCCTTGGTCATAGCGTTGTGGTCGCTCGGAGAGGGTGGAGCTCGCGCCTAGTGCTGCTCGCACATGGGAGTTTTCGAAAGGACCTATGGATCGATTAGAAGGAGATTCCAGCTGGGAATCAAAAGAAGTTGTTTCGGCTCATAAAAGAAACTGAATGATCCTTAAGACCGGGAGGTTGCGCAGATACTATGTCGAGGCAGAGGTGGTGTCTGCAGCCTGTGCTAAGTTCCGTAGGTTTTCAGGGGTTCTGTCCCTCGAGGAAAGGCGAAAAATCTATTACGCCACAGCGGGGTGTGTGACAAATTGGTATCAGAGCATGGTTACAACACTCGGCCTGCTTGGGCTCATGAACGACTTGCGCAGAAGCTCCATTCGGAACACTCTTAAAAAAAAAAAAAGAGTAACCCCATGTCTTAACCTCCCTAATTAAAAGACGAAGTTGAGAATGAAAAATCCCTATTGTGTGTGAACATGTGAAAATATGAATTATGTACTGGTTATAAATAAATATAAATATCAACTAACAACCGGTGTTTCTCCTTTTGCACACAAGTGGAAGATCAACCGCAGGAAATTATCAACGCATAGTATGCTGACTCACCATGAAGTGGGAGAGGGCTCCCACAATAGAGACGAAGAGTCTGACGAAAGAAGGGCAGCAGGGACCCCTCCAGGTCTAGCCGAGACTGTGAGGAGTCTCATGGTCGAATTACAAAGCTGCAAGGCTGACAATGAAAGGATGATGAAAGAACAAGAAAAGAAAACAGAAATTAATGCAGTTTTACTGCAGAGTTTATCCGATCTACAAAGAAAAATGCAGCATGAACCTGAAACTCAGAAACATGGTCATATCAGTGATCACACTGAGAGGAGCACCTCGAAAAAGTTCCACCCTAGAGGTAAAGGACAAGCGTCGGATGATTCCTCTAAGAAGGAAGCTGGCAATTCGGAGGTCTCTTCTAGCAGCAGAACCAGTTCCTATCCCTGAAAGAAACAGAAGAAGCAAAAGCCTTCCAAAGGTCGAAAATTCGAAGAATTCAGAAAAGCCAAACCACCCTCCTTCGATGGTGAAATAAAGAAGGGAGAGGAAGCAGAGGCCTAACTGCTTGGACTAAAGAAGTATTTCAGAGTCCATGATTTTTCAGAAAATATGAAGGCCCGAGTGGCCACCTTCAACTTGAATGGAAAGGCTTCCATTTGGTGGGAAGACCTTAAGAATGTGAAAGGGGTTCGCGAAGAGGACCTGTCTTGGGAATGGTTTCAGAAATACTTCTGAAAGAAGTATCTGTCGGAAAAATATTTCGACGAAAAGACTAAAGAGTTTTATGAACTCAAATTGGGACAACTCACTATAGAAGAATATGTCAATAAATTCCTCGATTTGTTGAGGTATGTACCCTATATCAAGGCGGAAAAGGCAAAGGTGCAATGCTTCATCAGTGGACTACCTAAGGACTATTGGAATAGAATTGAATTTGATGAGCCAAAGACTCTAGAAGGCACTATTCGAAAGGCAACCTATTGTCATGAACAATTTGGGCATCGAGCAGAACCTTGCGAAGGATGGAAACAAAAGAATAGTTCAAGATTTCAGAGAAGGGGAATTAAATCCCCAGGATTTAATAAATATAAGAAGAACCCGAGAATGAGCTTTCCAGCCCGGAGTATGCACCAGCAGAATTTTCCCTCCTTGAGCGGAAATAAAACTTTTGGACCCATATCAGTGAAGACTGATAACCCAAAGAGAGAACCTCTGAAATGTTGAGGTTGCGGAGAAGAACATCTATTGAGAGATTGTCCACACTGACAACAGAATGGTCAGAGGATTTATAACATCCAAGAAGCTACTACCGTCAATGATGTGGCCAGGAGTGAGCCACAAATTTATGCAGCCTTGGATAATAACCAAGTCGACCACCAAGCTTCAGTAGTGGAAATAGAAGGTATGATTTCCAACCATCTAGTGTTTGTTTTAATTGACCCCGGTTCAAATTTGAGTTATATATCCCCTAAAGTTGTCAATAAGTGTAAACTACAACCACAAAAACATACCAAGCCATGGTTGGTACAGTTAGCCACTGGCACCAAAAGAAGGGTAGCAGAGGTTATACCAGCCTGCCAATTGATGTTGGGTAGATTCACCACCCAAACAACCCTTAACTTATTACCCCTGGGATCGTATGATCTGCTGATTGGTATGGACTGGCTAGCCGCCCATAAAGCCAGATTGGACTGTTACCACAAAACCTTAGAATGTGTAAGTAAAGAAGGGAAAAAGATAACCCTTCAAGGGATCCGAAAACCTATCTCGGTGAGACAAATATCAGCTCTACAAATGAGAAAGTATTGTTGAAAGGGATGTCCCCTATATGCAATACAGGTGTTGAAAACAATCGAAGGTGAAAAACCAAGCCTTGACGATCACCCTATCCTGAGAGAATACAGAGATGTGTTTCTGGAAGAGGTATCGGGTTTACCTCCGAGAAGGGACATAGACTTCTTGATAGAACTTGCACCGGGAGCGGTGTCGGTGTCTAGGACACCCTACCGGATGAGCACACCTGAGTTAGTTGAACTCAAGTTGCAATTAAAAGAAATGATGGATAAGGGCTATATTTGGCCTAGCGTGTCTCCATGGGGAGCACCAGTCCTGTTCGTGAAAAATAAGGACGATACCCTTAGACTGTGTATAGATTATAGGCAACTCAATAAGGTAACCGTAAAGAACAAGTACCCCTTGCCCATGATCGATGATTTGTTCGATCAATTGGGGGGTGCGTCTATTTTCTCAAAGATTGATTTGAGGTCGAGATACCATCAAGTCCGAATCAAGGGTGAAGACATCCATAAAATTGCCTTCCGAACGAGGTATGGTCACTATGAGTTTGTGGTGGTGCCATTTGGGTTGACCAATGCCCCTACCACTTTTATGTGCTTGATGAAAAATGTACTCAGCAAATTCCTAGACAAATTTGTGCTTGTTTTTATTGACGATATATTAATTTACTCCAAGAACAGAAAAGAGCATGAAGAGCATCTTAGACTTGTGTTGCAAGTGCTGAGAGAACATCAACTCTATGCCAAATTCAGCAAATGTGAATTCTTCCAAAAGCAAATACATTACTTAGGCCATGTTCTCTCCAAAGAAGGAGTAGTGGTAGACCCTGACAAAATCAGGTCTATCATGGAATGGCCTACCCCAAAGGATGTTTCAGACATCAGATCCTTTATGGGACTAGCAGGATACTATAGGAGATTTATAAAAGGATTCTCCAAGATTGGTTGTCCAATCACTGCCCTCCAGAAGAAGGGGACAAAATTCTTGTGGACATAGAAGTGTGAAGAAATATTTCAAACCCTGAAACATCTATTAACCCATGCACCCGTGTAAAAATCGTTGATCCAGAAGCTGACTTCCTCGTGTGCATAGATGCCTGTAAGGAAGGGCTCGGAATAGTCCTTATGTAGAAAGGAAGTGTGATCTGCTATGAATCCCAAAAATTGAACAAGCATGAAGTCAACTATGTGACCCATGATCTAGAGATGGCTGCCATAGTGCATGCCTTGAAAATGTGGAGGCATTTCCTCCTGGGAAGAAAATTTGTACTTATGATAGATCATTGTGGATTGCGATACCTATTTGATCAACCAAGGCTCAATGCTAGACAAGCTAGATGGATGGCCCTCCTTAGCGAGTTTGATTTCGAAATCAAACACATTAAAGGAAAGGAAAATAGGGTGGCCAATGCCCTTAGCAGAAGTATGAAAACAATTCAACTGGCAGCAGTGAGCACCTGCAAAACAGATGTCAAGGAAAGAATCAGAAATGCACAAGAAACAGATCCCTTCGTCTAGACCGTGACCATGTACCTACAGTGAGAACCCACCGGAGTAAAATATGAAGGCTACCAGATGACCGAAGAAGGTCTGCTCACTTACAGAAGCAGATTTTATATCCCAAATTGTGACGAATTGAAGAGGTTCATACTAGATTAACTACATAAAAGACCCTACTTTGGTCATCCAGGATACCAGAAGATGATCACGGCCACTAGGAGACAATTCTATTGGCTTGGAATGAAGAAAGACATAGCCAAGTACTTAGCCAAATGCATAGAGTGAAAACAGGTTAAAGCAGAACATCAACACCCAGCGGGATTATTGCAACCTTTACCAATCCCAGAATGGAAATGGGAAACCATCTCCATGGATTTCATCACTGGATTACCAACCTCAAACAAATAGAATGACGCCATTATGGTGGTGGTGGATAAATTGAGCAGGTCTGCTCACTTCATCCCCGCCAGGTCGACTTGCAAGGCAATAGACATCGCCCAGGTATTCATGAGGGATATATTCAGACTGCATGGTATGCCGAAAGAGATCGTGTCTGACAGAGACACGAAATTTACTTCTAACTTTTGGAAATCACTGATGGTTGGCTTAGAGACCAAATTGTTGTTTAGCACCGCATATCACCCTCAAACTGACGGACAAACAAAACAAGTGAACCAAATACTTGTAGACATGCTAAGAATGCATGTAATGCATCAACCCAGGAAGTGGGAAGACTACTTGCCACTGGTGGAATTCGCCTACAACAACAGCTACCAAACATCCTTGAAGATGAGCCCCTTCGAATCCCTCTATGGTAGATCGTGTAACACTCCAGTTAGCTGGAGTAATCCCGTAAACATGATTTCTTTTGGACTCGACATGTTGAAAGAAATGGAACAATAGGTGACTCAGATAAAACAAAACCTGAAGGTCACCCAGAACCGACAGAAAAGTTATGTCGACCAAAAGAGAACACCAAGAGAGTTCAAAACGGGAGACCATGTATATCTCGGAGTTAGACCCCGGAAGAGTTCTCTAAAAATGGGAGCTTGTGCCAAGCCGGCACCTCGTTATTGTGGACCCTTTGAGGTTCTAGATAGAGTGGGACCTGTAGCCTATAGGCTAGCACTTCCTCCCACAATAAAAGCACATAATGTTTTCCATGTTTCATTATTGAAGAAATATGTACATGATGTTAATCATATAATTGATTGGTCTGTGATCCAGGTGGAACCGGAGGGAGAATTTCTACCAGAACCCCAATGCATACTAGACAGAAAGGAAACCCCACTCCGGAACCAAACCATTGCACAAGTCAAGGTGCAGTGGAGACATGTTGGCCCAGATGAGGCTACATGGGAAATGGAGGATGCCATGAGACAAGCATATCTGATTTTGTTTACTTTTGTACATGCATTTCATGTTGATAGATAAGAACATCGAGGACGATGTTCCTTTAAGAAGGAGGGAATTGTAACACCCTGTTTCCCCCAGTTTGTAAAAATAACTATACTGGCCAAGAACTGTGGCAAACCCACAAATGTGAATGTGTGATGTGAATGGACCTTGTGAAAAAGGTCGATGAATGTGAATAATATTATGAATATATATTGCAGGACTGCTGAGAGGGGATATGTTGAAAAAGAGACCATTATGGCTGAAGAAAGGTGGTGGAAGGCACCTGGAAAGGTGGCATTAACTTCCACCGAAACCAATACTATTTTTGGACCTCACTGGCCTGGAGAACCAAGAGCGGCTCGCTGGCCCCAAATTAAATGACTCATCAGGATTGGTAGGTAAAGGACTCCTCATGAGTAATGAGGGATGGGGGTGAACCGCCCATCCGTAGAGTCCTCAGACCTGACCACTGCGAGGAAATTTGTGCCACACACAACCTCGCCGAACAGAGAAAAGGCAGGAAGTGTGGGCGATCAAGGGAAGACATGAGGGAAAGAGGAAGAGGAACTCTAGAAAAACACAGAGTGAGTGATAGCAGAGAAGGAGGAGAGTAACCTTTGTTCTCAGTCACTGGAAAACGGAGACGCAGTCTCGCAGCATCGTGGTCTCAGCTCGGGGGTGGCTAGTAGTAAATCCGTTGGGAGTCGCTGAGCCTACGGTTCGGTGGAAACGAGCACCTCTCTCAGCAGTTGCAATCACATCTGGTGTTATTTATGATAAGTGTTTTACATCTTGCATCTTGAAATTTATATGCTGACATGTATGCTCACAGTCTGTGCAGTTTTATGAATGGTTTGAGTATAAGACTGCATGTGTAGTGTTTTGATTTAGAAATGGTGGTTGCACGCTTATAATGGAAAGACTACATATGGATTATGTTTTATAAATCGCTATTTATACGCATATTGAATTGATTTAGAATTCAAGTCTATTCTCAGGAAATCTATACCTTTATATGTCTCAGGTAATACCCTGGATAGATCTCCCCATAGAGACACCCTTCTTAGAAAGCTCACCAAGAACCTGGCAAAGGATTTGAAGGCGCAAGTCTTAGTAACCCTGTATGAGGAAGAACGATCCTCTTGAAATCCTGAAATAGCAGCGAAGGAATTATCGTGTTCGCTTCGCAAGAGTCGTCAATGAGGCATTGGACGGTCGGAATTCTCCGTGGAGAATTCGCGAAGTCCCGAGAGCCGTCATATCTTGCAGAGGAGCAGGCGAGTTACGGTAAGCCTATTTTCAAGTTTTAAGTTCGGGAGAAATCGAACCGTAGAATCTGAGTCGACAAGAACCGTTGGATCACTCGCGTAATCTCATTTCGTGGATTCGCGAGTTGAAGGGTTAAAACCCTTGCCGCAAGATTCGCGAGGTCGCAAAAGGCGAAGTCCCGAAGGGGAGAAAGGATTTGTGTGAGCTAGTTATTGGTGAAGTGCATCGGAACTCGGTATTTCGAGGTTTCGTGGGTTGAAGAACCGAAACCTTAGCATCAGGATTCGCGAAGTCCGAAACTCCAAAAAGGTGGGAAGTTTCGTTGTGGGACCCACGTTGACGACGTGTCGGAATTTCAGCATTTCGGCATATCGGCGGATAGGAGGTCGAGACTTTTGTCTCGAAAGTCCCGAAGTCATGAGTTGCAATAAGGAGTAGTAAGGAGTTCGGGATCTCGACACTTCGAGTGTCGGGATACAAAGGAGGTAGCGCTTCGGGAAGCGAAGTCGCGAAGTGTCAAGGCTAGGGACGAGGGACACATGGTAGAACCACAAGGTGGGCCCGTGCGATAGATAGGCGGACATGTGTCACCTAGTGAAAGGATTCAACACCCGTTGACCTCTTGCGTCTCGGGGATTCATGAGATAAGGGAACGAGAGTTCAACCCTTCGACTTGCGAAGTCGCAAATAGCGAGAACGCGAGAGGGAAAGCTAACATCGCTTCTCGGGGTTTCGTGAAGGGAAGGGTCCAAGTTTAGGCGCCTAGACTTTATGAGTGGCGAAGTCGTGAGAATATCAGGACCGTCCATCTGAGGAGGACAGGTGGTAGAAATTGAGGGATCTCGCGAACTCGGAGGTTCATAAGATGAGAGCCCAGGAGTTGGGTGCTCCAAGTCGCGACTGGCGAAATCATGAGGAGCAAGGATAGCCGTTGGATCCAGGTCAAGGGAGGATTGTTGGATTAGGAGCTTCATCGCGCGCATCGCGCATCTAGAGGTTCAGAGGTTGATAGAACCTCTTCTCAACATCAGAAGTCGCGAAGTCCCAAGAGCCGAGGCACGAGTGTGGACACGTGGAAGAACCACAAGGTGGGGGCCGCGTGGTTGACAGGTGGACATGCGTTGCCTGGGAAAAGGAGTCAACACTTCGTTGACTTATCGTGTCTCAGGGATTCGTGAGATACGAGCACAGGAGCTCGACACTGCAACTCGCGAAGTGGCGAGTTGCGAGAAGTGTGAAAGAAAGGTCAACCCTCATTGACTTCCAAATTTTGGAGGTTCGCATGGGAAGAGAACAGAGACTCAACCCTTAGACTTGCGAAGTCGTGAAGTCACGATGAGAGGTAGCATTTAGCCTAGTCGGTGGTCACGCGTAGAGGGCACTGACAGAAGGAAAATATACCCATTTCGTGATCTCGGGTATTGCGAGTTTGGGAAGTAAGAGTCAGGAGTTTCGACTTGCGAACTCGCGAGATTGCGAGTTACGACAAGTACCTTTTTGGAGTTAGGCCTTGGTCATAGAGTTGTGGTCGCTCGGAGAGGTTGGAGCTCGCTCCTAGTGTTGCTCGCACAGGGGAGTTTCCGAAAGGACCTGTGGATCGATTGGAAGGAGATTCCAGCTGGGAATCAAAAGAAGTTGTTTCAGCTCATAAAAGAAACTAAATGATCCTTAAGACCGGGAGGTTGCGCAGATACTCTGTCGAGGCAGAGGTGGCGTCTGCAGCCTGTGCTAAGTTCCGTAGGTTTTCGGGGGTTCTTTCCCTTGAGAAAAGGCGAAAAATCTATTACGCCATAGCGAGGTTGTGACATTTTGGTTCTCCATGGCTTCGAAGAATTTGAAGAAAGACAAGGTTGCCATTCACTCCTCCAAGGTAGCCTCTGAGGTTGAAGCTACGAACTCAACCTTTGCAGACTCCACAGACCTTTCCTCCCAAGATTTCATTAGGTTGATCAAAGAAGATGTGAAGGTTATGTGTGCTTATTAGTAGGACTAGGTCGGTGAAAAGAAGGTGGCTACGTTTATCCCTGACTTAGGTTCTAGTTGCTCCCGCGATACAAAATTTCTTCGCGTTGTTGAATTATACTGACACACTAGCTTAAATCCTTTATGGCCCAATCCATGCTCACCAAAGAGCCAGACTGTAAGGAATTTCGGGTGCGGTTGGATGCGCTTGAAACATAATAGGTTTTTGCTCTCACTTGTGTTGTGGCTAGTTAAGAAAAATGGTGGCATCCTTCTGCTAGCATAGAAGGGCTCCTCATCGGCTTCACATGTTCCTCCCCCCGTGGTCATGGGTGAAGCGCCTCCTAAGTCCTTTTCCTAGGTTCCACTTACATGAATTCTCTATTCGATTTCCCTTTATTGTTTAGCAATTTCCAGTTGAGTCATCATAGTTATCTAGTAAAGTTTGCATGTAGTCCAATAGGTGTCAGTCCCCAGTTTTGTTGGACTCTTTTGTTTGTTATGATCTCAGGCTCAACCTAACCTGGTTTCCCATTGGGTAGGATGGCAGTAACTCTATCTTATTGTAGTTTGACTCAGAAAATATGGTTGAACTCTTGGGCCTATGACATCTCATGTCCATTATGTTCATAATATAATAAACTAGACATGCTTATATAGGGTATTTATGATCAAGACCTGACTTTATGGAATAGAGGCCTAGGGTTTATGATATTGCAAGTCTAAGGAAAGGTGGCGACCACGATGGATTGGCAGAGATGATGGAAAACTATTGTCCTTTGGTTGATTACTCAAAGGACACGGATTCAGAGGATCAAATCTTTGTCGATCCAAAATTTAACTTTGAATTTACTCCTTTGTTAGAGGTCAATACTTCGAGGTTGAGGGATCCAGTTGGTGCTTCTCAAAGACTATTGGATCTGTCAATCCTTTCCATGCATGTCATATCTAATCGCTTGGGAGAAAATGGAAAGCTAGATGACAAATAGATTCATGGGTTTCAATATCTTTCTATGTAGCATCTCCAGCCCCAAGTTGGGCCATACCACACCAAAAAATCCAAATATGGTACCATTTAATTAAACATAAATGCATATAAACTAAAGTATACACATAACAGTAAATACCCATAACAGAAAATAGATAAATAAATACATAGTGACTAAAATAAGCACATAATATACACTATCTTGTGTAAAAGTCATCAACTGTGTGCAGACCTCAAAATTTCCTCCCGACCATATACCTTGTTGCTCATAATCTCTCAGCAACAAGGCACCCCCAAGCTAGGGATAAAACTCCACCACCGTAAAGGAATCCTAATCCAGGCTAAGGTTTGTCAACAACCAAAATGCTCAGTCTAAGATGTCAATTCTAGCAAACAACCCGTAGTTCCTCATTCCCCACATGCATGTCCCATCCTAGGAAGTATGCCCCTTCTTTGCTCAACAATGCTTTGACTACCCCACTTCCCTTTCAGGGCTTCAACAACGGGTCGGACAAGAAGTCTCAAAGCCCTATAGTTGCAGCTTGGCACCTTGGGAAAACATTCCCAATAGTTCTCTCACCTGGAGAGAATGCTCACTGGACTAACAACCCGCTTCTTCAGCTCAACTCCTCATGTCCTTGGTTGAAAACAACTCCAAATCTTCCCAAAGTACAAGTTTTGTGATGGCAACAAGGTATCGATGGTAGAAGAGGACTGATGATAAGAATGTTGAAGGAATCATGGGAAAATGAACTAATTTCCCCAAGTATATGTGCATGTTCCCAACTTGACACTTGTCATGTTGGAAACTACATGAACCCCCCACATGGTGATACATTCCCACTTAGGAACTTATGATAAATGAATATCCCATACTTTAGACTTTTAAGAATATTAATATAATATTCCTTTGGGCATAATCCCCCTTGGCTTAGCCCCTCATCTTAAACTCTTAGCCCCCCTTTCCCTTTCTAGTGGAGTTTAGCCCCCGATACTCTTTATGTCTGGTTGGGCTACAACAGTGATGTGTTTCCATTAATATTTGAGTGTGATTACATATTACAAAGATAGGTTAATTGGTCTTTCAACATCTAGGCTCTCTAGCCTAATAATAACTCATGCACCTTGGCCTCAAAACATATTTATAAAGGCACTTTGGCCTAAAATATCCTGGCTCACCATCCTATATGTACATTTACATTTACATTTACAATTGGGGTTTGGCCTAAGAGTATTACATTCCCCTCCCCTTTATTTGTGCATTGTCCTTAGTGCATTATATACACATGTACAATCAAAATCTTCAAAAGTCTTCAAGAAGATGTGGGTACTCTACTTGCATAGCATCCTCGTGCTCCCAAGTTGCATTCTCGGGACCATATTAGGTCCATTAGACCTTTACTAGCCCTATGGCTCGATTCCAAAGCTACTTGATCTTTCGGTCCAATATGAAAACCAACTGCACTTGAAAGTCGCCTTCTTTCTCCACCTGAATCACATTCCAATCAATGACATGATTATCATAAAGTACATACTTTAAGCAAATATACATGGAATACATTATGAATACAGATGGATGCAGGTAGTGCAAGCATGTATGCAACAAGACCAATCCTCTCCAGGATTTCAAAAGGTCTACAATATCTCGTTGCAAGCTTTGAATAGTTCCCCAACTTCAAGGAAATTTGTTTGGCCTTCACTATCAAGAACACATGGTCACCCACTTTAAACTCTCTATGAGTTATTCCTTTTTCAACATAACTTTTCTTCTTGTCTTGGGAAGCCTTTAAATTCTGTTTTATTTTCACCATCTATTCCTCCATTTCCCTGAGCAATTCTGGCCCAACCACTGCTCTATCCACTGGGTTGTCCCAACTCACCGATGTGTTGCACTTTTTGCCATAAAGTGCCTCAAATGGGATCATCTTTAAAGATGTTGGATACCCATTGTTATAAGCAAACTCAACCAAATGCAAATAATCTTCCCATTTTGATGGTTTATCCATCACATACAATATCAGTGTATCCTTAATCACCTGATTTACCCTTTTTGTTTTCCCATCTGACTCTAGATGATATGCTATGCTAAAGTTCAGATTTGTCCTAAACCATTTGAATAATCCCTTCCAAAAGTTTGATGTGAATTTGGGATCTTTGTCAGACACAATTGTCTTAGGCACACCATGTAACCTAGCAATTTCTCTCATATAAATATCTACATTATTGGTTGCCTTGTGAGTGAGCTTACTAGAATAAAGTGAGCAGCCTTAGTAAGCTTATCCACCACCACCATGATGGAATCATGTTGCTTGGTTGTTCTGGGCGGCTTAGTTATGAAATCCATTGTTACAACTTCTCATTTCCACTCAAGAATGGGTAATGGTTGTAGCAAATCAATTGGGTATCTGTGTTGAGCCTTGAATTTTTGGCATTCCAAACATTTAGTTATATAATCAACCACCTCTAGCCAATAATATTGGCTCTTGATAGCTGCAATAATTTTATGGTAACCTAGGTGCCCAACATAAGGCACATTATGCATTTCTTTTGACACCAAATTTTTCAATTCCTGTGAATTAGGCACTTAAACTATGTCCATGTATGTGAGGATTCCATCTTCTCTCAACTTGTAATTTTCAATTTTCTGGTGCAAAATAACTTGTTGTAATTTTTCCTTTATTTCCATGTGTTGATCTGATTTTGTAGCCTCTAAAATTCAATCTTTCAAATCTGATTTGTACATGCTAATTGTTGTAGCATGCATCTCATGCACTCTCATGTTGAGTGCATCAGCCACCTTGTTCTCTTTACCTTTGATATGCTTTATATCAAAGTCATACTCACTAAGTAATTCCCATGAGGTAATGTCTCCACATCTTCAGGGTATGCACTATGGCTGCCAATTCTAAGTCATGATTAGCATAGTGCATTTCATGCTCTTTTAATTTCCTCGATTCGTAACATATCACATGTCCATTCTAACTAAGGACTCCACCAAGCCCTTCCTTTCATGCATCAGTGCATACAATGAAATATTCATGCGGATCAACAATTTTCAAGATTGGTGCACTTGTCAACAAGCTCTTCAAGTGTTGAAAGCTTCTTTCACAATCAGAAGTCCACTCAAATATCACACCCTTCTTTTGCAAATACGTGATTAGGTGTGCAATCTTTGAAAAGCCTTCAATAAATATTCTATAATCTGTGAGTCCCATGAAAGATCTCACCTCTTAGACATTCTTTGGTGTTGGCCATCTCTCAATGGCTCTTATCTTTTTTGAATCCATTGCTATCCCTTCCTCTGAAATGATATGGCCCAAATAATGTATTTCCCTTTGATAAAATGAGCACCTGCTCAACTTTGCATACAATTGATGCTCCCTCGATACTTTTAGCACCATCCTCAAGTGTTGCTCATGCTCTTCTTCAGACTTGGAATAAATAAGTATGTCATCCAAAAATACAATGACAAATTTATCTAAGTAATTTCTGAAAATACCGTTCATTAAACACATGAAGATAATTGGTGCATTTGACAACCCAAATGGCACCATTGTGAACTCATAGTGGCCATACCTCATTATGAAGGTTGTCTTGTTGACATCTTCTTCCTTAATTCTCACTTGATGATAACCTGGCCCAAGGTCAATCTTGGAGAATAACTTTGCATCCTTCACTTGATCGAAGAGATCATCTATCCTTGGAAAATGATACTTTTTCTTCATTGTCACCTTATTCAGCTATGGGAAGTCAATGTAAAGTCTCAAGGTACCATCCTTCTTTTTCACAAATAACATTGGGGCACCCCAAGGTGACACACTTGGGCGTATATACCCCTTCTTCAAAATCTCTTCAAGCTGCATTTGTAATTCCTTCAGTTCTAGTGTACTCATCTTCTAAGGCGTCTTGGATACTGGGGTTGCTCCAGGCATCATATTAATAGAGAAATCAATATCTCTCTTGGGTGGAAACCCCGGTATTTCTCTAAATACATCTTCAAACTCTTTTAGGACAACATAGTCTTCAATGTTTGGCATTTTATCCTTAGTTGTCTCTTCCATGTGAGATGCAAATATTGGGCATCATTTCCTGAAGTTTTTCCTCAACTGCAAGGCTAAGACTTCTCTGATAATTATTACCCTGGAAATACATTGAATTCTTCTCAAATTCCCTTCCTCATCCAATCACGTAAATTCCTTATTATAACATTCTATGACAACACGATGTTTGTCCAACCAATCCATACCAATGAGGAAATCATATGAGCCCAAAGGTATGATATTCAAATCTTCCTTGGTACTCAATCCATTCATGTCCAATGGGAATTCTTTAACCATCTTGTTAAATTTTCTTTTAGCTCCTATATGTAGTTGCACCAACCAAGGTTTCCCAAGATTGCTTCTTGGCAATTGAAATATTTCCACCATTTTAGGATCTATATCTCTATGACTAGCTCTTGAATCAATTAAAATAGAAATGGGTTGGTTGTTAATCTTACCTTCCACTTCAATCATATGAGACTGAGACTCCGCTTTCTTGTTATCCAATGTTGCATAGATCCTTGACATGTTTCTTCCCATGTCCTCCATTGTATCAACTTGCTCTACATATTGAACAATCCTCGTTTTTTCAACTTTATGATGGCAATCTATGTACATGTGATCTCCCTCACAACCCCAACACTTCATTGGTTGTTTCCTTGGTCTTTTCCCCATTGTTTATGTTATTCTAGGCTCCTTGGAAGTTGTTTATCTGTGAGAATTATTTCTAAAGAATGGTGGCTTGGCCCCCTTCTTCCTTTGTTCTATCTTTCCTTTCTTCTTGTCTTCCCAAGAATTTTGGAAAGTTGGTCTTCATCTACGTTGATCATATAGGCATTTAGCTCTCTTTATAGTTCATCCAGTGTATTGGGATCATCATAATGTATCTTATCACTGAAAATTGATGGCAACCCACTCAGATACCTTTGAATCTTGACATGTTCATCCTTGGTGAAAGTAACATATTTCAATAGCTCTAAGAATATAATTTCATACTCATCTATGGTCATACTCCCAATCTTGAGTTCAAAGAACTCCTTCATCTTCTTATCATAATAACGATTGGTCAAGTATTTCTTTTGAAATAATATTTTGAACTCCCTCCAAGTAATATTATTCTCATCAATGTGTTGTACTTACACAAATTGGTCCCACCACATTGATGCTTTCCCTTTGAGCTGATAGATTTCAATTATCCCTTCTTCCTATGAGGAATAATTATGTAACTGAAATTACTTCCCCATTCACAACAATCAGGCCTCTACATCTTCATCTTTCTTATTCTCACCATCAAAGGTAGGAGGCTTGATCTTATTTGTCTCTCTGTGTATCTCATCTACCCTAAACCTCTTCTTATGTTTTCTCACAAGAGATGGATTTGAATACTGTGTGCTCTCTTAACTGAATGCCTTGGTGAGTGCTGATGATTCCTGTCAACCCTTCTTGTTTCTCTTCTTTTATCATGAGACTTGTGACTCCTTGACCAGCTTAATTATATCTTCTTATCCATTGTCTTCTCTATTCTATCCAAGCTCTGTAGAAAATTGATGTTGAATCCATCTTGTTGATCTTTGGATTTCATAAGCCCCTCATTATCAGATTTATAACTTTGGACATCTTTTTGCAGACTCATTATGGTCTCCACCAAGTTCGTGCTCTCCTCCTTTCCTTCTTTATGCCCATCGGATTATGCACCTTCATTACTCATGTTGACACATAGCCCCGTGACTTCATATTCATGGTTGTAAGTCCTCTGTGCATATTTCATGCCTCTATTCTCTCTGTTGATTCTAATATTTTCTACTTTCCATTAACTCTGCAAAATGTTCAAGCATCAGGATTTGTTAGACTAAAATAAATTAACAAATCTAATAATTTATGCACCATTTTTCGCGTTTAAAGCACCAAAAATAGTATTTCTATTTTCCTTTGAATTTAAGTACCCAATTAGAAATTCTAGGTGAATATCTAGAATCCTCAATCCAAAACCTTTCCAACGACTACTTCCTTTCTCAATTATTAGTCTTGAGTAGAAATTTATGGTCATTTGAATATTACCCATTTACTCCTTCAGCACTTCCGTCAACCATGTGCATTTTTTAGCTATGCTTATTCATCCTTGCACCTGCTCCTTTGGAAATTTGACAATATCGCAACTGGGTTCCTTTAGTACCATATTTTGTAAATTCTAGCCAAGTTTCACCTTCATCTGAGCTCCAGGCTGTTAGATACAACCTATTGAAGTTTTAGGTTAATTTGTCTTTTTAGCCCTGAATGCTACATGTGCCTTTTGTGTTATCCTATGCACTTTTAGGTGCCCAGAAACTTAATTCCACTTCGTAGATGTCTTTTATGGCTCGATATATTTCCGTGGACTACTCATTTTCCCCAATCTGATTCTGGAGTAGGAAGTTATGGTCCTCAGAAGTTAATTGGGTCTCAAAATTTACCTTCCGCTATTTGGCTTGTAACTCCCTCATACAAGCTCCATTTGACGAACTATTTACATCGTTAGAAAGGTCTCTCTGAGATTTATCATTTGAGATGCAAAGACAACATATAACTTGGTACACTCTCTAGTTTTAGTTTTCCTAAAAATGTTGTTTAGGCCTTAAAAAATGGTCTGCAAGTTAATGACCTAGAAAACACTGAAATTTTCTGGTAATTTTTTATTAGTTTATGAGAAATTTACTTTAACTCTGTTGACTGGGATGTTGACATGGCATCTTGAGTCCACCTGGCACCTTGAGGTGGCACAATGTCATCCCCTAGCCACCCTATCCCTGCCCTATCAACCTCTTACACCTTCTATATTTCTTTTTCCCCTTCCTTTCCTCTATGGGTGTGTACATTATTTTATTTTTGGCCTCATATTCCTTATTTTCCTATGTGGAACCTTCTCATTGGGTCACAGGGATGGGTGGGCCCCATCCCACACCTGCTCTTCACGTGTACACGAACTTGTACATTTGTTTGATCGGATAACGTAGGTTTGGAGGGGGTCGATGACGATCAACGGTCAAGGTCGCATCACGATGCCCCCCAAACTGTCGAACGTTAAAAAGGGGGGGGGATGCCACAAAGAATAATCGTCAGTATTTGACGCAATGACGTGTTGACCTCTATTCAATTGTGCCCCCCCCCCGCCTCATGATTCTATGGGGTTTAGACTCTTGGTTTCGCCCATACAGGAAAGTGCCTTCCACCATAGCAGTACATGCCACCCCTATACCATGTTAGTTGACACATGCCCCCCACATTATGATGATGTCATCTATATGGAAAATACCTAAATTTTCCAATTTTCCCAAATTTCTCATTTTTCCAATTATGCTCAAAATATATAATTTCAAATTATTTCTTTGACCATCATCAGAACTCTATAATTAAGCTCAATACGACCCATTCCAACCCTGTAACCATCAATTCAGCCCCAACGCCTATAATTCGATCCTCCCATGTCGAATTTCTCCATAACTCCTTTTCAAAAATTGGGGCTTTTCCTAATTCCACCCAGTTTCCTCATGGGTTCTCTCCAATTATGAAATTCAGTCAATTTCAGGCCCAAAATTGCCCAATTAAAGATTGAAAACAATTATTTCTCACTCCTGGGTTTGAATCTTTCATATTCTTTGTGAAATTTCTCCAATTTCATTGTAATAATATTATCAAACGAATTGCAAAATTCCTCTGGAATTAATTTTCTGTAAATTTTCTCTCCAACACTCTATCAACTCGGCCCATGTAGGCTCAATGTCGAAACTGGAGCTTTGATCCCACAAATGGGACATGCCACACAAAAAAATACAACTCTAATACCATTTATGTAAATAGAAATGCTTTGCATATGATCAGAAATGTCGGCCGAACAACATATAAACTTAAGTATAAACATAACAAAAAATAGATAAATAAACACAAAGTAATTAAAACAAGCACATAATAAACACTTATCTTGTGTAAATAAGTCACCAACTGTGTGCAGACCTTAGACTTTCCTCCCAGCCATAGACCTTGTTGCTCATAACCTATCAACAACAGGTCACCCCCAAGCTGGGGCTAAAACTCCACCAGGGAAAAGGAATCCTAAGCCAGGTTAAGGTCTGTCAACAACCAAAATGCTCAAACTAAGATGCCAACTCTAGCAGACAGCCTACAGTCTCTCATTCCCCAAGTGCATTTCCCACCTCAGGAAGTGTGCCCCTTCTCTACTCAAAAATCCTTCGGCTACCCCACTTCCCTTTCAGGGCTTCAACAACAAGCTAGACAGGAAGTCTCAGAGCCCTATAGTTGTAGCTCATAACCTTGGGAAAATAATTCTCAATAGTTCTCTCACCTGGAGAGAATTCTCACAGTCCTAATAACCTGCTTTTTCAATAACACACGGGCCTGACAACCCGCTTCTTCAATAACACAAGGACCTGACAACCCACTTCTTCAAAAACACACGGACCTAACAACCCGCTTCGTCAGCTCAAATCCTCAGGTCCCTGGTTGAAAACGGCTCTAAAGCTTCCCAAAGTACAGGTTTTTTTATGGCAGCAAGGTATCGATGGTAGAAGAGGAGTGATGGTAAGAATGATGAAGGAATCATGGGAAAATGAACTAAATTCCCCAAATATATGTGCATGTTCCCAACTTGACACTTGTCATGTTGGGAACTACATGGGCCCCCCACATGGTGATACATTCCCACTTAGGAACTTAGGATAAATGAATATCCCATACTTTAGACTTTTAGGAATATTAATATAATATTCCTTTGGGCATAAGCCCCCTTGGCTTAGCCCCTCATCATAGACTCTTAACCCCCCTTTCCCTTTCTAGTGATTTTATCCCCCCATACTCTTTCTGTCTAGTTGGTCTACATCAGTGATGTGTTTCCAATAATATCTAACTCTGATTACATATTACAAAGATAGGCTTGTTGGCCTTTCAACATCTAGGCTCCCTAGCCTAATAATCACACATACACCCTGGCCTCAAAACATATTTATAAAGGAACTCTGGCCCAAATTATCTTGGCTCACCAGCCTATATGTACATTTACATTTACATTTACAATTATGGTTCATCCTAGAGGTATTACACTCTACTTCGGGTCCTCCCAAGATCATTAATCATTTACATGTATATGATCAGAGTGTCAAGCCCACAAAATTTTAGGTTTACAAGGGAGCTAAAGGCTTGCCAATATTGTTGAGGTTGAATCACGTTGTGGTTATAGTAGTAGCATATCAGTTGAGGATGAGAAAAAAGGAGTAGGGACGGGACTTGCACATGCTAATGTGGGTGGTAAAAAACATAAATTGATTAAGTCCAAAGGAGGGAGTGTCTCGCTAGTAGTCCAAGTGGATTTATAATTTACATGGATATTTGAGTTTGAAGGGTTGGCACTGGTCAGGAGGTTTTGTCGCAAGCATCCCTCTGTAGCTTGTGTGAAAGTGTGGATGGAGACCTCATTACTGGATCTTCAGGAGGCTTCATTACTGGTTACAACTCTAAGAGAAATCTTATCAACTTCTTTGTTGTTCCTTCTGGTTTGTTTACTGAGATTTATTTCAAAGAGTTAGATTATGCTTTTCCTCTCCTCAAATTATATGGTCCTTATGTGGATCATGAAGAGTACTGGAATCGTTTACATGATATTGACAATATTGTCTTTGTTTCCCTAATTATAGGTGGAGATCTGAATCTTACTTTAAATAAAAACGAGGTTTGGGGTCAAAATGCTAGATCAAACTCTATGGCTAATTTCTTTTTGCACAAATTTGAAATGGGAAGCCTTGTGGATGTTGAGCCAGTTGTTTGCAAGCCTACCTGGTGCAACAATAGAAGTGAACTAGATAGGGTGGCAAAATGATTGGATCATTTCTTAATTCTTTCTAATCTATTGTAAATGTACATTAGTGGGTAGGGAATACAGGATGCTCTAATCATTTCCTAGTTTTCTTTGAATTGTCCAAGAGGATGGAAAAACTTGGTTCTCCTTTTTAAATATAATTCAAATTGGGTTGATATTGAAGAGTTAAGGGTCCCGGTCAAACAAAATTGGGTTCATTTCAATGATGTATCTAGTGAATCGTCTAGTGCTCAATTCACGTCTTCCCTCCAAATACTCAAATTGGTGGTGACGAGGTGGGAAAAATATAGAAGAATAGATAATGAACAGAGTCTTTGTCAGATAGAAAAGGATCGAGATTTCGTTTATGATAAAATTTAGTCAAGTTCTGGTATGCAAGAGGAAGTGAATGAGTGTAGATATTTGGAAGTGTGGAGGTATGTTATGCTATTAGAACAAGAAAAGGTGTTCAGGAAGAAGATTTGATCCCTTTGGTTCTTAGCAGGGGACCAAAATTCCAAGTATTTTCATAACTTTGTTAATTTTAAACAGAACTACAATTCAATTTGGAAGCTCCAGGATCCTAACGGTTTCAGAGTTCATGGTTTTCCTCAGCTAGTAGCCTTGAGAGTCCATCATTTTTCTCATTTTTCTAAAGAACCCAGAATCACTAATGTTGGAGACATGTTAAAGGTTCTATCATGTTACCATCAGTTGGTAGAAGAAGACGATAACAAGGATGTGTATGGTGAAATTTTGATTACTAAATTGCAAGTAGTCATGGGAACATTTAAGAGGGACATAAGCCTTAGGCTTGACAGTTGGAATGTAGACTTTTATAAAGAATTATTCAAAATAGTGGGGGAGGATATTCTTAGGGTGATGGAGGAAATCCATCGCTCGGGTAAGTGTAAATGTGATATCAATTCTACCTTCCTCGCAATCATTCCCAAAAGTGATTTCTCGATCACCTTCGATGAATTTCTCTCTATAGCTATGTGCAATGGTCCTTATAAAATAATGGCAAAAATAATAGCAGTCAGAATCAAGTCATTTATGGATGATGCTATCACTCAAGAAAAAATCATCTTTTTCAAAGGTCATCTCATACACGAGGCTATATGATCTACTCATGAAGATATTCATTCCATTAAAATTTCTCGCAGATTGGTTTCAGTCATAAAAAATGATTTAGCAAAGGCTTATGATCAGACGTCCTGGATTTTTCTTAGATTACTTCTTCTTCACACTGGTTTTGATTTAAGTATGGTAAATTGGATAATGTTGTGTGTTTCCTCGATTTCCTTTATTTTCCTGATTAATGGTGCAAGTTCTCCCTTCGTCAATCCAGAATGAGGATTATATCATGGGTGTCCTCTCTCTCCCTGCCTGTTCTTATTGGTGGTTGATGGACTTAGTATCCCTTTAAATGATGTGCAATGCAAACATTGGTTCCAAGGTTTATCAATATGTAGAAGAGTAAGACTCACCCATTTATTGTTTGCCAATGACGTTTTGATCTTTTGTTTATGTGAAAGCAATGAAGGTAGATCCTTGTAGGAGACCTGAAGTTATTCTATGATGCTACGGGAATGATTATCGATGAATCCAAATCAACAATCTACTTTCATAGGAATGTGGGGGAACATAAGTCAACTCTTGAAAATATATTTCCCTTCCCTTCAAAGAATTTGGAGGATGGTCTTAAGTACCTTGGATACTTCATCAAACTGAACAATTATGGTGTGGAGGATTGGCGTTGGCTACTTAACAAAGTTGAGAAGAGTTTCAAATTTTGGTGTAATAGATATTAATGGAAAAATATATCTTGGAAGTAAGTATTGTCGAATGGATATGAAAATCGTTGAAGGAGTCCCCAACTTCCTCAATTCATTGGAAAAATCTTGTGCAAGCCTTTCCAATTATTGGTAAATTTCTGGCATGGAGGGTCAGTTCAGGGAAACACATTAGAATTGGCATTGATGCAACCGTTGGATGCAGTAATGATATCCTATTGCCAAAGGAATTGGTTATTTTTCTCAAAGAAAAGGGATATTGATTGTTATATCAGGTCAGTGACCAAGATTTGTCTTCTATTTGGAGCTAAGGATGGTGATCAATAGCTCAAATTGGGATATCTAAATGATGGAATACTGTTTTGGAAGGTTTCATCTCCAAGCTCAAAAGATCACACATTCATCTCTCTACAGAAGAGGACAAACTTGCTTGGGTTTTCAATGTAGTAGGAGGTGATTATTCTGCTAAAATGGGTTATCTTTCCATTATATCAGAAGAAGAAAGCATACAACAGTGGTTGTTTAAAAATTTGTGTAAGATTCATTGTCCATCCAAGAGCTTATTATTCTTTTGGTTGGTGCTTAAATATAGGATCCTAACCTGGGATAGATTGCAAAAAAGGGGTACTCAAGGTCCATGACTATGTTATTTGTGCAAATATTATGGAGAATCAACTCTTCATTTATTTATGGAATGCTCTTACACTCAACAAGTATGGGAAAATATCAATAGTAAATTAAGATTACCAAATATGTGGATGAAAATGAATGCCAATGACTGTCTCATGTAATTCTTTCAGTCGACTCAGTTCAAGCAGTATTGG
>ML788120.1:7479-43894 GCA_009831015.1 Picea engelmannii
AGTACATCATCCTTCTTCTCTTGTCCATTCAATACTTTAGAACTAGGGAAAGAGTAGTATTCTGTCTCAGTTTGTTCCAGATCCAGGTGGATCTGTGGAGATTGGTCTGTGTCCGCACTCACGAATTTATCCTAGAACAATAGCTCGTTGGAAAGGTATCAGTGAGCAGATTAATTTTGGGGGCTCAGTAAGATCCTTTCATGATCATTGAGGTTTTCTATCGCAAAAAAGTGTCTTTTCGACCCTCAAATTGGCCCCGTAAGTTTAGGAACTGAAAAACTGCTAAAAATAGTAAGTTTCCATAAAATTGTTTTGAGCTAGTTGGAATAGGTGGGTGGACACCGATATCCACCTGGATCATATGTAGGATTATAAGGTTTATGTGTTATATTTTTTCTAATATTTAAGGGTTAAAGGTTATTTTTAATAGCTATTAGGGGTGACAACATATAGGGATTTGAGTTAATAGGGTATATGAGTGAAGGGATTATATGGATTATTAGAGTTATGTAGTTTAGTGGTTGTAACTTTACTTAATAGATATTAGGGGTGACAACATATAGGGATTTGAGTATATAGGGTATAGGAGTGAAGGGGTTATATGAATTATCATAGTTATGTAGTTTAGTGGTTGTAAGGTTTGGGATTATCAAGGATTAGGGGTTATGAACCATGTGGATTAGGATTTACAAATATTTATGATAAAATAGAAAATTTATTAGGGTTAGGGTTTATATGTTATAGGGATTAAGGTTCCTATGTGTTATTTTCCATGGATTAAAGGTTACATATTATCATGAGGGATATAGTGATTAGGGATTAAGGGTTGATGGTCTTTTTTTCCTGTGAAAAAAAATATGTAATTTTATTCAAGTCAATAAAATTACAGAAGTATATGTTGTAGAACTGTTTGGCTTGTTTGTCGCATTGAAATACCAAGAGTTTTATCTCCTATCCAAAACTGGTCAATATGGAAAAAATCCCACAATGTCACTTCATGTTTCAAGTTCCTTTTATGTCTATTGACATAAAAAAAATCACTTGTTGATCTTGGATTTACAATAGGACCATCCTATGTTTTACAGAAAAGAACCAAGCTATAGAATCTTGCAAAACAACATTAAATCCAAAATATGACTTATACATATCCTGAGAGAAGTTAATCAGAAACTAGACCAAGGGTATTGAAGATATTATGAGGATCCAAGAAGGTTTTCTTCCCATATTTTCCATAATCCGTGGTCCAGGTCCAATATATCTTTTGAAAGCTTGTCTGCTTCTTGATTGCAGATCCTGTAGACATGGGAGAATGAAACATGAGTGAAATATGAAAGGATCCTTCTGATTTCTTCCAAAACTAGTTGAAGTATGCATATTGGCAGTGATTGAGTTCCAATTAATCATTTTATCTCCAACATATAATCCCTTAAAAATGTATATGTGTGTGATTTCCTTTTCCTTTACCAGGGAGAATGGTAGTTTGACCACCATAAATTCACTGTAGTTGTTGGTTTTCTCCCCCAGGTGAGATGAAAATATAATTTTGTTGGAAGTATCAAAGTGTAGAATTCCCGCTATAACTCTTGTGGAGGGGGTTCCCTGGGCCTAACCATCAAAGAAAGATCAGGGGGAGGAAGGGTCAATGTCGGGGGGGGAGAGGGAGAAGGATTGTGAGGGGAGGGGGAGGGTGGAAAGGATTGGAGAATAGATAAGGATGTGATGGATCATCGGGTGGAGGACTCAAGATATTCAAAAATGGATTTGTTTCTGGCAAGCCAGATACCCCATGCCCTAATTAGTGGGAGGGATTTGTGGGGAGAGGTGGAAGGGGGAGAGAGAAGGATTTTAGGGCTACATCAATTGAGGGGCCATCCCAACTTTCTGTGATCCCTAGAACATAATTTATGTTAGCCCAAACAACCTTGGATAAGGGAAAGTGTAGAAATATATATTGAATATTATCATTTTCATGTTTGCAAAAGGCACAAAAAACAGTTTTGTAATGTCCCTACTATAATCCTGAGTTTATTTAATATTTATGGTAGATATAATGTGTGGCCATGGAAAAAGCGATGTATATGTGAATCCATTTCTGAATGTTAATAAAAAAATGTAATTCCAACTGCTAACAGGACGTGGAAAGTGATGGGGGGTGAATTAATCCATAAGAGAGGGGAGGGTCTAGGAAAATTTCTAAGAGAGGGGTCCAAGGGAAAAATACCCATGTATATTAATTATATCCACATTCCTAAATTTTATTTCATTAAGAATTAAAGTCTAATTTATGATTGAGTGTCCCCAAAACCCAATCATTGAATGCATGTAAGAGGGTGGGTGTGAGAAGTATCATCCCATAGTTGTTGGGAGTATTGGGGTCGAGTACAATCATCTTGGGGAAGTGTGTGAGTCAAGAAAGTAAGTCGAAGAGAGGAAATATGTATGGGAAACTACAACAATTTTTGGACAATCAATGTTTCACATGAAAAAGTAGAGAGAATAAAAGAGATCTTGGAGCGAGAGCATCCATGGAGGGTGAATTTGGAGCATGCTAGAGGGAATTTTGGAGTGTATTTGGAGATGAATATTAAAGAGGTAGGTTGTCAAGCTTAGAGAATGAACTCCTATGTGAGTTTCATTGTAACATAAAGTGTTTGTTGTTGTTTGTTGGTAGTTTTCTAGCAGTGAGTTCCCTTGAGTTCCCAATGGAGATATTCTTGGTTACATGTACCAGAGAGACCCTGATAAACTAATGGGATGCCCGAGCGACTGACATAAGTGAGGGGGTACATTCCTTGGGTTGGGTAGGTTGAGAGGAAGATATTTGGTTGAAAATTGGGATAACTATAGAAGAATAACAATGGGTTGTGGGTTTTCTGAGTTGTGATTGGACAATGAGAGAACACCCTGTTTTGATGATTACTAGCCTCAACTTGGGGGTGAATTTCTATTGATATTTGAAACAACAATTATATAGTTGGGTGGAACATCCATACCAGGAAAATGGTTGCACAATTGTTTATAAAAGATAAGTGTTTTATCTTGTTTATATTTGTATTATGAGTTTATTTGTTGTGCATTAACTATAAAATTGAGAATGATCTATAAGTTGTTGTAATAAGATATTATTGCATTCATGTTTGATTTTATCATGATATAGATGCATCTAATTTATGGTAATAGACAATAGTTAAATCTGGTTGTAATTGTAGTTGATAAGCTACAGGAAATTTGTTAGTTAGCAAAAATTTTAATTTGTATGATTTTTCCACATTGTAATGTTCCTCAACTATACTGGGGGACGTTACATTGTGGCATTAGATCCTCTGGTTCAAGAACTAGGCTTGTATGGGCCAGAACCAGTGTGAATTTGGAAAATTCACTGTTGTAGATTTTGGTCTGTGTGAATTTGGGGAAAAACAGATAAATTAGATAGAAATCCCCAAATTCGTGAGAAAAATTCAAGTTTGAATACCTCATAATAGTCGAAGAGATGATATGGGATGTGAATCAATAGGTTACAAAGATGAATTTGACTTGGAATGATTGAATATCATGTTTTAATGGTCTTTGTAGAGTTGTAGGAAGTTTGGTGAATTGACGACTGAGACTGCATTTGATCTTGCAATCAATGACCTAGATTCACCTTAATAAATTTAAAAATTCATGAGGTTTCAAACGTTTGGAAGGTCGAGAAGATCAAAAACTGAGATTTATTTGTGCAGTTCAAAAGAGGAGATAGATCAATGATCTGGATTAGTTTTCAAAGGTTGGGAAGCTAGATTCCATCAACAGTCATGATCATATTTTCTTGGAGATCGAAGGTCCAAATTCACCTGGGATTTGGTCAAAATTTCCAAGTGTTGAAGTTCGTCAATAGAATTCATTAATGGTCGGTGGGCGGGTCGACGAGTTTGGATAATTGTTTCAATCGAACAAAAGAAATATTCGATGGATGATGGATGATGATCAAGCATCGATAGAGTTGGGGGATATATGATAGCTCAACGACTGAGATCATTTATGAATGAGAAATCGACAGTCCAAATTCATCGATATTTTGGTTTAAATTTTCCAAGTGTTGGGGTTGAGCAAGAGAAATTACCAATGGACAATGGGATTATGGTCAGGTGTCAATTGATTTGGAAAGTGTTTCAATTGAGAAAGAGAAATCACCGATGGTCAATGGGTTGATGGTCGAGTGTCGACCGATTTGGCAAGGTGTTTGGGTCATCCAAGAGAAATAACTGATGGTTGATGAAAGAAGGAAAGTGATGACATGTCATGCCACGTCAACATCCATGTGTCATGCCACATCATCTAAGTTGACAAATTGATATGACATGGCATGCCATGTCAACATCCACTTGTCATGCCACATCAACAGTTGTCACATTAGCCAAGAAATGGTCAATGGTCGATGGTTGGGTTGGCCAAATTAGAGAATTGTTTTGTCATTCAACAAGGATTGTCGACAGCTGATGGCCAACAGTCGATTCAGTCAGTTTGGATATGTGTTGCAAGTTTTTTCCAAGAGAAATGAATGATGGTTGATGGTCGACGGTCTATTGTTGGGAATATTCTCAAGCAATTTTAGTTTTCCAAAGAGAATCATAGATTGACCAATCATCGATGGAGCTCGGATCAATGATTCAAATTGTTTTAAGTTGTAGATCAATGGTGGAAATTTATCCATGAGGTTTGGAAAGGATTAGTGGATCAATGGATCAGATTTCATCAGATTTGAGATCAACAAATCAGATTTAAATGGATGTTATAACAAGAAAATAACCAATTTTATATGAATTTTTCTGAATTTTTTATATTTTTGAAAATCATGAACTTCCATGGTTATTTTGAGGCCATGAACAACGTTTTTAGCCAATAAAAACCCATGAGAACAGAGTGTACAAAGGAACACCACGTCTCTATAGCTTAAATAAAATAACTTGAAGAGAGCTATCCAATGAGTTATTTCAGGTGTAAAACAAAGCTCGTATGAGAAAGTTACAACCAAAACAGTAAGGGTAAAATTTTGGCACCAATTTACTTCCAAAGGGCATAAATCCTTGTTCAAAGATCCATTTGGGGCTGATAAACAATATATGTAAATTTTTTGAACCATAGAAGACAACCATGGAGATAGATTTAGGATCTGGGTATGTAAAAATGTGCAAGGCGAGAAAGAGGATGCTTGTAGCATACAGGGATAAATTGGGAAAACATTCAAAACTTCTCTGGACCATAAATTTCATCTCGGAGCTCAGATTTGAGAAAATGAATAGTCACTAGAAATGTATTGAGGAGTATATGACATATGGCAACCCATAATTTTGATTTGGTGAAATGTACCAACTAAAGTTTTTGGCTTTTTCTTAGTTTAACAATGTATAGATATTGTCAAACAATTTGCATACAAAACATTCTATCAATAGTTTACATGTAGATCTACTCTTTGCAAATTATTTACAACACACCAATATGGAAAATCAAGCACATTTATTGCATTCAAAATTTATGGTAGCAAAAAACACATTGGAAAACCCCCAACAACAGTATAATAGAAATTATAGAGAAACCTGATGTATTTTTCTTCTTGTCGCTTCTGCACTTGTTGATATAATTAGGCTTGTAGGTGACAATACATTGTAGAAACTATCCTATGCTGATAACAGGTCTGAAAACTAGAGAAATCAGCTAGTAGATGAAAGCACAACAACCCAGTTCTTTAATGAGTAGCAGCCCTCTAGATAACAACTACCTCTGTTTGACCTCCCCAACAATAACTAAATTTTCCCTTCAACAATAATAACCACATACACAGGAAAAATCATCATCCCCACTAAGAAAACTCAACCACAAGGAGTGATATGTTCTAGTAAAGGTAATAACTCAACCCAACTCTGAGATAATTCATCCAACCAAAGAAAATCATCCTACAGTAGTGTGATACGACCCATCAACAAAAGTAGACAACCTCCAACAAGAGAATAATAATTCCCACAAGGAAAACTTGACCTCACTTCTCAAAAACAGTGAATTAAATAATCCCACTCTAGAAAATGTAGCTACAACACCAAATACTCAGCCTCTAACCCAAACTTTCTCTTCTCTAACCAAAATTGACCTTTGCAACAAAGATCTCATCCGTCAAATGATAAAACTCATCCATAATGAATCACACTGAAGAAAACAAAATGATCTCTCCTCTATGATCAGCTAGGGTGGATAGTTTCACCACCGAACCCAATCCCAAAATCCTCTAGGGTTTTTCTTCCCAAGAGCCAAAGCCAAAAGAGCTCTCTTAATTTCATTTTTAGAAAATAACATATGCATAATGAGAGGGGACACCCTCATTCTCCTTTTATTCTCTCGTTGACCCCTTTTCGACCCCTTTATGGTTTTAATAAATTAAAGTTACTTTATTAACTCAATAGTCACTTAAGTGCCTTTTTACCTGATTACAATATGTCACATTTAAAAAAGATAATTTACTTGCTCCAATCACATTAAATAATTAATTAATTCCCCTTTTCCACTGACTATAGCCTATGAGAATTACTTAGGATATTATTTCAATATCTTGGAGAAATTATTTGGAAAGGGACATTACATTTTGGCACACAAATTTCTCAGAAAGTGCTAAAAGAGATTTTTGTTTCAGTAAAACAGTGGAAATTACAACTTGTAAATGTTTTAACTTTTCTCTCAAAACTCAGAATGAGGCATGGATATAGCCATTCAAAAGTTTTTTTAAAGAAGAATGCATCTAAAGAATCTTATTTTGAATTGGTCCATTTTGTTCTTCATAAATTGATGAGAATAATGACATGTATTCTAATTGATGAAATGTTTTATGCTATGCATGTTCTAGCAATAATTATTACATGCACATTTCTTGCAGAATTAGAGGCAGAAGAAAACAAATTTGGTTATTAAATGAGGAATGGAGCTATGGAAGATTCCTAGGGATCTTACAACCATGAGGAATATATCATAGGTATGCATGTCAACATGGGAAATTCTTAGACAGATTTAAATGGGAGAATAGATAGGTAGGGGAATGTAACTATGAGAAGCCTACATAGGGAAGCGTGGAGATATAGAGTATATAATGAAAGGATTATGAAGGCTTGAAAGAGATACTTCATAGATTGAATATGTTGTAACTAATACTCTAGCACTAAGCAAGAAGATAGTGATATAAGGGTGTCATCATCTAGATCCTAAAGAAAGAGGGATGATCATGGGAATGACAGGAAGTCAAGAAGCATGATCATGTGCTATCATTCTCCAAGGAAATACAATAGAATAACTTGTGAAAGTTCATGGTTAGGGAGAATTCCAAGTGTGTCTCATGTCTGGAGGAAAATAAAAAATCCTAAGGAAGACATCTTGCAAGGTGAACTCAAGAAAATTAAGCCACCAAATTTCAATGGTGAGCATAGGAAAGGTAAAGAGGCCAAGGCCTATCTATTGGAAATGAATAAATATTTCTAGCTGCATGAGTACCCCTCAAGAGGACAACCTAGAATTGAAACCTACCATTTGTAAGGAAAGGAAGCCATGTAGTGGGAATAACTTAAGCAAGCCAAGAACGTTGATGATAACATGATATCATGGAGGAATTTCAAAGGATATTTCCAAGAGAAATATTTGTTTGAGAATTACTATGAAATAAAGATGAAAGAAGTTTTTGAAATCAAGTTGGGAAGCATGGAAATGGATGAATATGAGAAGCATTTCTTTGAATTGTTGAAGTATGTTGACTTCATAAAGGATGAGAAAGTAAAAATACAAAGGTTTCTAAGTGGGTTACCATCCTTCTACAGTTACAAGATTCAATATGATAACCCCAAAACTTTGGAGGAAGCCATAAGGAGAGAAAATCATATTTATGAGAAAAACAGAGGAAGGCCAGTTTTCCAAAAAGATTGGAATGACAAGATGAAGGGTAAAAAGGATAAAAGGAAGAAAGTTTTTAATCCACCCTTTTTCAGGAACAACTTCTAAGAAAATTAGTAAGGTCATTCAACCCAAAATGAGCACAAGATTTGAGATTCATTTAGAGGAATGAAAATATACCCTATACAATGCAATAGGTTTCCCTACTATGAGAACCTAAAAATAGCTCATTTTTTTATACGATGCATATCGGGAAGAATGTAACAGAAAAATTGTGGATAATATTAGATGGAATGAGTGAAAAAGAAAAAATTGGCAAAATTTGTAGTGACATTCAGGAAGCCAATTATGAAATGAAAAATGTGATTAATTCAAATAGCGATGGACATTAGGATAGTCTTCCATGGTTATTTATAGAGAAACAAAGAAATGTTGTAAAAGAGGTCATTAGGAAAATTAAATTTCTCATTGGATTTTATTCAAATATAAATAATATCTTAACAAAGAAAGGTGAATTTGGTGGGGTAAAAAAATCACGACTGACATACCTTCATTTAGGTAATTATTTTGTTATATTTCTATATTGGTATACATCTTTTTGGTATTTGTTTATTTACTTTTTTGTTACAGTATGTTCTACCTATAATGTTTATAATGATTCATTTTTTTGTTACGGTATTTTATACCTCTATATATTCCAGACAACTTTGACAACAACATAAAACAATTCATATATGATCTTGGTAAATACACGAGGTAAGTAATGATTTCAATGAAAAATATTCATTGCAGAACTTGTTCACGTGTGTTTTATTTTCAACTTGTATACCTGTTGGGATTAACTTGTTTGTGCACGGGTTGTAATACCCAAGGTTTAGTTTAAATATGACCAACAAACCCATAAGACACTGACCCTTTCAACATCACCTACTTACACAAATGAAGTCTCACCCAAGGTAACTATTGGGACTGCAAGAACCAGGCTTATCCAGTAGTAAGGGAAAGGGAGGTGGATACTCGAGTCATTGTTCCTTCTTTGATATTATGTATGTTTAAGATTATTAGATATTCTTCACAATCACAATCATGAATATTACACCATACGTAATCCATAAACTAAGTCTAGTCTACGAAGCATAACAACATCATTCATAAGCACACATATATAAGTAAATAACAAAAGACACAATATCATCTCTAAAATTTCTCTTTATTCATCTTTATTCTTTCTAATTGATTATTATATTCATGAATCTTGCATAATCTTTCCCTACCTCTCACTCAACCCCCTTTCTATCTCCCAACCCATTACATATTTATACCCCAAAATCTAGGGCTAAAACCCTAGTCTATCTCAAAAATATCCCATTTACAATGCATGGCTAGCTCAATTAACTGGTTGTCCTATTAATTTGTTCTTCCTTTCTCTTTTCATGCAACATTTCTACTGGTATTCTATTTCTGGAATGTCGTGATGTCATCGTTTCTTCACACTTTATTATCTCTCTCTATTTATTTATTATTTTGTTTGTGTGTTGTCTTCCTTCTATGCGCTTTCTTCCTTCTGCACACTTTCATCCTTCTACGCACTTTTCTGTGGACTGTGTCTTAGTTGTGTGCTAGTTCCCTTCTCCTGTGAACTTTCCTTATACTTAGTTTTTTCTCTTAATATTGCATCCAAAACTTCTTGTCCAACACACCCCCAACACTCACTTGTGGTTCATCCTGAGCCACTCAGGATTGTTTCCTATTCTTCTACATTGAATGAGGGGTTGAGAGGTAGCCTTAGAGACCTCTACCTATTTGACAACTGTGACCTTTGATTCTTTTATCTCTCCTATGGCCCACGGGGTTAAGTCTGTGAGTTTTTTCTCAGCTGTTTTGGCGACTTGTTTGACCTTACCTTGTATAGTGTTCAATTCTCCCCTAATCCTTACTACTTATTCCTACCTTTCTCATAGTCTCTGTTGAAGGATATTTTGTTGGTCCCTCGGTCTCTCCACTTCTACATATGCCTGTCCTTGAGACAAAATGGCTTCCATCCACTCTATTGGTGGCATCATAGTCACTTTTTATACTCCCTCGTGCACCTGGTCTTGCGCTTCTCTTGTCTTGGCCTCTATGGCCTTCATTTCCAGATCTCTCATGAGCTCTTCCCACACTTGCGTACTCTCCTTGCAAATTTTTATGCATTCATATTCTATTTTATTTATCTTGGAAATTGTTGTCTCTGCCATATGCACCCTACCTTTGTAGACCTCTGATGGTGTTTTGGGTGTGCTCTTCAGTTGTAAATATTCTATCTACTCCTTGAATCCCTTCATGACATCGTCGATATTCGACAATTGTTCCTCCATAGTGGCCTCTATGACCAGGGGAACTTTTGGTACTTGCTTGTATAACTTTAGTATAACGGCTTGTATATTTTGCACCATAGCTTCAACTTCCTCCCTTTCCTGTAGTTCTTTCATGACCCTTACCTCTCCCCCCTCATTATTCTTGATAACTTCTTCTATGTGGCCTTCAATTTACTTCTTTTGTTGAAGGGCCATCTCGTATTGTGCCTACACCTAAGATCTTTCATCCCTCATTTTGTCCAAGTCTTAGTGCGATGTGTCTCCTATATGATTTATTTATTGCACCAATTCTTCTTGTAAGTCATGTACTCTTTCGATCGGTAGTCCTGATAAGACTATATTAAGTTGGCCTAATGCCTTTATATTCTCTTGCAATTAACCTCCTAGAAATTCTAGTGCAACTGCCTCAATTTGTACGGTTCTATGTCCCCCTATGATTTGTGTTAGGGTTGTCAGTGCAATGTCCTCTTCATTCCTTGGTATTGTGGATGGTCCTTCCCCTGACCTGTGTTCTTTCACGATGCATGTTATTTCTAGGAGCTTCCGAAGTATGCCCATCTAATCCTACACCTTCTTCTGTTGGTCCTCATGTTTCTTTGTAGCCTCCTCCCAGAGTTCTTCTATGGAATCCCAGATCTGGTACCCAATCCTATCCATATCATCATTGATTAAGATATAAAAATGGTTCTTCTTTTGGGCCTTAAATTTATTCTGTGCTCCTCCTTCCTATTTTTCCCCTTATCCTTCCTTTTGAGACCTGCCTCTGGGACTGTAGATTGGCCATAAATATTACCTGTGCCATTTGTGTGATCCTTTTATTCCTCACTTTTTTCTCATTCTTCCTCCTCTTTTAATGGTCCTGTCTTTTCTGCTAGGATCTTCCACTCTTCCTCCTAGTAATTTAGTATTTAGTTTATGTCTTATTTGGTCAACTGGTAGCCAGCTGGAAACCATTTCCACGCAGGATCATTTTTGGCTTGGACATATAGATGGTGCACGACATCTTTGAATAGTGTGATATCCTTATATGCAACAATGGTTTCCTTTGATGTGCACGTGGTTGTATCCACTATAGTCGTCACTAACTGCAAATAGCTATAAAATGTGGCATTGTTGTAATTATATTGTATCTTGATTGTTGTGTTCCACAAGTTCGCATACCTAGCAGCCAAAGGGATACGACCTGAAATGTGCATACACTGGTAATACACGGTCTCTTTCCACCTGATCATCACAATGAGGATTAACAACCATGCGTAGTGAAATTTCACGCCCTTCTCCCGGGCCTCCGTGAAATCCTGTAAAAATTTGTTAACTAAAAAGGTCTCCCAGTTCATTTGAATTCCTTCCTTACATTTATCCATTGTTGAAATTACTGCCACTGGCACTTCATCTCTGCAAAATTTGTGCAACAGTTTGTAGGCCAAAACTTGTGTCATAAATCTAACATCCTTGTCGTTGATACTCTTCACATCCAGACCCCTTTTGCCTCTAAATGTGTTGATTTTTTCTTTCATGGATTTAGAGAGGGTTCACTCTACCATTTTGTGGAATAATAATGAGTGGTCTTCTCCTGCTTTTCTCAACCCTGTGATATGCATAATTAGCGCAGTATCAATCAAGATGGGGGCATCGAGCTATATTGTCCCCCCATGAATGCAGTTGAGTAACACCTTTACATATGCATTAAGCTCCATACTTCATCTGAAATGTGGAATTTGAAACAATTTTAGTATCCTTTCTTTCTCATGAATAGATATTGATCCCTGCCTAGCTCAAGGAATTTCTTTGAATTAGTGATATTGTGATCCATGAACTTCAGGTTGGCCACCTTCTCAAGAATTTATTCATCGCTACTGATGTTGGTTGGAACTAGTGCTATCATCAATGGATACTTGGAATTCATTGGTACATTGATTGGTGGGGAGTCATCTTTCCTTGGGAGTAAATAGTCTATATGAAAAAATGTTGGTGTCATCCGAGTCGAAGTTTTGACCATGTCTTCATCCTCCACATATTCTACTGGTAGTTTTGGTTTCTTCTTTGTTGTGCTCGATGACCCTCTTGTTAGAGCTTCCATTTTTCTTTCCATTTAGAGTCAGTTTCAATCAAGGTATGTCCCATGCACCCAAACATGTGAAGTCAGGTACGTATCACCATGGAGTCAAAGTCAGAAAGTGGTCGGTTGGCCCTTGGAAATGGGAAGGGATGTCAGAGTTGAAACATGCGTAAGTGGTATAGGTATGTCTTTTCCAAAGAGTCAAGTCTTGTTAAAAACACCAGTCTCTGCGTGCCCCAGGTCAAGTCAATTAGTTAATGGAAGTCGCATCGGTAAGTACAAAAACTATGATCAGTTCATCATGAAGGCCGAGTGAATGAAAAATTGTGGTGTTTGTATCATGCATGACCAGCAAGCCTTATTTCCTGTATTCTACATGTGGGGATTTGCCATGGAAAACCTACAACTCGATTCAAAACATTTCGTCGCCATGAATTCATTGTCCTCGAGCATGATTCCTTCTTCTACCTGACTCGTTATAAATATTGGATGCTCGACACTCTTTTCAGTCATGAAACCAGGTCCGCACTCTATTTGCAATTCCCCTTTCCAGTCCAGTTTGATCAAAATCCCCCCCTGTGCCATGGTGACCTCCCAAAGCATAAGAAAAGGTGTGTAGGGCAGCATAATTTCTAGGTCCAAGCCCCAAAATGACTGGGAGTCGTTCTCACCTACAACAGACATCCCCAAGGACGTGAAAGGAGTCATTCCTTTACCCATAGAGAAGACCAGATCAAACTGCATGGAAACTGAACTGGAAAGACTTTCACAGGAAGGGAAGACCATAGAATCCCTGTCTCCTCAACATAAAATGACTTGGAGAAGGGGCAAGCCAAGGAAGAACAAGGAAGTTGTGGAAGCTCAATTTTCAGAAGAGCCACATGCTAGGTCCATGGATGAAGAACTACTCATGCGTGTCATCTGGCTAGAGCTTGTAGGAGAAGAACAAGGAAAATAATATCACAGGAACGAATGATCAAGATCCATCTCAAAAATTAAAGCATACAAAGTTGGCTATCATTGAAATCTATCAGGAAAATATGGAGGTGAGGTGGCAGCTAGCGACAAAGACTACAGAAGCGTCAGTAGTGTAGGGTTGCAAAGAGAACATCGCATGGCTGAAAAGACAGCTCAGAGAGGCACAAGACACCATTGTACAGTTGCGTGAATCACAGAGACTAACGGAGGAAAGGCATACAGAGCATTCTAGGGAATGTGAAGAGGCCGAGAAGGAAGCCTGCGTGGCTCTCGCCAACGTGCAGAAAAAGCAAGTTTAGCGGGTATTCGTCTTTGCATCTGAAAGAATAATAAAAATCTTGGTAGTTTTGAAAGATACGTTTCCCCAAATAACTCTACCATTTTGATAATGGCCGTAAAAATCAAAGAGCCACCTGCCACACATATTTTTCCCAGCAAATGAGCATGCAACAAAAATCGAAGCTGTTATAGAAAATGGCTAGTTCTCGGTAGACATTTGCCCGCTTAGACATCTAATCGAAGGGAAACAATGACACATCTTTCCCTCATATCAAGACCTGTCCGATGATCAAATCCTCGTGGAAAATTTATTAACGGTCATGTGTAAACAGATGTGATTATTGTCTATTTTTGGAAGGCACCATGCGAAGAGTCTCCAACTCATAGTACTTAGTTTTCCTAGGATTAGGTTTAGTAGTTAGAAAATAGGGCAGCCCAAGTGACGCCCTCGTTTATATATTTCATCTTTTCGATGTAAGCTAGGTTGGTTGGTAAAATTAGTAGACGTCAGCTATTGTATGTAATTTGATTTTTTTGACCGAAATATAATGCAAAGGTCCCATAACTTGACGAAAGATTCTAGTTGTAGCAGTCAAATGTATTTTTCCTCTTTCTTTGTGTATTTTATTCCTGTCATCTTTATTCATATCTTCTTCTTTCTATTTCAGAACAAATTTTTTAACCTATGGATTCGTTTCGCAGTGCCCCTTATTCATGCCACTTAGACAAAACATTTTCTTCTAAAGCTAACTCTGAATTCACCTGTAGCGATGCTCCGAGTTACTTCCTATGTTTTTCTCCCACCACACATTATGGTTTTATCCTCGCCCAACATTATCCTCTGAAGTTCATTCACTGATTCATTTGTCTCTATAATTCCCTCAAATCGAATCCATAGCCCAATTCTTACTTTCTTGTGCCAATGTAACCAGAGCCCGTTTTATTAAAGGTGTTAAATCTAGCCACTTATTTCAAAGCCATATCCTGTGCAGAGATAGTGCCTTCTGAGAGGGCCCTCTTTATATCCAAAAGGATAGTTTCGAGTCTCAAAGTTGGTTGAAAAAGTTACCTTCGTCGTTTGTTTATCAGTCGAATCGATTTACGGAGTGCTAACATTCTAGCATTGTTGTCGGGGATGAAACTGAATAGATTTTCCCTGGGAGAACAACCAACATTGTAGCTTGACCTGTGAGGGTAACAAAGGGACAAACAGTCACACCGGATGAAACCCTTACCCCGGTGACTCCAATCCAAAAGACCAGTAGATCCAAGTAGTGTAGTTTAGGAACCTTGCCTGCGAAGAAAATCTATACCAGAGCCAATCCTTACCCAAACCCTACAGAGCCTATGTACAGCCCTGAGAAGATTGTGCAGGAATAGAGAGAAAGCGTCAGACCCATTCTACTACCTGGAATGAAGCCTGTCCTTACCCAAAGACAACGCATAGATCATCGACAGCCTTGAGTTTGACTAATTATTCGAGCAAACCCTTTTCAGGTCTAAGTCAGAAACCAGCTTGGACGAGACCATTTTCGACCCGAAGAAATTACAAGCCCTGATATCAAATAATATCCCTCAAATTTTGAATCCTCCTAGAGCCATGGCCGCCAAATTCTCCCCCTCATCCTGCCATCCCAATTACATGACATACCTTAGAATTACAGTCAGATAATTAGGATCTACAACGTTGAAGGAAATGTTTCCACCCAGAAGCACCTGGACTGGTTTAATGATTTCGTCAACCTAGAGGAGGTGGACTACGCAGACATGAAAATGAGGTTGTTTTCACAGAGCCTTTCAGGACATGTAAGGAAATGGTTCAAAGCCCTCTCACCTGTGAGCATTCAATACTTCACTGCATTCGAGACGTCTTTCCTAAATAAATGGGGGGGACAAGAAAAACCCTTTACAGCTGCTAACATAGTACAATAATATGAGGAAATCATCAGAAGAGACAGTATAAGAATTCTCAACCCGTTTCTTGAAGGTTTATAACTCAATCCCTGCAGAAGTCAAGCCACCCCCCAGTGCTGTGCAGTTATGGTATGCAAATTCCTTCAACAGTGATTTCGCCTTGTTTTTTAGAGAAAGAAGATAAACAAATCTAGATGTTATAATGAGTAATGATGTCGAAGTTGAAGTAAACATGATGGAATCGGGAAAAATAAAACTGAGGTTCAACCTAGGCGATACGATACCCTAGGGAGATGCACATCCATCTACATCGCAGTCCTGAGATGACAAATTCGACATGATGATGAATACCATGGAGACGTTGATGGAGATAATGTCCATGGGAAAAATACCTACTACCCAAGAACAGAACGACTCACAACCCAAGAATTAGAACCTCAGAAGGGTTCAAGTCCCTTAGATCAAACAAAGGGAATAGAAAGAGTAGAGGGATCAAGGTGACCAGCAGACAAGATATCCATTCCAAGAAAACTACTCGGACGAGGATTTCGACCAGATGTTCTATGACCACATGCATTGTTGCGATGACAAAAACCCCTGCGTGGTATTGACAAAGAGCAAGCATGATCGATACATGAGAAAAAATGATGAATTCATGTTGGATACGGACGATGATATGATACTTGAAATAGATGATGCATTCTCTTAGGAGACAGAAGAGTTCAGGAAAGGCTATCAGAATGCCATCATGCAGTTCCATAAGAAGTACAACCTTTGGAGAAAAGACGCACCTATCGAGTCGCAACAAATGAACGCGATAAGGAAGCCTATGGTGGAAATCCCTTCCACAAGCCGACCAAGGTCAAACAACATGACCAAGGATGCGATGGAGAAGGCTAAGTCGAAGGAGGAGGTCCCCAAGAAAGCTCCAAAGACAAGTCGGGAGGCGAGAAAAAAAGAGGTAGAGAAAACCTGTCCCCCTTTCAATTTTGAACATGAGATGGCCAAAATAAAAATATTTGTCCCGTTCAACAAACTTATTAGAAAGGGTGAGTATCGGGAGAAAATCATTAAAATGTTGAAAATGGGAGGGACCCCCAATACCATGAATATCCAAGATGATCACCCAACTATCCTTTTTGGTTCGTGCGTTGAAGAGACAAATGATACCAAGGATGTCCCTCCATTCTACATCAGTCTAAAGGTCCATGGAATGACCATGCATAACACCATGATGGATTCTGGCGTGTCGCACAACCTCATGCCAAAGGTGATCATGGATGAACTGTGTTTGGATATCACCAGACCATACAAATACCTTTTCTCTTTTGATTCAAGAAAAGTCAAGTGTTTGGGCCTTATCAAAGATCTAGTTGTGTCATTGGCTCAAATCCCCGCTAATAGCATGGTCATGGACGTAGTCTTCGTGGACATACCCCCAAAGTTTGGAATGCTTCTATCAAGGTCGTGGCTACGAAGTTGAAGGGCACTTTGCAAATGGATATTTCATATGCCACCATCCCTGTTTTCAGCCATGACAAAAGGTTGTACAGAGAAGTGCTGCTGAAATACATTGTAAGCAGCAAGACACAGCCAAACAATAATCCTATATATTCCATCGACACTGAGGTGGGTTCTTCTATATTCTACAATGACTTTATTTTCGAAGAGGAAGAGCCAACATCCATCATGACAACTGATGAGGAAACTACGTGGGAAACAATAAAGTGCATTGACCCGAAGGATCATACGGAAAATGGGGTGTGGAACATGATTTTTGATGGCACGGTCAGCCGAGAAGGAGTTGGGGCCAGTGTATGGGTAATCCCCCTTGAAGCAGGCACAAAGATTCGCTCATACAAGCTCATGTTTGAATGCACTAACAACATGGATAATTATGAAGAACTAATCTTGGGCTTACAAGTTTTGAAAGATTTGGGTGCGTAGAAGATAGCAGTGCACGGAGGTTCCGAGCTGATCATAAATCAAGTAAAGGGTGTATATCATACCAAACACCCCAGGATGAGAGTGTATAGGAATTTGTCTTTGGACCTCCTTGAAGGATTTTTAGAGTATGACCTATCTGCTATCCCTAGAGAGAAAAATCAGATAGTCGATGTGTTGGCCACCTCGACCTCGATTTTTAAGATCCCCATCTTCCCAAACAAAGGACATGAAATCAAGGTCAAGAACATGCCGACAATGCCTGATAATATCAAACATTGGCAAGTGTTTGATGATGAAAAACAGGTGGAAATATTCCTCCTTATGAGCGATGAGTTCGCTAATACAAACATTGGCGAGGAATGTTGCAACAATGAAGATGAGAGCGTGGATGCGTGTAGTAACAATGACCCTTTCCAAAACCAGATCGCGAGAAGGGACATAATACAACTAAAAAATAATATCATTCCAAAAGGGTTGGTTCCACTAGAAAAGTTGTTTGACGAGAATGATGTGGCTAAGAACCCCAAGATCACTGGAAGCAAAGAGGACGTGTAATATTGCAACATCAGGACTAAGGATAACCCAAATATAGTCAAATTATCAACGATGCTCAGTTCAGAGATCAAGAAGGACTACGTCAATCTCATGAAGGATTTCCAGGATGTCTTCGCATGGAGCTATGATGACCTGAAAGGATATGACACGAAAGTGATCTAACATGCTATCTCTCTCAAGGAAGATCTGAAACCATTCAAAAAGAAGTTGAGACAGATAAATCCCCTATTGATACTATTGATTGAGAAGGAGGTAAAGAATCTTTTCGATGCTAAAATTATCATGTCTTTGTGATTCTCGAAATGGGTAGCTAATTTGGTACCTGTAAGAAAGTAGAGCGGCGAGATAAGACTGTGTGTAGACTTATGAAATTTAAACAAAGTTTCTCTCAAGGATCACTACCCCCTTTCTAAAATGGACTACATCCTACAAAGGGTGGTGGGGTCCCAGAAGATGTCCATGTTGGACACGTTTTAAGGATATAATCAGATCATGGTCCACCAAGATGACAAAGATAAAATGACTTTCACAACTCCATGGGAAATGTTCATGTACACTAAGATGTCGTTCAACCTGATGAACATTGGAGCCACTTTCCAGAGAGAACTGGACATCACATTTTTTGATGAAAAGGACAAGTTCATCGTGATTTATCTGGATGACATCACAATGTACTATGCCTCTGACAAACAGTATCTCAATCACCTGAAGAAGGTTTTCCAGAAGTGTACAAAGTTCTTCATATCACTAAATCCAAAGAAATTTCATTTCGAGGTGGAGGAAGGGAATCTGTTGGGACACATTATCTTTAAGGAAGGCATTAATATAGACCCCAGTAGGGTTGAGGAAATCCTAAATATCGGCACCTCGTGCAGTAAAAAAGAAGTACAATCCTTCCTGGGAAAAGTAAACTTCTTGAGGAGATTCATCCCAAACCTGACAGAATCATAAAGCACATAACTTGCATGCTCAGGAAGGGAAACGATATCAAATGGAACGCAGAGCTCAAGAAGTCTTTTGAAGATATAAAAGTGGTGCTAACTAAATCTCATGTGTTGGACAACCCAGATTTTATGAAATATTTCATCATTTTTTCATTCGCCTCAGAACACACTATTGTCGGAGTGTTGTTGCAGAAAGATGAGTAGGGATTCAAAAAACCCATAGCCTATTTCAGTTAGGCACTGCGCGATACACCACTAAGGTATGAAATTATGGAAAAAAAGGCGTATGCCTCAGTGAAAGCTTTGAAAGAATTTAGGACATATATATTGCACTCCCATGTCATCGCTTATGTACCCAGTAACTCAGTAAAGGATATCCTGACTCAACCTGACCCGAAAGGAAGGAGAGGCAAGTGGATATCGGCCATGATGGAATACGATCTTGAGATCAAGACTACAAAACTGATCAAGGGTCAGGGTATTGCAAAGTTAATGGTGCAGTTGGAGTGCGACGCTATAGGAATGAATTTCATCGTTGATCTATCAGAATTCCCTCAAGAAGAGAAAACTGTGTAGGTGTCTTAGCAGTTCATTGATTCATCATGGTATGCAGACATCATCTATGTGTTGGAGAATCTCTAGGCCCCTCCAGGCGTGACTAAGACTAAGTCCATATTTCTCAAGCTTAAAGAGGTTAAGTTCTACATCCTGGACAATTCAATCTACTGGAAATACCCTGGAGGAATATTGTTGAGATGCTTGTTGGAGGATGATGCGAAGCGGGCCATACAATAATTTCACAAAGGTGACTGCAGAGGAAACCACTACTGGAAAACAACCGCGCACAAAATCCCGAGGGCAGGTTATTACTGGCCTACAATATTTGCTTATGTGTATAAAGAGGTCTCCAACTACCATGAATGTCATATTTTTCGACGGAATAAGAAATCTATAGTCCCTGCCACTAAAGACGATCTCATTCGAAGCACTTATCATGTAGTGGAGTCTATATTTCATAGGGGAAATAAATCCTCCATCCTCCACGCAACACAAATGGATACTCATGAACACTGACTATTTCAAGAAATGGATAGAGTCAATCCCCATGAAGCAAGTTACAGACACAATCATCATCCAATTCCTGGAGACAAACATCTTGTCAAGGTTCAGGTGTCTCGTTAAAATCATAACGGACAATGCAGTCGCATTCATGTCTAAGAGGATGGAAAACTTTTGTCAGGATTATAACATAACCTTGGGGAATTCTATGATGTACTATCCACAAGGAAACAGGTTAGCAAAATCCTCGAATAAGAGCTTAACCAGGATCATCAAAAGACTCCTACAAGACAACAAGAGAGCCTGGCATAAAAAGATTATCTACGTGTTGTGGGTAGATCGGGTCAACACCAAGAAGTCTATATCAACTTTGCCTTTCCATATCATTTACAGTGTAGATGAAATATTCCCTACTTCACTGAGGTCGCCCGTCAGAAATTGGTTGCAAGAGAAGGAGGTCGAGCCAAATGATGCACAAAGGAGAATAAATCAACTAGTTCACACACAACATGCGAGGGAGAAAGTGTATAATTGGTTGCAAATCCATCAGGAGAGGATAAAGAAATATTTCGATAAGCGTTATAAACCAAAGGATTTCTGGTTGGGTGATCCAGTCTTGAGATGGGACGTGAGAAATGAGGACAAAGGAAATCATGGAAAGTTATACCATCTTTAGATGGGTCCATTCAGAATCAACAATCATTGCGGCAACAATGCTTATTTTCTAGAAGGATTAGATGGAGAATGCTTTGGTTGGGGGCCTGTAAACAGTAGGTTCCTCAAACATTATCTGATGAAATAAAATCCATTTAAATCATTTGTCATTGTAAATAGTCATTTTAGTTTTTTTTGTGTTGAGTCAGTAGGTCAGCAGAAAATTGAAGCCCGAAGTGAAGGCCCTAAGTTTATGCTGAAGTTTTAGAAGCTATGTCGATAGGTTCAATTTGATTTTTGTCTATCATTTATTTTCTCTTAGTTTTTGAAGTTCGAATAAATCCCAATGGTCAGGAACCTAGTCTATTGTTCTTTTCTACCTCGTGGGGAGGATAGCATCCCCGTTGGAACTAGATGTTAGCACTGCCATTTTTCTTTCCATTTAGAGTTGGTTTCAATCGGGGTATGCCCCATGCACCCAAACATGTGAATTCAGGTAAGTAGCACCATGGGGTCGAAGTTAGCAAGTGGCCATTTGGCCCTTGGAAATGGGAAGGGATGTCAGAGTCGAAACATGCATAAGTGGTATGGGTATATCTTTTCCAAAGAGTTGAGTCCTATTAAGAAACCAATCTCTACATGCCCCGGGTTGAGTCAAGTAGTTAATGGAAGTCACATCGGCAAGTAAAGAGATTATTATCAGTTCATCATGAAGGCCGAGGGAATGAAAAATTGTGGCGTTCGTATCATGCATGACCAACAAGCCTTATTGCATGTATTCTACACAGAGGGATTTTCCATGGAAAAAATGCAACTCGATTCAAAACATCTCATCACCATGAATTCATTGTCCTCCAATATGATTATGCCTGACTTGTTATAAATATCGGATTCTCGACACTCTTTTCAGTCATGAAACTAGGTCCTCACTCTGTTTTCAATTCCCCTTTCCAGTCCAGTTTGATCAAAATTCCCCCCCTGTGTGTTTATCGGATACACCACGTGCAGAATACATATTGGTCATTCCATGGCAACCTCCCAAAGCATAAGGAAAGGCACGTGGAGTAGCATAATTTCCAATTCCAAGCCCCAAAATGACTGGGAGTCATTCTCACCTGCAGCAGGCATCCCTAAGGATGTGAAAGAAGTCATTCCTTTACCCATAGAGAAGACTAGATCAAACCGCACAGAACCTGAAGCGGAAAGACTTGCATGGGAAGGGAAGACAGTAGAAGCCTTATCTCCTCAACAGAAAATGCCTCGGAGAAGGGGAAGGCCAAGAAAGAACAAGGAAGCTGTGGAAGCTTGATTTCCAGAAGAGTCGAGTGCCAGGTCGGTGGCTGAAGAACTACTCATGATCGTCATTCAACTAGAGCCTGTTGGAGGATCGAGCCGCGAAGGTAGGAGTAGAACAAGGAAAATAGATATCATAGGAACAAATGATCAAGATCCATATCAGTAATTAAAGAAGGAAAAGTTGGCTATCGTTGAACTCTATCAGGAAAACATGGAGTTGAGACAACAACTAACAAAAAAGACTACAAAAGGGTTAGCAGTGCAGGGTCGCGAAGGGAACGTGGAATGGCTGAAAATCCAGCTCAGAGAGGTGCAAGACACCATTGCACAACTGTGAGAAGAACATAGAATTATGGAGGAAAGGCATACAGAGCATTCCAGGGAGTGCGAAGCAGTCGAGAAGGAAGCCCGTGTGACTCTCGCTAGCGCGCAAAAAAAGAAAGTTTAGCAGGCATTAGTATTTGCATCCAAAAGCATAAGACAAATCTTGGCAGTTTTGGAAGATATGTTTCCTCAAAGCACTCTACCATTTTGATAACGGTCGTAAAAATCAAACATCCACCTGCAAATCAACGCGCAGCAAAAATTGAAGTCCTTATAGAAGATGGAGAGGTCCCCACATACATCTTCCCGCTCAGACATCTGATCGAAGGGAAAAAATGACACATCTTTCCCTCATATCAAGACTTGTCCGATCATCAAATCCTCGTGGAAAATTTTTGAACAGTCATGTGTAAACAGATGTGATTATTGTCTATTTTTGGAAGGCACCATGTGAAGAGTCTCCAACGCATGCTACTCAATTTTCCTAGTTTTAGGGTTAGCAATTAGAAAACAGGGCATCCCAAGCGATGCCCTCATTTATATATTTCATCTTTTTGATGTAATCCAGGTTGGTTGGAAAAATTGGTAGACGACAACTATTGTATGTAATTTGAGTTTTTTGACTGAAATTTAATGCAAAGGTCCTATAACTTGACAAAATGATTCTAGTTGTAGCAGTCTAATGTATTATGCCTCTTTCTTTGCGTATGTGCTTCCTTTCATCTTTATTCATATATTTTTCTTTCTATTTCAGAACGAATTTTTGAACCTGTGGATTCGCTGCACAGCGCCCCTTGTTCACGCCACTTAGAAAAAAAAAATATTCTAAAGCTAACTCCAAATTTTCCCACAACGGTGCTTTGAGTTACTTCCTGTGTTTTTCTCCCACCACACATTACGGTTTTACACTGAAGATTGGTGCTCACCTAGCCTTATCCTCTGAAATTTAGTCACTGAGTCATTTGTCTCTATCATTCCCTCAAATCGACTCCATAGCCCAAGTCTTACTTTCTTGCACCAATGTAACCAGAGCCCGTTTTATCAAAGGTGTTAAATCTAACCACTCCTTTCAAAGCCATATTCTTCCTGGAGACCGCACCTTCCAAGAGAGCCCTCTCCAAATCCGAAAGGATAGTTTCGATTCTCAAAGTTGGTTGAAAAAGTTACCTTTGTCGTCTGTTTATCAATCGAACAAATTTATGGAGTGCTAACACCTCCCACTCTTATCAGTGCCATTCTACTTCTGTGATGAACTCTTGGACTAACTATGTGTGTTTATGTGGATCACATGAGCTTAGCTCTGGTAGTTCATCTCTGGTAGTTATGATCTATTCACTCCCTCTTGCATGCAACAAATGAATTATATTTTCCCGACCTCTTGCTATTTTTGTGCTTTCGTGCCCAGTATACCTATCTCATCCTTCCTTAACTGCCTTGTCCAATCTTTCATCAGGGTGGGTCAGTGGTTAACTATCTGCTTCTTTATTTCAAAATCCATGTTAGGATTTTCCATCGTACCATTGATATGTTTGTGATTTCCAACGAATTTTTCCATTTAAGACTTATACGATGATTTTATGACCTATCACACTGACCAAAAAGATGCCATTTCCATTCCTTACGACTCTTGATGACCTTGTTATTTCTGAACTACATGTTGGGTATTTGATGCGTCATCGATATCCTGTGCAGTCAGTCTCATCCGTGTCTTGGTGCAGTGTGATTTTTGCATGTGATTATCATCCTTTCTACGCAAGTTCATCTACCTTGGTACTCAAATAATTTTTTTTTCTTTTTCCTATATCTAATTTTGATTTGATTTTATTCATTTTACTTTTTATTTGGTTTTCCTTGTTTTTCTTTATACTATGGTACAACTACTATAATACAGAGGTTCTAGTGTAGCCCAGATTACTACATAGACTGTTGATTGTCTCTATAGAGTTTCAGTTGAATCCCATTCACCATTCCCTCCAGGACTTGTCCATTCAAGGTTTCCAACCATGCAACACCCTTCCCGATTACTTGTTTCATTACGTAAGGTCCTAACCAGTGCATGAGAAAATTCCTTGGATGTTGCATACAATTTATATCATAGAGTAGTACCAAATAATCGACTTCAAATTTATTTGGTTTAATGTGGATATCATGCCAGGCCTTCTCTCTGGATTTCTGCACCTGCTAATGAAATCCTACAATAAATCGGTCTTCCTCAAGTTGTACTAACTACGCCAATATCTCCTCTATCACATCAATATCAAAGAGCTCAATGTTTGTTGCAATGCATAGGCTAGGTAGAATGAACTCCATTGGCATCACTTCTTCCTATCCATAGACTAACCGAAAAGGTGTATATCCTATCAACTTCTTACTTGTAGTTATGTAATCCTATAGCACTATAGGGATTCGTAAGTCCCAATCATCTCACCCTACATTGCAGATCTTTGTCAAAGCATTCTCCAAGATATTATTAAAATCTTCCACTATTCCATTGGCCCTAGGGTGATATGGTGTACTATTTTGATGATGAATATAAAATTCCTCAATCAGTGTGGATTTTTTTTTTCTTCAGAAAGTGCATACCTTGATCACTAAGTAATTTCCACAAACATCCAAACAACATCACTACATTGTCGAATAGAAACTGTGCAATAGTCTTCACAGTACAATCAGTATATAGTTTTTCTTCTTCCCACCTTATCAAGTACTCTGTCGCAATGATGATGTACCTTGCCCTTTATCTTATTTCTTGTGGATTAATTGTTCTTGCAAACTCAATGGCCCACTTATCAAATGCTTGCAACATAACCTATGGATTTAACGACATTTCATCTCTCCTAGATGGTTTTCCCACTCTTTGAAATATATCACAGGATTGACAATACTCCTTTGAATTTTCTGAAGTGTAGGCCACCAAAGCCCTGCGCAAAAAATCTTCTAAGTAATTTCCCTTCTTGCGTAGTGTCCTCCAAAAATACCATCATGTGATTCTTCAAGTACAATCAACCATTCATGTTTCAGTACACAACATCTCAATATCTCATCTACACAAAACTTTTATAAACTCCTTGCAATCAACTGGTAATCTGCAGCTTTTACTACCAATTGCTTCTTCTATGCAATGATCATCTCGGAGGGAGCCATGATAGTATTTAGAAACTCCACAATATCCAAGAAGTAATCATCTACCATCCTTACTGCAAATAAATGTGCATCTAGGATTTTATCATCCAAATTACCTGCATCTTCTCCTGTCAATATGCGCAATAAATGATATGGTCCTGTATTTAGATTCCCTAGTTTTACGATGACCTCAAAGTCATATTCTTGAAATAATAGTATCCATATTCATATTCTTCCTCCTAATACGGGCTTAGTGACTAAGTAATTTAATGCAGAATGGTATGTATACATATTTAAGTGGGACCCCAGTAATTAGTGGCTAAAATTTTGTAGCTCATAGACCATTGCCAATCCTTCCCATTTTGTACTTGTATAATTCATTTATGATATCAATAGATTACTACCTGAAAAACAGATTGGATGATGTATGTCCCCTTCTCTAGGTTGTGATAGAACCACGCCTAACTCTATAGATGATGCATCTACATGTACATGGAACTTGTTGCTCCATTATGGAAAGATTAGAATTGGTATGGTTACTACTTTATATTTCAAAGTGTCCATGCCCTTCTCGTAGTCCTCATTCCATTGGAACTTGGCTTCATTCTTTAGTAACTTTTCAATGAGTGTTGTAATCTGTGCATATCCTCTGATAAATTTCCTATAATAACATGTATGATCCAATGTTTCCCTCAATTGTCTGACTGATCTCAGAGGTTCCAAGTTTAGAATTACTACAATCTTGGTTGGATCGACTAATAGTCCTTGTTTTCATATCAAATTTCCTAGTATAATTCCAAATGACGCTCAAAATATATAGCTCTTTAAGTTCAAGGAAATATGAAAATGTTTCCACCAATCTAACATAAGTTGAAGAACTTATATATGATCATCTAGAAAACTGAACATCGTCCAATCATCCAAGTAAACTTCCAGAAATTTATGGATGAACTCCTTGAATGCTACCACTACTACCCTAGAAAAAACCACAGGGGCATTCTTCAATCCGAATGGCATAACTATATGCTGATCACTTCCCCACTCTGTCTCAAACAAAGTATTGTTTATATCCTCCTGCGTGATTCTTATCTAATGGTACCCAAAGAATCTATTTGTAAAAGAATAAGTTTCTTGGCCTCCTATGTTTTCCAATACTTCATTCATGAATGGTGTTGGGAATGGATCATGTAAGCATGCGTCATTTGGTTTCCTCAGATCCACACAGATCCTAATTCCTCATGTCTTCTTGTCTTGCACCAACATTGGGCTAATCCACTTTGATTATTCTACTGGTTCAATGATACTTGCATCCAACATCCTATCTATTTCAACCTTGACCTTCTTTTTATACCTCAGATTTAACCTGTAAGGTATTTTTCGTGTTGGCTTAGCTACAAGTTTCAGTGGAATCTTCATCTCGACTAAGTCTCCCCCTATCCCCTTCATCTTTGAGAATGTTGTTGGGAATAAGTCATGATATTCCCATAATAAGCCTGCAACCTTCTTGATTGTCTCATCATTCCAATAATCTTCTATCTGCAAAAACTTAGGGTTCCTTCTCATCCTGATATTTACCTTCTTCATCTTTATCGACTATGTGTATGCGGTAGATGAAAGCTCTTGACCTTCAAATGCACATGATCCTTCTGTCTTAGTTATTTGTACATTCCTATGATCCTCTTCCTCATGTTCTTCCTTATTTAGATTATATAATTCCAATATCTTATGGAAAATCATATGGGATTTGAGCACACTGCGTACTGGTACTACTTCCATTACCTCTACCTCTGAGAAGGTCTTCGTTTGAATCTCCTTTAATGATGCATATATAGATCGAGATTCATGTTCAAATGTAAATGAGATTTAAAATATCTAATTCAATTCTTCCCATCTCCAATTCTAAATACTAATTCCTTGGGATTGCTTCCAAGGTGTGTATAATCTATGTGTCCACTCTATTGTTAGTATTGAGCTCCATAAATCCCTAAATTTTTCTATGTGACCTACAGGGTCACTCTCTCCTGTGTAATTCTGTGCAATTTATTCTTCCTCGAAGCCAAAATGTATATCTGCATTAGTCTATTGCAATGTGACCAATGTTTCATTCCCTCTCTGTGGGTTTCCCACCATCTAGTTGGAGTCACCTTTAAGATGACATCCAATGCCAACAACCTATATTGTGAGGGTAGTTGTAACTCAAATGATTTTATAAACATGCATATCTCAGTTAGTCCATCATACCTGGGTGGGTCACATATATCCATTCCAATCCAGTGCTAGGATCGATTTATGCATGCACATCGTCTAGTTGACACTTCATGCATCCTCTACTGCCAATTCTCTAGACTGGCTTCTGAGTCTGATGTGCACAAACTAATATTTCTCCAAATCAACACACCATCTATTTTAGGGTCAACATAATCCTCCATATGTGTAGTCAGATTATATAAGTTGTCAATGTCATTACCTCTAGCTGTCTCTGTGTATCTCTTTCCTTCTGATGGGTCCAAGGGTGTAGTAACTTTTAGATCCCCAACCTTGAATATCATCTCCATCATTTTGAAGTTAATGATTTCCTGGTTATCGAAAGCCCATTCTAGACCCATCAGTGTTGGATATGGTTGATTTTCATCTACGATATCAATAAGTTCAAAGTCTTCCATGCTACGCACCCCATCTCTATTTATAGGTACTCCTATCAATCACCCAATCAAGACTATCTTATGTTGATTCACGAACCTTAAATGAAAAGGGGACCATACTAGCTCAGGTTCTCCCATTATCTCCCATGTCTGCTTAGGTAGCATAATTACATCAGATCCTAACTCCAAAATAACATTATCCATGTCATACTATCAAATATGTGCATTGAACCTAAATTCTTCATTGGTTCTCTTCCTGCGCAGTACTCAGTTGACCATTCTTTGTGCGACAGGGGTGTCCCTTCCTTTTATGCAGTGATCAATCATGTTATATAATATACTTAACACAGTTCTATATTTCATTAGTTATACACAAATCCTTAAGAATTTCGTTAGTGCTATTACCTGTGCACTTGACTTCTCTATCCCAGCTCAATATTCTATATGAGGCAACGATGATGTTGATCCTCCCCCATGTGGTCCAAGTATTAATTTTCTTGCGCTCTAATATGTCTCTTTCTCCTATTGTGGATTGAATGTTGGTATAGGCACTGCTGACTTATTTACCCATTACTCGGTGTGTTTTCCTTGATTCATCCTATCATGCCCTGTTATACCTCCTCCATGTGTAACAAATACTACTTTTGGTCCTTCATTGCGTCTTTCGGTTGATATCATCTGTGCATTTTGATTTGAGTTCTAGTTTGGGTTTCCTCTGACCTACCACTTTGCAACTAGTTGGGGAAATTCTTTTGTCAAGTGATCCAATGCTCTACAATATGTCCCTTTACCCCATCCTTTTTTCCTTGGATTGAACCCTCTATGATTGTTATATTTTTCACCCCCCCCATTCTATGGAGGCATTATGTTATTAGATCTGATACATATCCAATGTGCACTCCCTTAGTAGGTTGAACATGTGACATTTCTTATCTTCGTGTCCTACTAAATTGCAAAACGATTTCTTTGGTTTACTCTGAAACTTCTGTAGAAATAGACACCGAATTGGGTGATGGCCCTATTTCTTACATATCTCATAGTATCCCCCTTGGTAGTGGATTCGATGCTCCAGCTGCCAAATACTGCTCGAATGTTGGGCATTCTTCCTTATTATGGACCTTTGTTCTGCATTTGGTACACCAAACTTATTCTTGTTTCTCCCTTCCTTTGGTAAGCTTGAATAGATAAATTTTCAATTCATCCAACTACGTATGAACTTGTGCCATTCCTCCAATATCTCTTGCAGGAGATGACTCTAGTTTCATTGCAATCTCCAGTGCCTTGGGTTGTGATGTAACCTTCTGTTGAATCATGGGCCTTCGAATGTGTGGTAGAACTAATGTAATGAACCACTCTTGATGTTGTTGATATAGAATATGAAAAGTCAATCTCCCCGTCACATCCTTAAATCGTTGATCGAAATTCCATATGGACTCTGTTTGTACCTTCTTGATCTCTTTCAGTTATGTGATGTACTACGACTCTAACTTTGTATTTTTGAACTCCTTTAGTAGCACTTTCTTTATCTTTTCCAAAGTCCTAGCATGTCATGTAGGCATAATAATATGTAACTTCATATACCATACTAGCTCACGGCCTCTAAATGTTGTCGCTAAATGTACAATCTTCACAACCTCGTCCTATATGTTTTTAGAGGCCCAAAATGTTTCACACAAAAACAAGTGTTGTTTTGGATCCTTCGACCCCACTCCCTTGAATTCAGGAAGTCTAAGAGTATTATCTACTCCTTCCATGTTGTCTTGTGTAGTCCCTCCTCTTGGTGATGGTGGTGGACTCTGATGTTGACTTTGACTCTGTGCACTACTCCCACTATTCTGACTGCTACTAATATGTACTCCTCGATTAACTATGATGTATTTTGACAAGTCTTCAAATGTTATATATGATTGTGGTGACGCACATGGAGTCGTTGATTCAACACATGATCTTATCTAAGTAGGACTTACTGAATCTTCTATTACTGGACTGAACTAAAACCCCTCTTCTTCTTCTCCTATATATGGTATCTCCATGATTCACACTTTTCGCAAGGTTCTCTTTCCTTTAGCTCATTGTTCTTATCTTCTCTCCCAACCCTAGTCTTTTTCCTCTTGTACCTCGTTCCTTCATGCAACTCTCAAAAATCGTCCTCCTCCTCTAGTATACTTCCTTCTTGCATCCTCGATCCATTCCTTCCTTTTCCATTTCTTTCTACATTCTCTATGATAATCCTCCTATCATCCTCCAACTCCCCCTATGTGCACAAAGCCATTTTATCCATCGTACTTCATTATCATAACATTTTTTCACATAGAAACATTTTTATCCACGTATTTAAATATTTTAAGAACCTCCCGCACCGACCTTTGAAAAAGTCTCTTTCTGCAACACTATACGATTGAATGCAAACTACTACAAATTCTGTGACATAACCCCCTAGTAAACTATCCAACCAAAAATCAATTGCTCGAGTAGTTGGGTTACTTTCTGAATTCAGTTGTCTTACCAATTCAAGAGTCCAATTCTTTCACACTACAACACTAAACCTTCCTATTTTTTCTACTAACCTTTCTAGCCACTCGGTCAAAATTTTTGGAAAATCGCAAAAGAAAATTTCATGTAGATCAGTGAACACATACCTTTGCATCCATTTATTATCACTCATCCATGGGTTCATGTTCTCTTGTCATGAAAATTCCAATTGTTTTCATTCTAACCAATCTTTGATCTCCTTCTTAGTTGGCCTCCAAAACATTCCCTTAATCGCAATTTCCCGGTCCTAACAATGAAACCATTTGTTGGGATTAACTTGTATGTGCACGGGTTGTAAGACTCAAGGCTCAGTTTAACTATGAACAAAAAACCCACGAGACACCGACCCTTTTGAAATCACCTTCGTGCATAGATGAACTCTCACCCAAGGTATCTATTGATACTCCAATAACTAGGCTTCTACAGTAGTAAGGGAAAGGGATGCAGATACTCGAGTCATTGTTCCTTCTTTGATATTATGTATGTTTACGATTATTACATAGATTCTTCACAGTCATAGTCATGAATATTGTGCCATACGTAATACATAAACTAAGTCTAATCTATGAAACATAACAACATAATTCATAAGCACACATAGATAAGTAAATAACACAAGACACAATATCATCTCTAAACTCTCTCTTTATTCATCTTTCTTCTTGCCAATTGATTATTACATTCATGACTCTTGCATAATCTTTCCCTACCTTTCACTCATCCCCCTTTCTATATCCCAACCCGTTACAAAATCTAGGGCTAAAACCCTAAACTATCTCAAAAATAGCCCATTTACAATGCATGGCCATCTCAGTTAACTGGCTATCCTATTACTTTCTTCTTCCTTCCGCTCTTCATGCAAATTTTATGATGGTCTTCTATCTCTAGAATGTCGTGTTGTCATATTTTTTTCGTGCTTTATTCTCTCACTCTCTTGCTTTATTCTTCTATCGGTGCATTGTCTTCCTCATGCGTGCTTTCTTCCTTCTACACACTTCCATCCTTCTATGCACTTTCCCATGGACTGTGTCTTAGTTGCGCGCTACTTCAATTCCTCTGCAAACTTTCCTTCTACTTAGGTTTTTCTCTTAATATTGCATCCAAAACTTCATGTCCAACAATACTTAAACCTGTGATTTTCTTGCATCAAGTGTAGGTGGTTATCATCTAAACAAGTCCATAAAGAATATACAAAGTATTGGAGGAGAGAACTTCCTCACCTAATGTGTGAAATGCAAAATTACCTACCTATGACATTTTTTCAATGCACAAGAACACTACCTCATACACCAAGTTGACGAGATTGAAATGTATGGACATGTAAACACAAGGCGAATGTGGATGGTGGAGAGGCATTTGAAATCATTGAAGGCATTTGTTACACAAAGAGCACGTCATGAGGATTCTATGGTGGATGGTTGTATGGTATATCAATCCTTTGTGTATATTGGTCAGTATCTTCCTAAATTAGCAACATATATGAATGTTCCTCTCATTTGGGATGTCAACTCCATCAACAAATTCAAAGGGGAGGTCCTATTGGGGAAATGTAGAATGAGGAAAGTGAAAGGTAATTAGATCATAAATATCCACAATACTTTTGTTTATTCATTTTTATCTATATCGTACCTATTTAATGTTTATTCTTCCATCAATTATTAAGATTTTCCATGGTACCTAGTTTTTTTTTCCTTGGAATAGAGCCTGGGGGAACCCACTAAGAAATTCCCCTCATTTCGACGATGGTACCCAAGGTAAACCATATTTTGTAGAAAGCCAAGGATTTTTCGATACTTGCTCATTTAATAGCTCAGCATGTCACTTACGGAAATTGAACCTAGGTGGGGGGGGGAATACCCCTCAACACAAACCACTCAGGGTAAAACCAATTGAATTTCCATGGTACCTAATTATTGATGAATTCTCATTATTTCAAATCGTTGGTCAAGAGTGGGATGCACTACATTTATACATTGTAAACAATTTTTATTGGATGAAGGTATGAATAGAATGATGTATACAATGTTATGGTAGGTTATCATGGGAAGGGGTGGTTGCATTGGTTAAAGAGGCTCATCATAATCAAGATACCAATCTTACACAGAGGGAAATTGATATAGCATATGGTTTAAATGATAAACATGCAAGCATATTCACCCACATTTTTTACTTACTTTCCATTATATTAATGTATGTGGTATGTTATTTTCTCAAAATATTTACTAAATATAAATATGTTAATTAATTGACAATACATTTTTTACATGTTTGGAATAATGCAATTGAAACACCACAAGGCTATGTGGTGCAATGGTTGTAAATTTCACATCAAAAAGTTTGATGAAAGAAAAAAACCTTTGATTGTAGCATAATTGAAGTATTTCAGGCCATTAATGTTTCCTCTAGAAGTGACAGACATCCAAAGGTATCTAAAAATAGATACTATGGGTATTTGAATGATATACTTGAATGTGACTTTAAATTTGTTAAATTAGTCCTATTAGAGGTTAAATTGTGTAGATTACGGATGAATGAATGTGATCTCGAAAGAACTACTATTGAGCATGATAATGGATTTACCATGGTTAATACAGGGACACTTGAGTCGGGTACTGAGTTTTATGTTCTTCCAAGCCAATGTGAGAAGGTATTTTACTTAGATGTTCTAGGTAAAGTGGGATGCTCATATATTGTCATATATGATCCAAGAGGAAGACCTGTAAAGAATAATGTAGTGGAAAAAGATGATATTGAAGAAGAATATGATGCAGAGGAGAAAGTAGATGTGTTAGACGAAGAAGACAAAGAAGTTGAGTGAGATGTAGATGGAAATGTTATCGATGATCATATCGATTATGAAATTATTGAAAATGACATTGATCTGGATTATTTGGAGAATTAAATGAAGGCGGTAATATAACAAGTAAATACAAAGATATAATTCTAGAAACACAAATATACAGTAATGCACAATTTTTATTAATGACAGAAATGTACATAAACTGTAAAAATATAGAGTGAATTAACTCTCTAGAATGGTGGTAGCTTATCTCTTAGAAGAGATGTGGTGGCTACACTCATTCGAAAGAAGATGATGATGTTTAAAATGAGGCTCCAAAGTCATTTTTAACATAAATAAAATCCAAAACCCTAACCCCGGAAGATGAAATGCCAAGAGGTTTGCAGGCCCCGATGGGGGTAGTTGATACATCAACTTTCCAAGGGTGTAAATTTTGCATACGATCTTCGTTTGGGGTGCACGATAGCTAGTTGGAAAGGTCTATCTGAGGAATACACATGTTTCCATCACACTTTGGATAAAATTATACAAAGTGATTATGACACTCCCATAAAACATTGTTTAGAGCCCCAAAACAACCCTGAAAGTTTAGGACTCAGAAAACTATAGAAAAAATGCCAAGGTGGAAACCCTTGTTTTGAGCCAATGGAATAGGTGGGTGGCCACTGATTTCCACCTGGATCATTATTCCCCCCTTAGGAAGAAATTTTCTCCATTGCATGAATTTCCCATCGAAGATCGGGAAGCTTTTGTCGAATCTCAAGCTTGGTGAACTGCTTTCGTTGCTGAAGAATTTTTCATGCTTAGCTTGTTGAAGGTTATTATGAACCTATTGTTGGAGGGGTTGGATTCGTTCAACTGATCTAGTTGCATGATCTTCCCAAGTGCGAGAGGAATCTATCGGTGAATATGCAATATGAGGAGTATGAATGGATTTGTTGTAACTTTGTTGGATTGGGCAGTGTGGAGGAACCCATGTAGGCGATGCAACAATATTTTCATGATCTTCTACAATATTCTTTTGTTGGATAGAAATATCTTGGGCTGAGGCTACAATGGTTGCGGTGTCCTTCTGTTCACATTCTAACCAGGTCGTGAAGAGGTTAAACTTTGTAGTATGAGAGATTACTTTGGGACACTTTTTTGTCGAGACAATAGTCGGGACTACCTCTCATATCCTATAGAGTTGACCCCCTAGAGTAACAATGACGCTATGGGGTTGAGACTCATAAAAATCATGACGCTTCCACATATATGGATGGCCTAATAGAAAATTACAAACTTCCAGTGTGGAAACATCACACAATACCTCATCCTTGAAGGGCTTGATGTTGTATGACAGGCAACATTGTTGGCTGACACAAATATGTCATCCCTAGTGAAGCCATCCGATGTTGTATGGATGCAAATTTGGTGTTGTTAGAAAATAAAAATTCTTGATGACCTATGCTAAGATGAGGTTGTTCTCACTTCCGCCATCAACAATAAAATGCAGTGGGGTCCCCTTAACCCATATCTGTGAATGAAAGAGGTGCTCCCCCTCCTCAAGATCCTTTATTTCTTCTAGTTGGATTGTTGTGGTCGTGACATTAGTAGTGGGTTTTGCATCAATGACCTGTCTCCTTTTATTATTGTTTGAATTAGAGTTTGAGTCAGGGCTTGGCTCTGTTTCTTTGAGCTCAACCACCAATGGTTTTTTTGAGCGACATTCATCGGTGTTTTTCCAGGGGATTTTGTGGAAGTCGCACCACTTCCCAGTGTCCTTTTTCATCTTCCTGTTACCCTTATTTTCCTGTGGCTTGGATTGATGGTATTGAGGTTGGTTGTTCTGTGAGTTATGGATTCCTTTACCATACTTTTTTTGTTGTGTATTTGCAAAAACAAACTCCCACTTGTTCTACTGCTTAAATTTATACTCGATTTTGACAACATATCGATAAGTGGCTCCCAATGATGAAATGTCTAGAAATTCCATTTTGGTTTGGATGTACCTGTGTAGAGCCCCATGGTATTTTAGAACCAGATGTTGCTCAGAGTCTTTGATAACTAGCTTGGTGCACAAGGTATGGAAGATATTTGTGAACTCCAACAATGTATGTCCCCTCTCTTGATGCAGCTTGGTCCATCTCATGTACTGGTTGTCATAGTTTCCCATAGGGTAATATTGCTCTTTGACCGCATCCATAAAAAAATACCAAGTGGGCTCGGCCCCAAATATCCCAGACTCCTCTATGGAACTTTTCTCCCAGTAAGTTTCCCACCAATTTTTGACATGGGGAGAGAGCCTTAAGGAGTGAAAAGGTGATATTTTCTCTGTTGAAAAAATTATGAATAGAGAAATAACCTTCTAGAAAATTTAAGCACTTTTCCAAAGCATTTGCATCAACCTCACCTTTAAATATGGGAATATCAAAATTAACTTGTACCTTGAATTGAGTAGCATCTCCAAAGAAACTTCTTGACAAAGACACACCTGTTATTGTCAGTAATCGTTGAAGGATTTGGGTTAATTTTGGGTTAATTTTGTGTTGTTAAGTTTTATGCCATATTATTATATGTACCATTGGTTGGTTAGAATTCATTGACCTTGATTTATCTCATAACCCACCAACCTATAACCTCCTAACCCATTTTGAGCATGTGTGGATTGATTTTAACTATCAGTAAATATCGATAATATACCACAACTTTTTAAACCTCCACCTAGTAACCTTGGTAAATTTCTAACCCTCCACCCTCATCTACCATAGGAACCATGTGCATGCTCAAAAACCACTACCTAGGCCCTAAATGAAATATTTGAGATGAAAGTGTCATATGGAAGCTATTACAAGGTTTAACGCATAAAATTATTTTTTGTGGACATGGTTTAGGGTCAAGGGATAGGAGTTAGAGAATGAGGGGTTAGGAGGTTTAGGGGTTATGGGATTTTGTGGCTAGAGGGTTAGGGGGGTTAAGGAGTTAAGGGGATTATATATAACTATATAACACGTATTATTTATGAACTTAAATATAAATTATATTACAAACAAATAACGATTTAAAATATA